>NW_024121754.1:0-365167 GCF_016745375.1 Pimephales promelas
GATCATGTATTCAAATACATGTTACACATGTAGTTAATAGTATCAACTATAAATGATGCATAAACCCTATAAGTACATGTAGTTAATTAATAATTAGTACATATGAATTAATTAATATCACTCTTGCGTATCACTTAAATGTGCGTGCAGTGCAACACACCTTAAAATAAAGTGTAACCGAGTTTATATGTGAAGCTGTGACCTATAAAACTGACTCGGGACGTTTTATATAATAACAAAAAATCATATCACTGTTAATAACTGTCATTATCTGAAGCAGGATTTATTGCGATTTTTCTTTTCCTTACTATTTTCATCTTTTTAGATGCAGTGGGTATGGGCGCGCCGCAGATATGCTACATCTTGGACGCAGTTTTGTTCGTCTATGGGGTTGTTCTCACTGTCCTGTACTGCAGAATGAAGGTACTGTACATGTGATCAAACTCTTTTACAGTTTAAACTCTGAAACTCATAATCATGGCATTATTAAGTGTTCAGCCATTAAACATTGAGACTCATAATCGTGGCATCATTAAGTGTTCAATCCTTTAAACATTGAGACTGTCAAAGTTGGAGGTGAATTTTCATGTACTTACAAAAAGCTTAAGTGTTTTTTTAATCTTTTGTATTTTGCATGGGAAATCAAGATTGAATGATTTGAATAAATTGAATAATTGGTGATACTTTACAATAAGGTTCATTAGTTAACATCATGAAATCACCATGAGCAATACATTTGTTACTGCAATTGTTAATCTTTATTAAACGTTAGTTAATAAAAAAATACAGTCATTCATTGTGTGTTCATAGTGAATTAACTAACGTTAACAAGATTTTAATAATGTATTTGTAAATGTTAAATGAACTAAGATTAATCAATGAAGTGAAGCGTCAGTTCTGGCAGGTCACGTTAGTCAAGCTCACATCAGCTGATCCACGTCTACCTATAGGAATTAGGAATACGCCGCTATCACTGTATAAATATACACTTAAAAGGATTATTAGGAACACCTGTTCAATTTCTCATTAATGCAATTATCTAATCAACCAATCACATGGCAGTTGCTTCAATGCATTTAGGGGTGTGGTCCTGGTCAAGACAATCTCCTGAACTCCAAACTGAATGTCAGAATGGGAAAGAAAGGTGATTTAAGCAATTTTGAGCGTGGCATGGTTGGTGTTTCACAATCTGCTCAGTTACTGGGATTTTCACGCACAACCATTTCTAGGGTTTACAAAGAATGGTGTGAAAAGGAAAAAAAATGGGCGAAAATGCCTTGTTGATGCTAGAGGTCCGAGGAGAATGGGTCGACTGATTCAAGCTGATAGAAGAGCAACTTTGACTGAAATAACCACTCGTTACAACCGAGGTATGCAGCAAAGCATTTGTGAAGCCACAACACGCACAACCTTGAGGCGGATGGGCTACAACAGCAGAAGACCCCACCGGGTACCACTCATCTCCACTATAATTAGGAATTAGAGGCTACAATTCGCAAGAGCTCACCAAAATTGTACAGTTGAAGACTGGGAAAATGTTGCCTGGTCTGATGAGTCTCGATTTCAGATGGTAGAGTCAGAATTTGGCGTAAACAGAATGAAATGGATCCATCAAGCCTTGTTACCACTGTGCAGGCTGGTGGTGGTGGTGTAATGGTGTGGGGGATGTTTTCTTGGCACACTTTAGGCCCCTTAGTGCCAATTGGGCATCGTTTAAATGCCACGGCCTACCTGAGCATTGTTTCTGACCATGTCCATCCCTTTATGGCCACCATGTCCCCATCCTCTGATGGCTACTTCCAGCAGGATAATGCACCATGTCACAAAGCTTGAATCATTTCAAATTGGTTTCTTGAACATGACAATGAGTTCACTGTACTAAAATGGCCCCCGCAGACACCAGATCTCAACCCAATAGAGCGTCTTTGGGATGTGGTGGAACGGGAGCTTCGTGCCCTGGATGTGCATCCCACAAGTCTCCATCTATCCTATCAATATGGGGCAACATTTCTAAAGAATGCTTTCAGCACCTTGTTGAATCAATGCCACGTAGAATTAAGGCACTTCTGAAGGTGAAAGCGGGTCAAACACAGTATTAGTATGGTGTTCCTAATAATCCTTTAGGTGAGTCTACCTATAGGAATATGCCGCTATCACTGTATAAATATATAAGCTCTTCAGTATTATCAGCAGCTATCGTGTTTCTCAGGAGCGTATTACCCTCCTCCATCCCCAGCTCCTCCTCTCGCCCAGTAAGGATTTGCCATTATTTCCCCTTCAATCAGAATAAATTCTCAAATTATGTTGAGCTTTAATATCTTGAATTAATGATATCTGCATACATTCATGTTGGTTCTGCTCTGTTCCCCCTAAGGGGGGTTATTGTGCTCTTTCTTATCCATGCGCAGGGTGTTTTCGCCCAGAACAGAACCATACCGACAATCCTAACTGTATGCTAGTGGACAATGGTATTTGACGATAGTGGTCCCGACAGAAATGCTGTATCAGTCCAGTTCATTATTAGTTCATGCTAATTAATGTAGTTAACTAATGAACCTGACATTATCTTAGCTTTATCTTATAATTTTAATACAAACAACTAATATCTATCTAATATATTTCATCCATCCATCCAATCAACCATCCATCCATCCATCCGCAGATGCGAAGTAGACAAGCCGAACAACTTTCAGGGGTAAGACTATCTGTCCATCCATGCTAATTTATTACACAGTATGTGCTATATATATATAAATAAGAAATTTTCTTCTAAAATGATCATTTTTATCAAGCTTGTATATTTAAGTTCAGTAATTTCACTTAAATGGCAATGAAGATTACCTATTAATTGTCATTTAAGTGAAATTACTGAACTTAAATATACAAGCTTGATAAAAATGGTCATTTTAGAAGAAAATTTTAAATGGCATTTAGAGGCTTTTGCATCTGAACTCTTCATATATGTGTGTGTGTGTGTATATATATGTTGTATATATGTGTGTACTGTGTACATACTGTATAATCTGCATATGTACATACAGTCTACATTTGAAGTGGATCAAAACCTTTCAGCAAAGTTATTACGCATTCTTTTCTTAAGACAACTTTGAACTTTTTTGATCCAATTCAAATGTCAAATGTTGACTACTATATATATACTGTACATAGTATACAGTATATATCACACATATATAGGCTAGACACACACACGACAACAATATGTTTACACATATTCTCCTCCTTCAGTAAAAGGATTATAAAATATAGAAAAACATTTATAAAACTGCTAGAATGAATCAATGTGACATAATGTGAACTTAAGACACGGCTGTAACGATGGCCAGTACATTCTGAGTCCGACAAATTACATTTATGCAGGTTAACTATTACTATCCTTAAATTAACCCTACCCTGACTAAAACAGCAGTGTTTTTATCCAGTTTGAGTGTCTGAAGACTCTATCTTGTGTTTAAATCTTTAAAATAATCTGCTTTTGCTAACTGTCCCTCTCCACCCACATCACACTTTAGCATCCTGTCATGAACAGTGTGTGAAGGCCTTTCTAAAAATTGCTGCTTTTCAGCATGCAACCTTTCACACAACACACACAGATCAAGCATACATCCTTTTCAGAAAGGTTATTATAATTCAACAAAAGAACATTGTTTAAACTTCATTAGACCTTATATGTGGCTGTCATTGAGCTTTGAAAACACTTTGAAGCCCCATATTTCATCTTTGTCACAGCCTTTCTAATGTTTTTATTCTTTCCGTTCATTTACAGAAGAAAGATGCCGGCGAAGGCGTTTATGAGGTATTCTTTTTGTGTTGTGGTTGTTTTAATATTTCGTGTAGCAGTAAAATTAACCTTCCTCGAGTGTATGTCTATTCTGCAGACCGAGCCAGTAGTGTTGGTTATTTTACCTAACTTACATATTCACACTCCGTGTGTATCTCCATAAATAGTAATAATACTGAAGTGACGTTACTATTCCGCGTTTGAAGTTGTTAGCAACCAGATACATCGCACGATGACTAATGTAAATAATGTACAAAGGCTGCGCTAAATTTAGCAATAAACAGATATTAAATACTTTAAAGTAGGCTTTTAATGAGGAAATGAACACTTACTCACCCTTTGCTATAAGACTGTTGGGCTGTTTTCCGCCAAATTCTGTCTGTTAATAGCCTACGTTTGACTGGATTTATTTATTTATTTACTAAATAAAAAATCAAAACGTATTAAAATGCATACATGATGTTCATATTTACTTTTGAGTTGTACATATCATTTATTTGTAAAACTAAGGCCTAGTAGCGTCTTCAGTCGCTTCACCCGGTAAGTTTGAGCAGCCTTCACGTGCTATCGGAAATGTCCTACTTCCGACTAATGAAGTCGTAGCTTAATTACAACAAGTGCTTTGTTGTCGAAACGGACAAGAATCATGACTGGGTTTATTCTTGCTTATTTATTTGGGAACTCTTATTAAAGGGATTGTTCACCCAAATTTGCTATTCATCAACATGTTGCTCCAAACCTGAGTTTCTTTCTTCAGTTGAACACAAAAGAAAATATTTTAAAGAATGTCAGCAACGACACCCATTGACTTCTATAGTATTTTTTTTTTTTTACCTACTTTGGAAGTCAATGGAGTCCAGAAACAGTTTGATTACCAACATTATTTCAGCAGAAGAAAGAAACTCAAACCGGTTTGTGACAACTTGAGGGTGAGTACATCATGACAAAATTAAAATTTTTGAGTAAACTGTCCATTTAAAGCTAAAATGATATTTAGCATCCAATTCATTGACAATATTCACTACACTATCTAGTCAGCTTGCTGACAATTCTGAAAATTCGGTAAAATTGTTTCCCCATACTAATTTTCGTTAATATAGTGTATGCTTTTTTTTTTTTTTCGTGATGTACCCCAAAAGAATGGAAGTGAAATACGTGAGGCACGTTGTAACATGACCATGTGACAGCTTGAAATGTTATCTGATCTAATAAAAAAATATATATACAAGGCAAATTAAAACGCAATTATTAACTTTTTCATATAAAATTACATTTTTTTAATGATTTAAAAATATTAAAATATAAAAAAATATTTGAATTTGACAACAAACACGCAAAACATAGTTATAATAAAAACATAGCATAATAATAAATAACAATTTCTTTAATAATTTCTCTATTAATCTTTGGTTTCTCAAAAAAATATTTTCATGATTTGTAATCACAACATTGTTTCTTTTCTCAAATCAACTTAAATAATTAATGTGGTTCAGATAACATAATATTTTGAGTTTCTGATGATTAAATCATCCTCATTCATTGTATTAATTCAATCGTTCCATTTCAATTAACCCAACTGTTAAATAACAGATAAAAGATTGAAAGCAGTGATTAAAATTAGAGAAATTATATCAGATTTCTCTCATTTTAAGTAAACAAAAAACAGAGATGAAAATGTTTCTTGATAAATGTACTTTTGCTATGGTGGTTAAATAAATGTTCAGTGATATCTTCCAAAGAATTTTTAATTTTGGTGCATTTTTCTTTCTCTATATTGAGTGTTGATAAGGCATCTAGTAAATACACTAAGTTTCGTTATGCTGGCATGTGTGGAAAGTTTTAAACCATGTGTGTTACAACTCGCCCCTTGTTAGTTTGTTCCCCGCTCACCCCTAACTCTTTTAAGGAGATAATAATTAAAGCATGCAGTTTTTTTGGTATAGCATTTAACTGACGCATACATTTCTAAAGCCTGTGGTTGATCTGGTATAAGCTTCTATTGAAATGGCGCTCACTCTCTGCCACATCCGTTTTGTCCCTCTCTCTCCTCCACACCACAGGGTCTCAAGCCTCATGATCAGGACACATACGAGACCATCAAAATGAAGAAAGGAAAAAAATAAGACTTTAATCAAAAGTGGGAAGGAAGTTTCCGGACTCAATCCCGCTGTCATCTTAAGCGTGTCGCACCTGTAGATAAGCTTTCAACATTCTCACAAGAACAACATTATGTAGTATACAGGGTAATCACATCTTAGCAAATAATCAAACAGAATGCAAAATGTCTACTTGTTTAATAATTTAAATAATATTTGTTTGATGAATTTATCTTTCTATTGGGCCTTTAAACTACATTTTGAGCTTCTAACAAGTATACCACACTGCGTGTCACTTTTCTCGAGGCTAACTTCCTGCCCTGGCTTCTATAGCAACATGCCACCAACCCCACAGAGTCCGAGTCATTTCCTGTTTTAAAGAGTTCATGAGTGGTCTAACAACATGTGCATCTGTCTATGACCACAGGTACGAGAGATGGAAACAGAGCCGTGTTTGATTGTATATGTGTGGGCCTTTTCTTTCCATTGGTTTAAGAGCGAAACTTTATATTGTTTTGCTCTGAGGCGATGTTTTCCTTTCATGGCATATAGAGAACAACTGTGTGTGTAACAAAAATAACACCTTTGATTTTCACAATTTTTTGTAAGAGTTACAATATAGGCTTAATCATGAGTGTGTAAGAATTTATTATAAGAGTTTAAAGACTTCCAAAAATTGTGATTTTTTTTTTCTGTTTGTGATTACTAATGCTTACAATTTTTATGATCAATATAATGAAATAAAAAATACTACTCTGATAACAGTGCCTTTTATTTTATTTTTTAACATTTCCTGTTGTTGTTGTTTTTAGCTTGACTACTGGAAATGTGCTTGCATTACGAGAAAGTAACTCTATTTTGATGTCCCCTTTAGACAGACATACTACTAACTAGAAATAACTACACGCCAGCTAGCAGTCGTTATTAGAGTATTACTCTGCCTCATATCTGCTAGCAATTTATTTTGATGCTTTTTACTTGAAGCCTTTAACCCACTCTGTAATGAGAGTTAGTTGACACAGGCGCAAAATGACTTCTAGTTGGTTAGTAGAATGTCTCAAGTGGACAATCTGCTGATAATTTACTCAACCCCCTTTCATCCAAGATGTCCACGTCTTTCTTTCTTCAGTCGAAAAGAAATTAAGGTTTTTGATGAAAACATGTTCTCCATATAATGGACTTCACTGGGAACCAAACGGTTCAAGGTCCAAAAGACAGTTTCAGTGCAAACTGCAAACTGTTCAAAGGGCTTTAAACGATTTCAGATGATGAATAAGGGTCTTATCAAGTGAAATGATAAAAAAAAAAAAATGATACGCTCATTTAAAAAAAAAAAAGTTCAACTTTTATACGCTCAAATGGTCACCATGCTCTGTTCTGTGATGCACGTTTGTGACTCCTGTTCAAACTCAATTTGGTTCATTCAATGAACGAATCAACTCGGGGAAAAGATTCGTTCATTTTGATGAATGAGTTCAAACAGGAGAGTCACAAACACGCATCACAGAACAGAGCAAAACAACCATTTGAGTTTCTAAAACTTAAACTTTGTGGGGTTTGAAGCTGCACTGAAACTGTCTTTTGGACCTTGAACCGTTTGGTTCCCATTGAAGTCCATTATATGGAGAAAAATCCTGGAATGTTTTCATCAAAAACCTTTTGTTTTTAAGTGAGCTACTCCTTTAACGTAAGTACTTGTATTTACAAATATCGAAATAAAGTGCTTTTTTTTATTATATGATTAACTTGTAATGCAAGCACACTTTCAGACGTCATAAAAAATAAAAAATGTAGTTTTCTTCAAACTCAAGAGTAAGACGAGTGAAATGAAACGGGTTTCTTTATTTCAAGATATAATTACTTGTAATTTATGCTGAAAAGTTACAGTCTAGCAAGTATGAATGAGTGTAATGTATCAACATAATCTAGATCCTAGAAAATTTATCTTTACAACATTATGCAACATTATTTCCATTTAGCCAGAACCAGTGACCAGCGATGAAGCGCAGACCAATCCAAACATCATCTGTCAGGGCTGGTGTGCTCTTATCTTCTGCCTCCTTCATAATCACATCTGAGCTTAAACTGGCAAGATCAATGTAGTTTTGTCTGCAGTATTCCAGAGCTGCACCACGATCAGCTCAAAGTCCTCCATACAATAAAATAGCATCAATAAATAGCAAGGATTATCATGCAATTTAGCATTTGATTTTAAGACGGAGGCACATTTTTCATGCAAAGTATTGGGTTGTCCAGCTTCCCACATGATATCAGTTGCATTCTCGCCTCCGGTCCATGATCCATCTCCACAGTGTTGGGATGAGGACATCCCTCTGAAGTCCAATGCAGAAATAATCACCAGTGACCTCTGGATTAGCAAAAAGTCATTTCAGTACTTCATTGCTGGCGGCTGACAGATCATCATAGTTCCTTCTGCAGTACTGCTGTGCTTTCGGCCACGTCATACTGTCTTCCGTAGAGGCTGGTGTTCAATCTAAGGAAGCACAAAAACACAAACACAGTGACCATATTGGCAATGTATCCAGTGTTGTAATGCTGGAAAGTTTTCAATTGCACTTTTATTTGCTACCACACCTTCCCGGAGATTTCCTACATAACAACCCAATAAAAAAAGCAGCCCTGACCAATTAAAGGATTAGCTCCTCCCCTTTTGTCCATTCCCCATTGGGACTTTCTGAAACTATTCGCACTTCTCGTGTTTGAGATGAATCGCTTGATATATTCCTCGTTTGTAAGTCGCTTTGGATAAGCATCTGCTAAATGAATAGCCTAAATGTAAATGTTTCACACACACACCACTGGAAAAGATATTTTTCGAAGGACAAAAACAAGGTTGTTATTTGCCTTACAAATGTGTGAGGAAGTGGAAATGAACTCTGTGGCTTTCGCATTGTAATCTTCATGTGTTTTGCAACACTCGATCTAAAATCCATTCTTGACATTTTCAGTACAAATCAACCCAGTAATTACTATCAATTCAGTACATTTATTTAAAATAACTAAAAAAATACATTACTGTTATTGTTGCAATGCATTTGACAAAATGTTGGGCGGGGCTTAATCCATCAGGAATTGATTGGACTGTTGTTGTTTTGTGATGGGAATTTAATGTTTTGGATTGAAGATTACAAGAGAAAGAGAATTACATATAATAATAATGATCAAAGAATAAATCATGTATAAAAATAAACACTGCAAAATTCTGTTAAAAACGAAGAATCGTCCATTTTGAATTCATGGTGAATTTAAAATGTTACGTGTGTTGTGTTTGGGCCTGATTTGACCCATTTTTTGAATTTCACAACAAAAAAAACTGTGTGGTTTCCTGTCAGTATGAATGGCAGCTTCCTCTAGATCAGTGAAAATGGGGATCTGGGGCATGAAGTCTGTACAAAGGGAGACATTTCCCATGTCTGTTCATATAAAAATGTTGCATTTCACTGATATTCTCAAGCTTTTTAAATCTTTATTAAAGGCATAGTTCTGTCAAAGGCAATTCTATCAAAATTTCCTCAGCCTCAAATTGTTCTAAATCGTTATGAGATGAAAATATGTTATATATTTTGAAGAGTGCGGGTTACTAAAAAGTTGTTGGTCCCCACTGACTTCCATAGTATGAAAATAAATAAATGAATGATATCATGAAAGTCAATGGAGGCTAGGAACTACTTTAAGTGACAGGTAAGGGTGACATTGAAACGCTGGCCTTTTAAAACATGACATGAGAGAGAAAAAAAGTTTAACCTTTAAATTTAAGGACAAAATAATTATGCAAATTCAGATTTCCCTCAGAAACAGGTGCCATGGTAAAATGCTTCCATGTAAAATCAGGATTTGGTTTCTGTGCATGTTTTTCTACATGTGACACAAAACTCTCCAGCAGAAACATGATTCAAAACGCTGCAAGATTCTTTCAAAGCAGTCCTACGTTAAAACATCGCTTGTATTTATCAACCTCTTTGTTTATGTGTCTTTTGATGTAATTGGGAGTGGGGACGGTTTCAACCAGAAACGCACATGCCTTGTAAATCACATTCTGCAAAAAAAAAAAAAAAAAAAAAAGAGAAAACCTCAAAAATGTTTACAGATTCAGTAAGACGAAACTCGCCTGTTCAGCGCTCATTTTCCTCAGCTGCAAAGGCAAACGCGTTTCAAATGAGTGCTTCTCCCGGGAGACTCGAGCTAAATGAATCGCCATATCTGAGCGCCATCTTCTGATTTAGAAGAGGAAGATCAACTGCATTGTGAGAAAATCTCATAAAAAGCCAAGGGCCTCACAGACAGATGCATTTGTGTGCACTAGATTTGGTTCAAAGCAGGTTACATGCAATTTAGAGGATGGTTAAACTTTTTTGGAATTGAAATGTTCCATGGGGTGTTAGAATTATATGGAACCATCAATAATTAACCTTTATTTTAAGAGAAGTGGTCGTATTCGAGCAGCCTTGAATGATTCATTCACGAATCAGGTTTCAAAACGTGATTAAAAGATCCGGTCGTAGAGGTAACTTTCTGATCAAGGTCTCAAAATCAGAGTCTTCAAAATTTACTGTACTCCAGTATTTGAAACGAAACTTTCATACGTTTAGGCTAGATGTAATTTTATATAGTTATGTTTATTTTATTTTAAAAAGGAAACACAACGGTCTGTTTTGTGACTAAAATTTCTTTATTATACCCATGGAGTATTAAATTCAATAATACATAATACACAAACATAATATTCTGGGTATTGCCAGAGAAACGCTTTTGGTATTGGACTCTACGATCGGCGGAAGTTATGGAGCATTTAGGCCGTCACCGGAAATACCGCCGCGTGCATAGCCCAGCGCGTTGTGTTCTGCAGAAAAGAGTTAAGCGTCTGAAATGACAGAGGGTGAGTAAATTTAATGTTTCATTTTTGGTTGAACATAAACAGTAATTCAGAAACTACTAAATGAAAGTGTGAGTGAACTGATTCAGATAATTTTGATGATTTATTCACGAATCTACAGAGATTAATGGACGCACACATTGAGTATCCTATGCTGAAATACTGTCAGTCAAATGTTTAGCGTTTAAATGTATTCTTAACCAATATAGCCACTGAATACCTCACCGCTTTCTTAATTTTTTTAAAATATTTTTTTTATTGCTTAACCCTTGTGCATCCTTATGGACATTTTTGTCCTTTTCAGTTTTTTTTTTTTTTGATCTGTGATCAGTTTTGTTTCTTCTTTGACTGTGTTAAAGCTAACTGCAAAAAACTTGGCACAGGTGTGTATTTTTTATTGATATTTTACTATTTCACTGTCATTTTCTTAAAAAATTTTTTTTTTTTGCATTAGGTACAAAAAATACTCCCTCTCAGTGCCTTTTGGACAAAAATGTCCCCATTGAAACCCATTAAAACTGCCATTTTTAATCCCCGGTTCAGTTAACTATAAAATTATGCAATCTTTGTTAAGAGGCTTTCATTCTGACGGCAAGGCTTAAAAATTTTATTTTTTATTTTTTTATCAGATGTTGCCATTTTTTTTTTTAAAGTTTGGCCAATAAAACAAATATCGCTTTATTCCTGTTTTCTGCTTCGGCATACTACAGAGCCAACTGGACAAAAAAATGCAACAATATTTGTGTGGGTGTGTTGGTATGGATGTCAGAGTGTGGTTAGTATGTGTGTTATAAAAAAATATGTGTGTGTGTGCGCATGTGTGTGTTTATAATACTGAGAGAGAAAAACTGCAAATTCAAATCCAATCACTGTGAGCTCCACTGGGGTTTTGCTGGGACCCAATGGGGAAAATATGTTGCTACGCCCAAACAAACTGTTACCGAATGCTCATTTTTTGAGATATCATCCTCAAATTTGGAACACAACCTATTTAGATTTATGGCTTTGATTTTATTGCAGTTCAACCTGATTTAAAAAAAAAATATATTTTATATAAAATATTTTTTATAAATAATTTTCATAAACTTATACCTATATAACTTTTTTTTGGATTTACTTATTATTATTTTTTTACTTCAGCAATAATCTGCAAAGGGTCTTCTTTAAAATGATACCAAACTTAAGTCTGTGCTCCAAAGCGTCACGTTTTTATGACAGTTTTTTGACATGGACATTTTTGTCCTCTTTTTACCTATGTGTAACTTTTTTAAATTGATGAACAAGGGTTAAACAAAACATTACATGACACACTTTAAGCCAGGGCACAGCTTTCTTCATCACTACATGTCCCAACCGATCAATATGACTCACCTGCTGTTCAGAGGCCGTGTCTGATTGGCTACTTTGTTTTACAGACACTGGATGTAATAAAGCTATACCAATAGGTTTGTGTGGAATAAAACATCGATTACAACATCTTTGAGAGTTTTGTTTAATAGTTTAAGAAAGCAAAATATGTAAAAAGAAAAATAAATGAGTATTCAGACGGAAAGATCATTTGTGCAAAAAAGTTACAGCAGATTTGAATGTGTGTTGCTTATAACGTACCAAAAAACTTTAGGATGCAGCTAACAACATTTAGTTTCAAATGAAAGACTAGACTTTATCGTTATTATTATCGCAATGCACGGCAGTTAACCAACATCTATATTGACTATTAAAATATGCTTCGAAAATAGTTTCATTTTAAATTGAATTAACCAACCATGAATAATTTCATTAATCATATTAATCAACATTTCTGTAAATGTGCCAATGTTAGCCAACAGTCTTGACGCAGAGAAAGTTGAGTCTCTTCTCACAGTCTGCGGGTTTCCAAACCTTATTCATTACATCATAAACCCCACAGCGCTGATCCATGGCAGGACACTGGAGCTCTCCAGCCGCAGACCAGACCTTATAGCCCAGATCTTCTCCATTTAGCCAGAACCAGTGACCAGCGATGAAGCGCAGACCAATCCATACATCATCTGTCAGGGCTGGTGTGCTCTTATCTTCTGCCTCCTTCATAATCACATCTGAGCTTAAACTGGCAAGATCAATGTAGTTTTGTCTGCAGTATTCCAGAGCCTCTTCCCAGGTGTTCTTCTGCTGCACCACGATCAGCTCAAAGACCTCCATACAGTAAAATGGTAATTTCCGAGAGCAATGAAAGTCATGAACTTTAGAAGAGGACTTTTTGACGCAACCACATTGTTCATACCAATTATCTGGTTCGTTATTGTCCCACCTGACATCAGTTGCATCCTCGCCTCCAGTCCATTTCCACAGTTCTGAGTAGGTAGCATCTCTAAGTCCAATCCAGTAATAATCAGTGAGCTGTGAATTATCAGAAAGTTGTTGCAGTTCTTCATAGCTAGCGGTGGACAGGTCATCATGGTGAGTTTGGCAGTATTCCCGTGCTCTTGACCACTCCATACTCTCAAACACATAATAATGTTTTCTGTAGAAGCTGCTGTTCAATCCGAAGAGACTCAAAAACACAAACACAGTGACTGTAGCTTTCATTGCCATATTGTCAAGACGTCCAGTGTTGTGCCAGCTGCAGAAATGCCCAAAGTGATGATTGCAAGTCTGAATTAATGAAGATTTCTTACTTATAGACCAGTAAGACACGGACAGCCTTGACCAATCAAAAGTCAAGCTCTATTTGTAAGACTCCTCCTCTTGACTTATAGCTTCTTCCTTTGAGTTGCTCTGCAACTCTGGAGATGGTGTTTTTTTTATTATTTATTTTTAAGTCTGTCTTTAAATGAAAATGAAATGAATTGATGTGAAATAATGCAAAAATAAATTTCACAGACAGTAAGTACAGGGTCCATGCTGTTACAGTATCAGACACATCTTTAAGTACCATTCTCACAAACAAATCTAGGAGTAAAATTCAGTATAATTTATGTGTGGAGGATGTGGAAATGACCCCTCCGTCATTCTAAAGTAACATATTGAACTATTGTAGAACTGTCTATGCATGCTTTTCAGGTCTATTTAGTTGTTTTTTATTTCCCCCAGACCGTATTTCTGATGGCTCACTGTAGTTCCTTACCTTGACTTTAGATGACTTTAGATACCTGTGTCTTTACATGTTTTTAAAGAGACTGCATGTGGTCACTCATCATCATGATTTAGCTCTATTTTTTATCATGTATTGTATTAAGGAACGCTTTAATGTTACAACATGTTTGTTTGTCCCCACTTTGTGATTCTGTTTTTGATTTAAAAAAAAAAATACTGACACACCATTTGTGGAATAGCTGGAATTGAAAATATGTCTTTTTTCTTTTCTTTTTTTTAATGACCTGTGATGCAAATCAGAAGATGCAAATAAATATGGTTTAACTTTCAAACTAACTGAAAGAAACAAATTCAGATTGACCTTAGAAACAGGTAAAAGGCATTCAAATGAGCAAACATATATTTGTACATTATATACAGTTTAATGTGCATTAAAATATATAATTTACAGTATGAAATATTGATTTATTTTGAGGTTTGCGAAAGTTCACTTTCAACTGCGCTATTAAATTATTCATGTTTTTTTAAGCTTCAAGAATTTTAGTGTCCAATAGGGAAATTTACTGTAAATGTATGAATAAGGGATTGGATATCCAATATCGGCCAGTGCTAATAAATACAAAATCTCTGGTATCAATAAATTGTGCATGAATCGCTAATGTGAAAATCTCAGTCAAATGCTGCTAGATTTGAATTACCAGTGCTTTTTACCTTAGCTTTTATATAATATTTTCAGTTGTAATTTTAATTTTAGTTGTGAGCTTTGTGAGCTTGGTCATTTTTTTTTTGGAATATATTATATATATATATATAATTATTATATTATTTTTATTATTAATTATTATAATATTTTATTTATTTTTATCATTTGGGTAATTGTATTGCAGCTCTATTTGAGTTAATGAAATAGTACTGTTAGTTTTAGTTGAAAGTACACTGTGTACATTTTTTGGTTAAAAATGAATACAATTTAAGTCAATATATCATCAATCCTTCCAAAACATGTTTTTGTTTTATGTTTTTGGGATGTGTGTGTTTTTTTTGTTTTGTTTTTTGCATACATGCATCCTTGTCATATTTGTAAATAGAGAGAAGTTGCTCTGGGTCTGGTGTGGGAGTGGTAGATGTTAGTTTCACATCGAGTGAGAAAGGTTGAAAGAAGGTTCATGATCCTCAGGGAAATCTTTTTTTTTTATTTATTCTGCTGACAAAAAGAGAACGCGACCTAACTCTCAATAAAACGAGATTCAACATTGGCTTTCTTTTCGGAGATGGGGGATTTGAAATGCTGTAAGTGCATCGCTTTATATTACTCCACAGGCGAGTGAGTATTTTATTGAGGAGATAAACTGTTCTAACTCTGTCAGAGAGCTAGCCTACATATGGCAGTTTTAAACATTATTTTATTATGGTTGTTGTAGCGCTGTGCTGGAATTAATTTTCAAAGAAGATTGAAAGGTGGATTTACTACATTTCTACAGTGATACTGCTCAATACAATGTTGAGGAATGTTATGTAGGCCTAATATAACCCACATTTACAATAGCCATTGACAACAAAGAAATAATATATTTGGCTTTTTTACCACAAAGCCAAATGTATTATTTTCCTTGTTTTCCAGGTATTCTGACAAACAAAGTTGAGTGCCATGTTTTTTTTTATTCAAAAGCAGGCCACTGGAACTCCTTTTGTCTCTCTAATTTTTAGTGCACTTTAAAAATCTCTTCTTCAGCCCTTTCAGTTTTTCATTCTGTTGGTTTTCTTATTATGAACAGAGCATTTTGAAAGACTTTCTATCTTTTGTATTGTTGAACTGGGGGTGGCTTGAAATCGTGTTTTAGCTCCTCTTTTATCACACACAAGAAAATAAAGTTAAGGAAAAACATTAAGAGGCATGTTGGTTTATATATACACACGTCTTGTGAATCTTTTTTCTGTGAAAAAAACAGACACTGAGCGCGGACAGCATATCTATATAAAAGCAAAGAACTTGATAAAGGCTAGATGTCTCACGGCGGAGTATTTATCGCCATCACCGGCGGCCATCTTTTCACAGACAGGCTTTCTGGCGGGCTATGTGATACTCTTATCTCGTTGAAATCTTGACGGATTTACGGTTTGTTTTCTTACAAACGTTATTAACGTGGCTATAATGCTGGATGATTATTTATTTATACACTTATTATTCATATCTATGCAGTATCATAACTACATCTCTGCTGTTTATAGATATCTATCTAGCCTTTATATAGATATGGCGGACACAACCTAACGCGGACTTTAATATTCGGACCTTACATAGTTATTCCGGATCAAGCAAGTCGTTTTTCCGCTCTCTCGCTGCCAGAAGACGGTCTCCAGCGATTTGTGAAAAGTTTTGAAATATTTCGTGATACTGGACAAGAGTGACACCATGCAAGTACATTTTTTCATCATAGGTCTTTTTCGGTGTCTGAGTTGGGTGTAGGCTACGTTTCCAAATCTGACTTTATATTGCCTGTCTTGTTAGCTAAAACATAGCAGCGTTTTGAAACATGTCAGCAACTAGCAACTGTTAGCTATAGGCTTAAAAATATGTTTTGCATATTTTTAGTTGTAGCACAGTGTCAACGAGCCAAGTGTAGGCCAGTGACAATCAAATGAAACAGAGAGCCACACAACTTTTCAGGTTTGAGTATTTATTTATATATTTAGCTTTGTAGGATTTTCACAAACAATGTTGGATATTTTTTTAAAATTTAGTTTGGTATGCATTAATCACTTGTTTATTTATTAAAAATAGGGCCTGTTTTTAATGCAATAAACCCTTTTTAATTTTTTTTAATTTTAAGCTCATTTGTATTATTATTATTACTGTTATTATTATTATTAATTTTACTTGCAGCTGCCACACACAAATCTAATTCAATTGCAATTACAATATTTGATGATTTTATTTATTGCAAAACTCTGTAGCCCTTTCCTATATCTCTATACATGATATTGATCCATGATAGAAGGATGATTGGATGAGGGATGGAGGTATGGACATCTATCTATACAGATGCACTCAAACTATACAAATAAAATAGTACTGAATGTGTTTCATGCATAACTAACCCCTCTGTCTGTTACAATTAACCCTGCATAGGGCTAAGTTGTAACATTTGCACTTCTGTCATTTTCTGTGCAACAGTACGAAACTGGTAGGTCCTAGAAAAAAAACTTTAAGTGTTCATTTGTAGCAGAGATGTGTATTGCTTGTGTGTTTAATCTAACTTAATTTTTTTTTAAATAATTGAGCCAAAACCAAAATGTGTTAGGTTGTGCCCCGCTCTCCCCCATGTATGTGAAAATTAAAATCATGAGATAACAAGGTTAAATACTTCGAAGGACACATTGTCCTTTTTGTTAATTTTTAAAACAAATGACCTGAGATGCAAATCAGATGATGCAAATAAACAATGTTTACCTTCAAACTTACTAAAGGACAATATACACAAATTCAGTTTGACCTCCAAAAACAGGCAAAGTGCTTTTTCATATATAGAAAATGGATTGAGAATATGAGAAAACTCTAGAAATATTATCAGAGCACATGTAGTTCTTTCAGTGTACGTACACAGTGTTAGTTCTTTCAAACATCATATCTTCACTGACAGAATGCTTTAAACTTGCTTTTTTTGACATTCTCAGCTATACTGACAGTTACAGTGTTAACAGATTAAGCATTGCTCAATGCTCCTAATAAACCAGTAGAGGACGTCCAAAACCAGGCTGCACACAATATACTGGAAGTCCCTATAAAGCCGTCCCAAAATAATCAATCATGGGTTAACATCTACTATAATATAATAAAATACTTTGCGATCTATATGTGTGCGTGTGTACAAATACACAGCCTAACAAAAAAATCGCAGTTTGTAATTTAATAGGCAAAATACTTAAAAGTATATGACTGGATCATTATTGCAGATATTATGTTCTCTTACTTGCGTATTGCGTAAGTTAGCACACGCTACGGGAAAGATTTATCTTCTCGAGAAGATATTGGAGCCAAAAAGTTATCCTTGTCAATGTCAACGTGCAGCAACTGCCAGACCTAGAGTGGGCTATCTACAGTAGCGAGCATAGGCTGCTCTGCGGCTATCCCAGGGGTATCAGAATAGGTGTTAAGCCGGGGAAACCTCGGCCGGGAAGCCGAGTCGGGGATTTACAGCCGCTATTTTCTTGTACCAAAGAAAGACGGTGGCCTCAGACCCATCTTAGATCTGAGATATTCAAACAAGTGCTGTTAAATGACCATTCAAAATGCTAACAATCAGATAACTTCTCGCGCAGGTGCGCCGAGGGACTGGTTTATATCTCTCGATCTGAAAGAAGCCCATTTTCAGATTCAGATAATTCTCCGTTACAGGAGATTCGCCACTCCGGCGCAAAATGAACCTTTGGTCT
Organism: Pimephales promelas; assembly: GCF_016745375.1. The sequence continues at coordinate 18,299 of NW_024121754.1, forward strand.
AATAAAATATCGGTACCTAGTCAACCGTTCTCTGAGATTTGTTTTCATGATAATCGAATGTAAAGAGTTTTATCTCTAAAAACTGTTTAGCGTATAATGCTAGTACTGGGGGCATTTACTAAGTAGAAAGAAATCGCTAGTTAACACCGCTAACATGGCTCAAAATAGCCCCACACTGACACAGTAACATAATGAGGCTCCCTACATGGAAAACGAAGCATTGAGAACTTTGTAAGTGTACAGACCGTTTAATAAGAAGATACTTTATGAAGACCCGTTCACTTCGTGTATACAGGCAGGAGCCATCTTAAAAAGTAGTCTCGATAAGTCAAACCACGAACGTCTTGCTGAGTGAGCTGAACTGTATGACCGGTGTTCGGGGATCGACTTATCGAGACTATTTTCTAAGATGGCTCCTGTCTGTATACACGAAGTGAACTGTCTTTATAAAGTAAGTTATAAAGCAAAGATTTATGAAACTCCTCAACTAACATCCCAAATGAAGCGAACACCAGGGCTGAAAGGGAGATTTTACGACCACATGTGAGAGACAGAGAGACAATTTGAAGACAGAAAAAAACTTTAATACAGCCTTTGCTGCATTAATCATAAACTAACTGATCAATAAATGAACATGCAACAAAGCATTATGTAAATGATTTACTGTCTTGTGTACAATTATTATTATATACCTAATTATACCTAATTAATCCTCATTTAATGACTCACACTTTTATGTACATCACCTTCTCTTAGAATGCAATGTGAATTTGTTATATCTATTTTGAGCATGAATGAACAGTCTAAAGCCGCCTTTCCACTGCACACGACATTCGCATACGATTGTCGCATTTCGCCCCCTAGTGTCAGTCGCACGGAACTTTGAAATTGGTCGTGAAGCAACCGTTAGGATATTCACAATGGTAAAATTAATGATTTGAATAAATGTAATGCATGCATGAATATATCTACACAAAACAAATGACCCTCAATTCATCTCAAATAAAAATATAGTAGTATAAATATTGTTTAATAATTAAAAAAAAAAATTCTGCTATAGTTAATTATAACCAACATTTTACAGAGCGAGCGTTTACAGAAAAACATTAAAGAGTTAAAATATTGGTAGCCTAATTCTAGCCTCGCGCTCATAGTTTTTATTAGAATACATCACTTCCGGTTGGCCGGTCGCATACGGTCTAGCCGCAGAAGTTCAGATATTTCAACGGATCCAAAGCGCAAAACGGATCCGAATTTCCCGCATACGCATATGATCGGAACTCCCCGCAGCTCCCGTACGACTCTCCATTGGAAATGAATGACTTCCGGTCCGACGGCGGTCGTTTGTCGTGTGCAGTTAAGCACGCTGGGGACAAAGACCATAAATCAACTAAGAGCCGCCTTTCCTCTCAAACATCTCGCCTTTCTTATTGGTCAGCCAACCCTTAGGGATGGATTTTTCTCACACTCTAAAAAATGCTGGGTTGTTTTAACCCAATTTTGGGTAAAATATGGACAAACCCAGCCATTGGGTTACATTTTTAAATTTTTTAAATTATATTTTTAACCCAATTGGCTGGGTTTGTCCATATTTTACCCAAAATTGGGTTAAAACAACCCAGCATTGCAGGCTTTATTAGAGACCATCCACATGTGACCGCCCTCTTGGTAGTTTTTCATCCAGCCACAGGGGCCCCAGTGCCCAGCAGGCCTTGTTCCCAACCAGATACGGCCTCATGGAGGAGAGAGAAGACTCTCTCACAAAGAACCAAGGACAATCTCAGGAGTTTGGAACCAGGACTCAAACCAACAACGACTCCAATCACCCACTCTTCTGACTTCCTCGCTAGTCCTGGGTGCTCCATGTGGCCTCAACAGGCCCCCAGGGCTTGACCAAACTAGCCATGTGGTCATGGAGAAAGATGATTTTCAAACAACTTCCACGTGCCACTGCCAGAACCCTCAACGACTTCAATTTTCACCGCTTCAAGAATTGTTCCCACTACAAATGCAAGTATTCAAATCAATGAAATGCTGTTGGTTCTTCTCATAGTTGGATGGATCTTCTCCATCGCTACATCATCCCATCTCTCACTCCTTCATAATTTTTGGTCTGGGTACTTGCTCAAAGCGCTGTACATGCTAAAAAAATAACTATTCTTAGATAATAGAATAAATTAATAATGAAAAGAGTTTGTTGGACGAACTGATTAATTGATTGTAAGATTAATTTAGCCATGTCAAGTTAATCCAATTAACTGACCTAAATATTCATAATTAATCCTAACAATTTATTATTGATTATTAATATTTCCTTTAGCTGAGTTCCTTACAAGAGTGTCTGAAATGACAGGTGTGAGTAAATTATATATATTTTTATTTTTGGTTGAACATAGCATTAATTCAGAAACTGTTCAATGAAAGTGTGAGTGAACTGATTCAGATAATTTTGCTAACCACTTTTTGAATCACAAGAGTCGAATCTGCAGAGAATAATGGACGCACACCTTGAGTATCCTATGCTGAAATACTGTCAGTCAAATGTATTGGTTTCTTGATTCACCAATAACTCACAGCTTTCTTCATCACAATATTTTCAAACGATCAATTACTCACCTGACATTCAGAGGCCATGTTTGATTGGCTACTTTGTTTTACAGACATTGGATGTAGTAAAGATCAATAGGTTTGTGTGGAATAAAACATCGATTACAACATCTTTTAGAGTTTTGTTTAATGGTTTAAGAAAGCAAAGTATGTCAAGTGAATGAGTATTCAGACAGAAAGATATGGAATTTGTGCAAAAAAGTTACAGCAGATTTGAATGTGTGTGTAAAACGTACCAAAAAACTTCATCTTGACAGGTAATTTTATTATTACAAATGTAAATTTTAAAAGCACTAAACAAGTGTAGGATGCAGCTAACAACAGTTACTAGTTTCAAAAGAAAGACTAGACTTTATCACAATGCACGGCAGTTAACCTACATCTAAAATATGCGTCAAATATTTTAAATTATTTATTTTAAATTGAATTAACCAACCATGGATAATTGACTGTTTTGTTTATTTACTTATAAGTACAACACACACTAATCAACATTTCTGTAAATGTGCCAATGTTAGCCAACAGTCTTGACGCAGAGAAAGTTGAGTCTCTTCTCACAGTCTGCGGGTTTCCAAACCTTAATCATTACATCATAAACCCCACAGCGCTGATCCATGGCAGGGCACTGGAGCTCTCCAGCCGCAGACCAGACCTTATAGCCCAGATCTTCTCCACTTAGCCAGAACCAGTGACCAGCGATGAAGCGCAGACCAATCCACACATCATCTGTCAGGGCTGGTGTGCTCTTATCTTCTGCCTCCTTCATAATCACATCTGAGCTTAAACTGGCAAGATCAATGTAGTTTTGTCTGCAGTATTCCAGAGCCTCTTTCCAGGTGTTCTTCTGCTGCACCACGATCAGCTCAAAGACCTCCATACAGTAAAATGGTAATTTCCAAGAGCAATGAAAGTCATGAACTTTAGAAGAGGACTTTCTGATACAACCACATTGTTCATACCAATTATCTGGTTCGTTATTGTCCCACCTGACATCAGTTGCATCCTCACCTCCAGTCCATTTCCACAGTCCTGAGTTGGTAGCATCTCTATAAAGTCCAATCCAGTAATAATAATCAGTGACCTGTGAATTATCAGAAAGTTGTTGCAGTTCTTCATAGCTAGCGGTGGACAGGTCATCATGGTGAGTTTGGCAGTATTCCCGTGCTCTTGACCACTCCATACTCTCAAACACATAATAATGTTTTCTGTAGAAGCTGCTGTTCAATCCAAAGAGACTCAAAAACACAAACACAGTGACTGTAGCTTTCATTGCCATATTGTCAAGACGTCCAGTGTTGTGCCAGCTGCAGAAATGCCCAAAGTGATGATTCCTAGTCTGATTTAATGAAGATTTTATAAGACAAGGACAGCCTTGACCAATCAAAAGTCAAGACTCCTCCTCTTGATTTACCTTCCTTCCTTTGAGTTGTTTTATAACCCTGGAGATGGTGTTTTTTTTAAGTCAATCTTTGAATGAAAATGAAGTGAATTGATGTGAAATAATGCACAAATTGTTTCACAGACTGTAAGTCCAGGGTTCATACAGTATTAGACAAATCTGACACCGTTCTCACAAACACAAATCTAGGAGTAAAACTCAGTATAATTTATGTACAGAATGTGGACTGTCTTTGCATGTTTAAGAAATCTAGCATTTTTCAGGTCTACTTTAGTTTCTTCATCCTGTTGCATTTGTTTGCTTTTATTTCCCGCAGACTGTTTTTCTGATGGCTCACTGTAGCTCCTGACCTTGACAATATAATAATCAATGTGCTTAAAATGTGTCCCTGTGTCTTTAGATCTTTTTAAAGAGACTGTGCATGTGGTCGCTCATCATCATGATTTAGCTTTACTTTTTATCATGCAAGAAACGGTTAAGGAACGCTTAAAAAAAAAGACAATATGTTTGTTTGTCCCCACACAGAATCAAACACTGATTCTGTTTTTGATTTTAAAAATACTGACACGCCATTTGTTTAATGTAGCTAGAATTGAAAATGTCTTTTTTTAAAATGACCTGCAATGCAAATCAGAGGATGCAAATAAATATGGTTTAACTTTCAAACTAACTGGCAAATTCAGATTGACCTTAGAAACAGGTAAAAGGCATTCAAATGAACAAACATTTGTACAATAGATACAGTTTAATGTACAGTATGAAATATTGATTCATTTTAAGGTTTGCATATCGGCTAGTGCTAATTAATAAAAAAAAAATCTCTGGTATCAGCCAATAACCACAGTAAATTAAGCATGAATCACTAATGGGAAAATCTCAGTCAAATGCTGCTATGAATTACCAGTATTTTTATTTTTAAAAATACTATAGTATTAATATTTTGAATTAGAGTTTCAGCTGTAATTATTTTTTTTAGTTTTTTTTTAATTATTTTTTTTATTTTATTTTTTAGTAATTTTAGTTTAAGCAATTTTGTCTGCTTTGTCATTTTTATATTTGTATAAAGCTTCATCACCAATCCTTCTTCCAAAACGTGTTTTTAATCACTATGGTAAGCCTTTTATAAGTGTTTATATTTTAGACCTGTTGGGGTGTTTTTTTTTTTTTTTGCATACATGAGTCACTCATCCATGTGTCTTGTCAAATCTGTAAATAGAGAGTTGCTAGGCTACTTTGACACATGTCTGGTGTGGGAGTGGCAGAGGTTAGTTTCACAATTAAATTCTCAATCCTTTGGGGTTGAAATTCTCAATCCTCTGGGGCACTCATTTACAGCGTTTGACACTGTGTATGTGAAAATGAAAATCATTACAAGGTGAAATACTTTGAAGGAAAAATGTACACATTGTCCTTTTTAAAACAAATGCCCTGAGATGCAAATCAGATGATGCAAATGGACAATGTTTATCTCTAATCTTACTAAAGGACAAAATAAATAGACAAATTCAGTTTGACCTCCAAAAACAGGCAAAAGGCAGCCCTGCCCCTTTTCAGCGTTGCGCTCGTTTTTAAAAAAATAGTCTCTACCAGTCGATCTACGAGCGCCGATCCAAGTGCGCTGAACTGTGCAGAATCTCATATGGTCCGTTGTTTCCAGAAGAAACACAAACACAAACCGTTTACTTCTGTTCAATATGTACACGTAGCTTACTGTTCGCGCTCACCTTATCACCTTATTCACATCTCACCAGCGCACTTGGATCGGCGTTCGTAGATCGACTGGTAGAGACTATTTTTCAAAGATGGCTTCTTCCTGTATTCGCGAAGTTGACTGTGTGTTTAAAATATCTTCTTAACAGTTTGGACACTGACAAAAGTTCTCAATGCTTCGGTTTGAATTTAGGGACTCTTGTTATGCTGTCGTGTTAGTGTGGAGCTATTTTGAGCCTTTTTAGTGGTAATAACAAGCGATTTTTATTTGTCATTACTCTATACCCTATATACTAGCATTATACTAGCGTTATAGGCTAAACTGTTTTTAGAGATACAACTATTTACATTCGGCAATCATGAAAACAAATCTCAGATAACGGTTGACTAGGTAACAATGTGTAATTAGACTAAATGTTCATTTTGCGCCGGAGTTCTCCTTTAATGATGTGTTCAATGGATTTCAAGGACAGACTTTCCAAGCACGGATTTCACGACGTTTCAGTGGTATGCTAATTTTTTGTTAAACATTACACACATAAGTTAAAAAAGTGAAATCATAATCAAGAACCCTTTTAAATTTTTAGTTTATTAAATCATTCAATTCGTTCAAAGGGTCTGATTCATTCAGAAATGAACAATGAAGCAAGTGGCAGGGAGAGGTTTGTTTGAATCATTTACTCAAATGATTCGTTCAAAACCTGAATCAATGTTGCTCGGAGAAGCGGAGCGGTTGTGCTGTGGATTTGTTTGGAAAACTATTTTCGTTGGCGAAATAGAGCAATGACAGAAAAGTAAAGTTACTTTATATTAACACCTATTGTTTATTGAACTGTTGTATAAAGTCAACATATTGCCATAGTGCTGATTCGGGAAAAACAAACTCCTTAAAAAAATCCCCATTAAACATACCAAAAGTTCTAACCCTGTTTGTGTGTGTACTGGTAAACCCTACATTTTGAGGCAAATCCAAAATCCTTGTCCTTGTGGGGACATTTTTAAAACATCTTATAAATCTTACTAAATTACGATTTTTTTTTTAATGAACAAAATGCAGAAAGTTTTCTGTGATGGGTAGGTTTGGGGTTAGTGGAGAATATCATTTTTACAGTATAGAAATTATTATGTCCCCATAAAACATGGAAACCCAACATGGTGTGTGTGTATTTTCAAGACTAAAGGTGTGTCGAAGACAGATTTGACTTCCAAGGAAACAGAAAATTAGACTGTTTATGAACTCTACATCTGAAATAGGGATGCACTGCTATGAAAAATTTGTCCGATACAACAACCAATCATTTTTTATGTTTGAAAGCCGATAACCGATATGTTGGCAGATAAATCCAAATGCAAATTTTGATGTAGCTAATTTTTGAGAGCCTGATTACAAAAACAAAAGTCTCATTATTAAAAGCCATGACCCGAACACAATTCTCATCAAGTCCCTTGCTACATTTCATTATATAGACAATGTTATACATTATATATCTATATAGACAATGGATATTTGCATTCATAGCTTACACCTTGTGGGGGTCGGAGATTGTTTGTCTTGAGACCTCATTCCTTTGCGTGTATGTTATCTCTAAACTCTTAAAAACCGTATTACCTTTTATTTTACTTATTTGGAAATGAGATATTTGTACCAGTTGCACTGAGACATCAGTGTTGATGTCTGATACCATGATACCAAACACATACAATTTGATGATAATCATTCACAGATTAAACCATTTAGATTTTTTTCTGTAAGAGTGAAGAATGAGGGGGTGAAATTTCGTTTAAGATGAGGGAGGGTAGACCTTTGTCTCATTAGTGCACGTGATTTCAATCATATTTTAAGCAATTCAAAAACATGGTGAACAGTGCATCTCTCAGCTGAAGGGAATTATCAATTAATTATTGGCTTTAATATATATTTTAATTATTTAACGATAACTTTAAAAATGTTGTTGACATGCACTGAAATGGGTCGCTGTGAACTGAGCTGTTTTTAAGGAGTTAAAAAGGGAGTGGTTTTATACACCCATTGAGGAATTGTAACCACTTACACACTTTACATAAAGACCCTATTACCTACTTGTGGAAAATGGGCATTCGATGACCCCTTTAAGAGAGTAAACATCTGCATTGCCCTTCATTCATGCTATTTGAAATCTTTGAATCCAAGTTGTCTCTGACGAAAGTTTATAAAACTATCCTGTGTAAAATGATCACTACAGAGGTGGGTGTTGGCGGTGATTCTCAGCTCTCTATCAAGGCTCTCCATCCACCTCTTCTTGATGTGATCATTTTTAGGAAATTTTAAATAAGGACACCGATCTGTTTTGTATGTGATGGTATCCAGGTTGTATGCATTTCTGTGACGAATGCATAGCTAGCTAGCTAACTGTTTTAGTCCCACCCAAAAAATCCGAAACACAGCAATGGTGAAAAACTGGTCAAACTCTGGGGTGGTGATGGCGCAGTGGATAAGACACATGCCTTTGGTGTGAGAGACCCGGGTTCAAATTCACTGCGAGACATCAATGTATCCCTGAGCAAGACACTTAACCCCTAGTTGCTCCTGAGGCATGCGAACTCTGACATGTAGCAATTGTAAGTCACTTTGGATAAAGAATAGCTAAATTAATAAATATAATGTAAACTCCACAATTCAGTAGGCCTACTTCACAGTTCACAATCTTTGTAATATGTTTTAGCAAAACATTTCTCAACATTTATAATGTGTTTAGAATTTTTTTTTGGCTTTACAGGGACTTTAATAAGTTTTTCCTGTGCTTGAAATGAAATGTGATTAATTTAATATAGCCAATTATTCCTTTTATCATTAAGCAAATAAAATAAAATTGATAGGATATTCTCACGACATACATGTTGGACTAAATAAAACATCTTAGTTGAATGAACTGTGAAACTAGTTGAGCAAACTAATGTTTGGTGCTAGTTTGGTGTGGTGAAAGCGTCAGCTAAATGAATTAAATGTAAAAATGTAAATGTAGTGTCATAGAAAAATATATTTGTATTAAAATTATCTTTTGATTTGTGCATAATTTGACAAAAATTGCACTATAGATAAAAACAGCAGAATAAAAATATTTTATATGTGAAATTTTCCTGTTTTTGTATGTATACTGTTCCCCTAAATGTTGGCTTTTTGGTAACTGGAAACACTAACGTTTGATGTTAATGTTAAGAAATAATTTTCACTTGATAAACAGGCTATTCAAATGTTATGTTTATTTATTTTTGGTTTATCATAGTTTTACAATGAATTTATAGCTAGTTTTAGATTTAAGAGTTGGCAGGGTAAATCAAAATCTCTGTAAGTAATTTAAAACATTCATACGTGATAAAAAAAAGGTTCATTTAATTGTTTGAAGCATATGTTTGAACTGAAGCAACATTATTTCCATACTCAGGAATGCTGGCGCGGTGACCTCGCCCTTGTGACGTCAAAAGCACTCAGGCAAAAGTTTGATGAGTGAATGCAGTGTAGAGAAGAGAAGAGAAGAGAAGAGAAGAGGAGAGTAGAGGTGAGATTTTTTTTTTTTGCTGCATTGCTCTACATCAAAGGTAGGAAAACTATATTTACATTATTTCGCCGTTAGATGGCAGCAAAGATTCTCTTTATGAGACAGTCTGTCAGTAGTGAGGACTTTTTTGAACACGGACGGAGAAGTAAGATGCAAAGACTAGCGTCGTGTCAGGGGTAAAAACTCCCAACTGTAAAAAGGTCAAGATATCGATGCGGATATTCAAACGGATTTTTTATTACGAATATTGGACTGACTTAAAGACAGATGCTATATCTACTGTAAATACTCTCTCACAATACTGATCTATAAGCTTTAATGGACAATATTAATGAGAACATTATGTTTACACGTTGCTAAGAGTGGTTGCTAGGGGTGCTGTTGGGGTGAAGCGGTCATTGCCGTGTATTATCCTGGCTTTTATCTTGAAAAAACCCACACTAATCAGAATCAAGGACTAACTAACCGTTTATTACAGATAAATATACTTTACTTATATACTTACAGATTATAGCTTTATTGGTAAATTATGTTGTTTAGCATTTATAATTGCAGTGTGTGTTTTATGTAAGCAATAAGGTACGAGAGGCTGTGCTGTATCGTGAATAAGTAACGGCTGAAGGGCGTTGTTAGGCACGACGCGAAGCGGAGTGCCTGCAACCCCTTCAGCCGTTACTTATTCACGATACAGCACTTGCCTCGAGTGAACAACAACGTTCCAATGTGTAATATGCAGGAAAGCTCAAATAAAAACAACAAAACCATTCTCAAACTTTGTCTCATTCTTTTTATTTTTTTACAACACAAAATTTGTGAAATTTCCTCACACAAAGGCATAGCTTATCTCTCAGCAAACTAACAAATAAAATAATAATAAAAAACACAAGGGCACATATTTTGATAGATAACAGTTAGGTCTTTAATCTAGTTATTAATTTAGTTGCTTAAATGCTGCCTAACAAGAGATACTTTATTTATTGTTGTTTATTTAAATTTATTTGAACATCTCCGTTTATTGTGCACGCATTATTTTCAATCGACTCCGCTGTGGTGATAACCTCCTCTTTAGTTGGGGCTCAGCGCTGTCAGCGGTGTTTTCTGTTGAATGTCACTCCAGTGCTTTCTTTGTTTTAAGTTTGGCCTCCACTTTACTTTTACACTTATGTCCACTCACATAATTTAAAAAGGCTAAAATGTTTAAAGTAAATTTCGATTTATATAGGTGGCATGACGATGGATAAGTGGTTTGAGGAACAATTTGGAGAGACTTCTACAAATACGAACTGTCATGCTGAAGTGCTGAAATGTAATACATTCGAGAAGACTCGTAATGAAAAAAATACCGTGCAGCAAACCCAATGGGCAGTGAAATGCTTCGGTGACTGGTATAGTGACAGGTTGGGATTAAGCGCATCGGACAGTTTATGGTGCTGAAATCTTTAGTAGAAATCGGTGTGTGTTTCATCACGACCCTCTCTTCTTATTGTCTTTACGACTCCACCGAAAACATTATTGGATGAGGTGAATTCGCTGTGTCTCTTCAGACACCAGGACAAACTCAAAGGTGGATCATTCAGGAATCTGTTCAGACCCGCGCGTAACGCTATATAGCTAATGATCCCATATTTTTCTCATGTGGAGCTTCTGACGCCGGTTTCACACCGCACGCGTTAGCAGAGCGTCAGCAGCGCGTATTTTTTTCGGCGCCCATGTTTATTAGATTAGATTAGAGCATTCACACCGCACGCAGAGGCGGCGCGGCATCGCGTAGCAGGAGCAGCAGTGCCGCGATCGTTTCGGCGTTCTTTCTATTTTTGCCGCGCGGCTTTTACGCTGAATTAAAGCAACATTGCATTGATCATGGCCAAATTAACGCTCTGCTAACGCGTGCGGTGTGAAACCGGCGTGACAGTTCCGTATAGAAGTCACGGATGGTGCGTTGAGTTCCGTCTTGGTGATTTGTTTAAAATATGCTGCAACCGTTTTCACTACACCAGTCACCGAAGCATTTCACTGACATTGGTATATGTGTGGTTGCTAAGGGTGTTGCTAAGGGCGCAGTGATAACTAGAACCGTTGGGTGAAGCGGTCATTGCCGTGTTTTATCGTGAATAAAGCACAGCTCTTGACCAATCAGAATCAAGGATTGGAACTAACCGTTTTATAAATATTATATACACTACCGGTCAAAAGTTTTAGATCAGTAAGATTTTTTATGTATTTAAATGAAGTCTCTTCTGCTCACCAAGGCTGTTTTATTTGATGAAAAAAATAAAATAAAAAGAAGACAAACAGTAATATTGTAAAATATTATGAGAATTTAAAATGACGGTTTTCTATTTTAATATATTTTAAAATGTAATTTGAAAGCTGAATTTTCAACATCATTACTGTTGCTGATTACACATCAGATTTCAGTGTCATATGATCCTTCAAAAATCATTCTAATATGCTGATTTTATGCTCAAAAACATAAATTATGTGAAAACAGTCATGTACCATTTTCCCCCAAAATTCTATGATGAATAGATAGAAAGTTCAAAAGAACAGCATTTATTTAAAATATAGTCTTTTCTAACATTATAAATGTCTTTACTGTAACTTTTGATCAATTTAACTCATCCTTGATGAAAAAAGTCTTTTCTAAATTCTTTCCCCCAAAAATCAAAAAAAAAAAAATTCTTAATAACCCCAAACTTTTGAATGGTAGTGATTCATGTTACAAAAGCTTTCCATTTCAGATCAATTCTGTTCTTTTGAACTTTCTATTCAAAGAATCCTGAAATAAAAATGTAAAAAACTGTTTTTTAACATGGATAATAATCATAAATGTTTCTTGAGCATCATATTATAATAATTTCTATCTATAAGTAGGATCATGTGACAGTGAAGACTGGAGTAATGATGCTGTAAATTCAGCTTTGATCAGAGGAATAAATTACACTTCATACAATTACACTGGCTTGCTTTTGGCTCAGTTGGGGTTATTTAGTGTTTAGCAATATTATTGATCTGTGTTGTACTACTTTCATGTTATCACTGTGAAGCTGCTTTGATACAATCTGTATTGTGAAAAGCGCTATATAAATAAATGTGACTTGACTTGACTTGACTTCACTATATATTCACATAGAAAACCGCTGTTTTAGATTGTAATAATATTTCACAATATTACTGTTTTTTTTTTTTATCAAATAACTGCAGCCTTGGTGAGCAGAAGAGACTTCTTTTAAAAATATCTATAAAATAATTATACACAGTGCACCCACATATATTATGTAAACACAAACTTTTATTTTGGATGCGTTTCCTTTCAAAACCTGATCCTTATGATTTCATTACAGTTATGCACATTTTCAGTCCACATAATCATCATTTTAAAACACAAGATGATTATGATTGTAATATGTAATGAGAACATTTGGTTTAATCACCAAAACACAACAGTATGACCTTCTTTCAATTTAGATTGATTGAGTCCTTCCAAGTGAAGGGGGTGGTGGGCATAGATAGATAGATAGATAGATAGATAGATAGATAGATAGATAGATAGATAGATAGATAGATAGATAGATAGATAGATAGATAGATAGATAGATAGATAGATAGATAGATAGATAGATAGATAGATAGATAGATCGATTGATTGAGTCCTTCCAAGTGAAGGGGGTGGTGGTGGGCATAGATAGATAGATAGATAGATAGATAGATAGATAGATAGATAGATAGATGGAGTCCTTCGACGTGAAGGAGGTGGTGGTGGGCATAGATAGATTTTAACACATTTTAGTTTGGTCCCAGAGCCACCTGCTCTCGCTAAGAGTGGCGCATGTGCCAGGCCATCTGAACGACGGCCCAGACAGACTGTCCAGGAACCTCATCCTTCCGGGAGAATGGACCCTGCACGTTCAAACAGTCCAGAAACTGTGGCGAATATTCGGCAGAGCAGTGGTGGATTTCTTCGCGTCAGAGGAGAACGCTAACTGCCCAATATTTTTCTCAAAGAGCGAGGACGCGCTAGCCCAGGAGTGGCCCAGTCGCCCGCTTTATGCTTTCCCTCCGGTCTCCCTGTTACCACAGGTTTTACAGAGGATCAGGGAAACACGCCACTCAGTGCTACTCATAGCCCCATGTTGGGAGAGTCAGACTTGGTTCCCGGAGCTCGCTCAGCTGTCGCAGACAGCCCCGTGGCCCATTCCAGTCAGAGCAGATCTCTTCTCTCAAGCTCGCGGCACGATCTGGCATCCCCATCCTCTGCGCTGGGCGTTTCATGCATGGGTGATCAACGACTATCCGTTGCTTTGCCACAGAGAGTGTTAAACACGATCATGAACGCCAGAGCGGCTTCTACTAGGAAGCTCTATGCTTCCAAATGGTCTGTGTTCTCTAAATGGTGCACCGACAAAAACCTAGACCCACAGCGGTGCGACGTGTCATCTTTGCTCGTCTTCCTTTAGGAGATGCTGGATAAGGGCAGGTCCCCATCCACTCTCAAGGTTTACGTGGCAGCTGTCGCGGTGTTCGCTGAACCCTGACGCACTCAGCCTCTGGGCAAAGACGAGCTAGTCATCCGCTTCCTCAGGGGAGCTAGAAGGATGAACCCCCCCGCGCCCCTCTTCGGTTCCCATTTGGGATCCTTCTATAGACGAATCCGGCGAAACTACCGGAAGTAAGCGGGACGCCATTACTGAGCTGTTGCTGGGTAGCGTTGCGCCATTGCCTCCTATTGTTTTAGTTGCAACTTGCGTCCACTGGAATAAACAGCCCGCGATTTACGACTGTCACTAACGTTACAACGTTATCCGTTGTATAATGTCGAGTGGGTAAACAGTTTCCGTTATAAATTGTTTCAATGGTGGCAGTAAAATTTAAATTTTGAAGAGAAATCACTGTGAATACCCCGGGTCGACTGCCCCTGTCTGGTGCCGTACGGTTTACAGATTTCCTGGGCGAGTACAAGACGTGGACATTCGCGTATAATAACAATTATTTAATGACATAAGTAAAAAAAAATATAATAAATGTGTGATATAGTCATCAGCAAAATCTCCTCTCTTGCTATTTTTTCTATTCAATTAACATGCTATGGTCATTAAATGGCTTTCCTAAGCTAAATGTAACGTTATGTGACATAATTGTTCTCCCGCTGTTATATTGACCTCTTTCCATGGTTTAAAAACACTAATTGGTCGATATTATGTATACTTTCTAGCTGTAACGTTACCTTACCCTTGCCTGTTGCAATGTGAAAATGAGATAAATAATGGACACAAATGAAAATCATGAATTTGTTTATTTGATTTCATTCATTTATTTATTTATTGTTGCCAAATGGACAGATCTTTTTATAGTTTCCTCGTTAGCAAACGTTAGCCTAGCTAGCTTGCCAAGCTATTTTCATAAATAACGTTAATCTGTAAGATCGTTTGTACCTTCATCTGTGACTGGAGGCCACTGCAGTCACAGATCAAACCAACAAGTCATTCTGCCTGGCTGTAACGTTAGCTGTCATCGAGGGTGAGTTCGCGTTATCACCGAGGTTTGTTTCATACCGGTGCATGTCTATGCCTGTGTAACAGCTCAGTAATGGCGTCGCCACAAGATGGCAGCCTACACAGAACGCTCGTCGGATTCGTCTATAGTTCTCGAAGCTATGAAACCCCCCCCCCCGTTCAAACCGTTAGAGTCTGTGGACCCAAAATACCTCTCGCTAAACAAATGTTTTTCTGATTGCCCTGTCATCAGTAAAATGCGTGGGAGACCTTCACGCGCTCTCTTCTAGTGCAGCGTGTCTCGAGTTTGGACCCAATGACTCCATAGTCATCCTCAAACCTGTGTCCCATGTCCCCAAAGCGATTGGTACCCCGTTCAGGGCTCAGGTTATTTCTCTATCCCACGTCTCCTTTGTCCGGTTCGGGCTCTGAGATTGTACACTACACATGCTGCCGCGTTCAGACCCTCTGAGCAGCTTTTTGTTTAGTTCGGTGGGCGCTCCAAGGGTCTGGCCGCCTCGAAACAGACACTATCCAGATGGATTGTGGACGCTATTGCTTCTGCTTATGCATCAAAAGACCTGCCATGCCCTCTGGGCATCAGGGCTCATTCCACTAGAGGCATGGCCTCATCGTGGGCATGGTCCAGCGGCATTTCCATTCAAGACATATGCGTGGCTGCGGGATGGACTTCCCCCTCCACCTTTGTCAGATTTTACAATCTGGAAGTACCCGCCCTGGCTGCAGGCAAAGCTACTAGCAGTCTAGTATGCTTCAGCTCTTATGTTGAGCTGCACTATTGGGAGTCACACTCATACAACCGGCGTGCCGCTTGTTCTTCCCTCTTGTGCTTATGTACTACACAATTACCGGCCCGCTTGCTGGCCCTTTTATTTTCACGTACATTATTTTCCCACTTATAAGGGTCCCCCAGGGTCCCTCCCCCGGGACTCATTGTGGATGCTTAGCGCGCACGCCGTTGACCAAGTGTTCCTGTAGCGTAAGCTAGCTTACGCAATACGAGAGAAACTCTCGTAAGAGAATGAATCGGTTACCTAACGTAACCTCGGTTCTCTCTAGATGAGGGAACGAGTATTGCGTTCCCGGCCGTGCTTGCGCTACTAGTGTTCTCGCTTCATTCAATGAAAACCGGAAAACAGCGGGAAACTCGCCTATTTATAGACTCGGGCCACACCGTTTTGGCGGGCTTTGATGCAATGAGAGCGTGTCAGCTTCTTATTGGCCGCGAGTTCAAACGAGTTCCCTCATAGGCTGTAGCAGTTCTTCCTGAGCGAACCAATGAGCTGCTAGCTAGCCCACTCATGGTCTGCTGCAGTGAACTGCGTTGACAATGGATACAAAATTAAAGGATAATTTTTTGGCTTCAACTTCTCAGAAAAGAACCGAGGTTACATTAGGTAACCGATTCGTTATGTAGAAATAAATAAAATAATTAAATGTAAAATATTATGTGTTCTGTTACAAGTTCACATGCTTGATCTCATGTTTTCTCATGTTTTATTGTTGAGCTGTCAAGTTGTCATGTTGACATAATCAGTTCCAGGACCTTGACACATTTTTATTTTATATAATATTTTTTTTATAGGATTAGGATGTACCAAACATGCTTCGGTGTTATGCAAAAACATTAATATGACAAATGGAATATCAGATCTCTGTCATATGGCCAAAAATAAATGCAAAAAAAGAAAAAAAAAGCTTTGCCTAGTTGTTTGACAGATGAAAACTGTAACAATGTATCTTACATACACAATGTGAACTTGCTATCACTTGAAATGTGTCCCCATATTAAGTCCTTGAATTTTGGTATTGGACCTGGAAAGTCCTTGAAAGGTCCTTGAATTTGATGTTAACCAAAGTGTGGGAACCCTGAAATCAGTCGATGCCAAAGAGATGAAGCAACAAGGTTATTAATAATAAGGGTTCGACCCCTATTGGAAAATATTTTCTTAATCCACTTCCATTTATACAAGCAGACCTTTATTTTCTCAATCATCCCTTACCAATTTTTTAATTGAAAAGACTCATCCCCCAAACAAACTCCCAAATACTTTAACCCATCTTTTTTTCCATGTCAGACCACCAGGGAGTTTGGGGGGCACTGTTATCCGCTCTCCCACCAATACAGCTTCACTCTTTGACCAATTCACTTTTGCAGCTGATACCATTTCAGACTCATCCAAAGTTTTAATGAAAAGGTTTACATCATTTTGCTCTTTTACAATTACAACAACATCATCAGCATAAGCTGATAAAACAAAAGAACTTTCACAGTTCATCAATGTAAGGCCATTTAAAACCCTTCTCAATCTTTGCAAAAGTGGTTCTATTGGCAATGAGAGCATGCCTGATAATGAACATAAACATGAACATTGATTCATGCTAGGGCGGCGCACAGGAGCTGTAAAGTACTCAAGAAGACTCAAAAAGATGTTAATGCAGATATCCCCCAAATGAAGATGTGGATGGTGTTGCTCCACCTTTATTTGAGGAGAATGCTGACTTTTCTCTAAACCTCTCAGATTTATAAAAACAGACCAATAAAAACAGCTTGAAGACTCGGAATGTAGTGCATGTGTTTTATTGAAGACATTATAATGCTTTGCATAAAAAAAATGTGTTCATTTTGGAGCTTAACAGCTCAGATGTGTTTGGATTGTTGTCTTTTTCACAACTGTCTCTTAGCATGTTGATAGTCTTTTTGTAGCCATTTGTGTGTTCCCTTAAGATTCTCCACATTTAAATATGAGGCTACTACAGATGATGGTAAAATCTAAACAACAACAACAACAACGATTTAATATGCAAATCAGACACTCAATTGTAGCCTACCTGAGATGCATCATGACGGCATTTTGAATAGATCTTCATTATTTAATTTCCGTGTTAATTTCCGTAAATGGAAATCAATCGATCCGTCAGATTTTGCAGTCTCTATCTGCTGTCTCCTCTTAGTGGTCTTTCCAAAAGAAGATCTAAAACTTGATTTTTTTTGCTCCCTTGAAGTCACACAGTATCTTTTAATCGTTTTGCCCCTTGGTATATGATGAGATGCGCTTTAGGAAAGCAGCTTGCCGTAAACTGGAGCGCAAGTGGCATGACTCAGGCCTGAATGTATTTTATCAAGCTTGGAAAGACCACCTGGGGGAATATAGATCTGCAATTGGGTCTCTTTATTTTTCTCAGATTATAGATAATAGTTAAAGTAATCCTAGGCATCACTTTCATACTATAAACAGACTTTTCAGAGTTAATGTTGGTACCTCTCTGCCTGTCTCTCAAATCAATAGGCTATATGCACGCATAAGTTATGCGTTTGACGCAAGGATGCTCTTTAGTTTCCGGTTGTGTAGATTAAAGTGGAGGAAAACAGAGGAAAACGGGATTATGGCAGAGTCTTCAAAATTTACTGTCCTCCCGTCTTTGAAACTAAACTTTCATATGTTTAGATGTAATTTTATATATAGTCATGTTTATTTAATATAATTTTAAAAAGAAGCATAAACACAACGAGGGGTGTCTGTTTTTGTGACTAACGTTTCTTTAGTATAACCATGGAGTATTGCATTGGACTCTACGATCGGCGGAAGTTATCGAGCATCCTTAGACCTTCACTGGAAATACCGCCGTGCATAGAGCCCATTGTGTAGCCTAAGGATTTTCTTAATTTCTTTAGCTCCCAAATTGACACTGTTTATAAAATTATTCATGCAACACATGTTTCTGCTTCTGCACTATGCTTGTTTCTCTGGTTAAAGTTATTTTTATTATTAATTGCAAATGTAAATTATTACATTCTCTTAAGGATAACACTTGTAAATAGAATTTTAAAAATCTATTTTAACAAAAATTCAAAATATAATTAGAAATGTCGATCTATTGCTAGGAATAGAATGCCTATGGAATGCTAAAATAGTAAAAACTAACACACAACAACTAAAACATTGTTATAAACATTGTTAAACATTGGCTATCGAATTGATTGATTGTGGCTCGTGCCATACGAACGTGCCATACATACGAACGAGACGAACATCACAAATATCAAGGCAAGCACACATTCCCTTTGTAGTGTGTTGGGAAAACTAACTGTAGATCTGCCCTCTTGACGTCAGAGGGGGAGTTCTGTGATTGTGATCAGAGCTTCCTCACACTTTTGATTTCGCCCTAATGCCTTATTTTGTCTTATCACGACGGAAGCTTGGGAGGAATGAGGTAAATATCAGCATCGTTCAATCGACGTGTATTGTTGACATCATTCAGTTGTTAATGTCGGTCATCAGCGCGCAGCCTCACAAAATGCCCTATCTGCATATAGACGATATCAAATATCAGACCGGACTTTAAGTTGTTGTTGCAAGGATGCAGCATAGCAATAATAAAAAGGTAGCTTTGTATTTAACCTCTATAATAATAGCAACAACAATAATACTAAAGAAATAAAACAAAATGTGAGATTCTGAAAGCTTCTTGGGGGCGTTGAGCCGAAACGGAGCCGAATGGAACTCAACGAACGGGACGCGTTCTAAAGATTCTGTTTTAGATGACGTTAGATTAACAAATCGTATTACGTTAGTTCGAGTGTTTTCGATCAACTCTCGCGATCTCCTGAGGTGAGGACGTAACAACAACAGCGCATCGCTTGAGAGTTTGGGATCAGTGTTGGAACCACATTGACAAGTCCTGAAATTATTTATTACTTTATTATGGGTAATTTACAAATATCATAAAATAGAAGGGCCTTCCAAGTTGCGGCAGATGAACCTCAATTATGCATAAAAATGACTGAATAAGTGGCAGCTATTAATAATTTTCTACATGAACAAAACTTTTCAATTTTAAGTTTTTAAGTAACTTATTTTCATTTGCTGTATAAGTCTATTACTTAAATGTGATCTTTTGCAGGTTTAGCCTCAGTCTTATATATCTCTTTTCATACAACTTGCTTCAGTTCTGTGGGCACACATGGATTTTCACGAATATGACAGCCAGATTTCTCTCTTTTGGGGAAGGTAAGCAACAGTTATGAGCTAGCATTTGAAATGGCTGCTTATGTAAATAATCTGGTATGTTAAACAATCACTCAGTTTGTTTAGCTGTCCTAATTGTACACAGATGTGGTTAGAGAAAGTGGCTGTTAAGAGTTGTGTAACAACCAAAGCAGATCACTTACGAAAGGGCTCTTGATTTTCACACACATCAAACATTTTACTTTATCCGCTGGTTTTAGAGATGAGACTTAAAGGGTTAGTTCACCCAAAAATGAAAATTCTGTCGTTGTTTAGTCTACTCACCTTCATGTTGTTCCAAACTCATAAGACTTTCATTCATCTTCAGAACACAAATAAAAGCTTTTTGATGAAATCTGAGAGCTTTCTGTCCCTCCATTAACAGCTATGCAACTACCACTTTGACGCTTCAAAAAGTTCATAAAGAGGTTGTAAAATGAATCCAATTGAGTGGTTTAGTCCACATTTTCTGGAGAGACATGGTCATTTTATATGATAGGCTTTTATTCACATATAAACATTCATGAACTCGCACATCAGCTATGGTTAACGGAAGCTCAAGCATGTTCGCTTGATGTGCAAGAACCAATGAGGTTCATTCTCTTGTTATGCAGCATTTTTGAGCTTCTACAAGAACCAATGAGGTTTATTCTCGCGTGTCAAACAGGTTTGGTTGAACTGTTTATGTTTGCTGATCAATGTTTAAAGGAGTAGTTCACTTTTAAAAAAACTTTTGCTGATAATTTACTCACCCCCATGTCATCCAAGATGTCCACGTCTTTCTTTCTTCAGTCAAAAATAAATTTTCTCCATATAATGGACTTCATTGGGAACCAAACGGTTCAAGGTCCAAAAGACAGTTTCAGTGCAGCTTTAAACGACACCAGACAATGAATATGGGTCTTATCTAGGACCCTTCGAGTCATGACTCGAAAAAAGATTTGTTCATTTTGATGAACGAGTTTGAACAGTAGAGTCACGAACGCGCATCACAGAACAGAGCAAGGCGAGCATTTGTGCTTATAAAACTTATATCGTTTTGCATAAAACCAATCGTTTTGCTAGATCAGACCCTTATTCATCGTCTGGTGTCGTTTAAAGCCCTTTGAAGCTGCACTGAAACTCATTTCGACCTTGAACTGTTTGGTTCCCAATAAAGTCCATTATATGGAGAACATCCTGGAATGTTTTCATCTAAAACCTTAATTTCTTTTCGACTGAAGAAAGAATGACATGGACATCTTGGATGACATGGGGGTGAGTAAATTATCAGCAAAAGTTTTTTTTAAAAGTGAACTACTCATTTAAATTTGAACAAGAGCCTAAATTAAAAAATCATATAAAGCGACCGAGTCTCTTCAGAAAATTTAAAGTAAACCGCTTAATTCATATGGATTAGTTTACAATCTCTTTATGAACTTTTTGAAGTGTCTAAGTGGTAGTTGCATAGCTGTCAAGCTCATTCATTTTTGTTTGAAGATGAACAAAAGTTTTACTGGTTTGGAACGACATGAAGGTGAGTCATTAATGACAGAATTTACATTTTTGCATGAACTATCTCTCTAAAACTAAAATGCATGTCTTTGCGCTGTTTTAACTAAAAGCAACTTGCACTGATATATTTTAAAACAGCAGTCAGTGCCCTTGTTTTGTCTCAAGATGCACACCTTTAATGTTATTTTTCATGTTTATAAAAGCTACTTAAATGTCCTAATTGAAATCTAAGGTCTGTCTGTGAAACCAGGCCTGCTTTTTTAATAGACATACTATTACTTTTTTATATAGATAATATATATTTTCTGCTGAAAATACTTGCTATTCAAGGGGCTTTAGCACCGAATAGTTCTAGGAACTAGCCACCAGGGTGGTTCTCCGAGAACTAATGGTTCCCCTGGTTGCATTCGCATCGCCAGTCACAACCGCTCGCAGAAATACATGATCATGTTCAGCTTAGTCTCCTCAAAGTTTCGTTGAATTTTCTCCTCAGCGTAAAGTTTAAGAGGCCAATCTATCACTGTTTCACATGTTCGTAGAGTTAGTTTCTGGCTACAATCCGTGTGTTTACATAGCTTTTTTAAAAACGGCGGGTGCTATTGTTTCGCGTGTATTCGTCCAATCAGTGAACACTAATGTCACTGGTAGTTCCTATAGTGCTGGTCTAGACCCGACTCTGAAGTACCAGCTAAATTAGTTCCTCCAAAAGAGTTCCTAGAACTGAAATCGTTCCTAGTTCCTGTTCACCAATAGTTTTAGGAACTATGAAAAGGTTCCTGTGCGAAAGCCCCTATAGATACATTAAGATGGACTGTTTTTAATAGTTGCTGTTTTATTGCTTTAAATAATCCCAAACCTGTTCTGATATCCTGTGTTGTGTTCTTAGATGCCCAGGCCGGCACCTTTTATTTTGTAGGTGTTACGATGGGTGTTTGTCAGCTTCTGTCTTTGTTAGAACTGTTTCACATAGCAGACGGTTTTGAGGAGTGCAGACTTTTCCCTCGCTTTATGCAGGTAAAATTTAAAGACCACATTCACAGCACTATTATTTCAAGTAATAGTACATTATTATTCATGTACTGTTATTGTTAAGTGTTCATTTGCAAAAGACCTAGTTCCTGTTTTTTGTGATATTATGAAATATTTCCCAAACTGTTGCCACAAATCAAGATTTAAGGAAGTGCCTAATTGAAAGAAATGTGTGTCTGTTTCAGAGCTATTGGGATAGATGAGTTTAAGGTGCATGATTTGTATATGTAACGTTACATGTATTATTCCTTAATGCTGTTTTCCATTTACAGGTAATGGAGAGAAATGTCCTTCTGTTTCTCCTCATCAGTCTGGAAGAGTTTCGGAATAAACCAATCGTGTGTGTGCAGTTTTATCTGTGGAATATACTGGGCCTTCTAAGGTTTGTGTCTTTCACGTTTGCATTGAATAATGAATAATCTAATCCCGTCTGAATGCGAATGTCCGTGATTACTATGGAAGTTTGTTTCCGCCACTGAAAAAAAGGGTAATTGTGACCTTTATTTCTCACAATTCTGACTTATTTTCCAGAATTGCGTGATGCAAACTCACAATTGCCTGTTGTAATCTAGTCCAAGTTTGAGGAAAAAAAGACTGACTCGTAATTCTGACTCTATAACACACTTGCGACTTTATATCACAAAGTTCTGAGAAAACAAGTCACAATTCTGAATTAAAGCAGAATTGCAAGATATAAACTATTATAACTGATATTGTATTATACTAATGCTTCCTTTTTCATGCTTTCATTTAATTAATGATGGCATTTGACGAAAAATTTAAATGATAAAATGAATAAATAGAGCCCAAATCCCGGAAACTGCTAAGATATTTTAATATCAGTGTCAGGTAAGAAACTTGTTTAGAAGACTTTGCTCACTTTTGTGGGTTATTATAAACAGCCACTTCTATATAAATGTCTCGTATGTGATGCAGATGAGCTTCTGTAACGTCCACTTCTAGATTTTAGTCCCATCCGGATCGGTACATGAAATCACAGATGTCGAGTGATAAGAATTGTAACTCAAATAACCAATAAGAAAACTAGTCCTATATGAATAGGGCTTCAGAGTGTGGTAGATGCTAAATGTGGTAGTTCTGTTGGTCATATTGTGGTTTGTTTGTCCTACAGGTATCCACACGAGTTATTTTGCCTCACAGGCACACCGTATTTGAAAATGCTGTGGGTGCATCAAACGCTGTCAGTTCCAGTGTACTTGCTGTCTGCTGTCACAGAAGGTACAGATGATTACAATTACAATATTATCTTAGCCTGACTTCGTCATACTCGTATTCAAGAAAGAATATGAGTCTGAAACTCCTCCATTGGGCTTTGATTATGAGGCGTGTCGTAACCGAACCAGGACAAAAAAAAAACCTCTGCACTCAATTGGATAGTCGGTAGACCTACCAACCAATCAGAGCAACGCATAAGTCAACTCCTTTGCATAGCGCAGTTTTCAATACAGAACGTAGCCTACTTTATTTATTTTAGAAGTTAAATAACGAGTGTTGCTTCTTTTATTTACTTCTCCATGAGTGCCACCAAAGGATAAACCACAGCGACCACAGGCTTTTCATTACGTCCCATCTTCTTAGCGACCGTCAGAGCCAGCTGATAAGTTACACTTTTCCCGAATCATGTAGGAAGGACGCCAAAAATATCTTTCCGATCGACAAATGCCTTAATTGCAGTTCGGTGTTTTTTTTTTACAAAAGACGCGACAGCGGAATACATCTCAATTCTCCAGCTGCAGTCATCTTTGACAAGCGCACTTTGATGACGTGAGGATTATGTTACTGAAGACCACCTGTCAATCATCGTATAAAGCCCGCCCTGGCAATTTGATTGGCCCGATGATTTCTGAACCGATCATAATTACTCCTCAATGGATCGAGTCCAGACCGAACTTCCCGTCCAAAAAATGTTGTGGGCGGAGTTCGGGCTGGCATCCAGGCTAATATTATCTAAGATACTGTGGCAATTTGGAAAAAAAAATACGGTAAATGCCATCATATGTGATCAGATCGCTTTGGAAATAAATATATATTTATACAATTGTTAAGAGCATCAGGACTGCAAATGTTTCCCCCTGGTTGGGAGACACTATAGATGAATAGTAATAACAGAAACAATATTTCTCTGGAAAATAACATAGAACATAAAATATTAAGTTTCTTTATGGAAGTTCAAATTTAGCTGAAACTTTGCTTTGCACTGCTAATACATAGATAATATATGTACAGTAGACATTTGTAATCATATCTGCATTTGTAAGATTTTTAATGTTTAAAAAGAAAATTGACCACAACCAAAAAACAAAAACAAAAAATATTTCGAAGAAAAAAAACTTGTTTTTTAGAGTCTTGCCATCATTTTCAACTTGAATTCTGATGTCCACTAGAAATAACTAATGATGAAAATGATACTTGTCATATCCATCCGTTTCAAACAGTAATTGATGCTTTTTTGATACAACCAAGTTTGCAACTTACAAACTGACATTGTACATCCCAAATTTTTGCTCAACACATGAGCACGTGTCTGGGCCTGCACAAATCGTCTTAAAAGCTTCGTATCAAATAGAAAGCTGATCTGAGCCAGCCGGAAATGAGTTAGCGCACTTGTCTTAAGGCTTTATGGGAGTTTGTCAGGAAATGTGTTGAGAAAGCCTGATCCTGCTGCAGCATGTCCAACTGTGATAAAGAGTCAC
Source organism: Pimephales promelas (assembly GCF_016745375.1). Next base: position 43,310 of record NW_024121754.1, read on the forward strand.
GCCTCACTTCATTTAACAATACAGAAAAATGAGCCTCATTAGGGTAAAACATTGTGCACAGCTTTGCATCTCTAACCACAATCTTTTTTTTGTCCCTTTCTTATATTTTTAGGAATAACCATTGTACATATGTTGCCTTACTGGTCTGAGTCTGAAGGGACGGATCCAGTCCAACCTAAAGAACCTGCATCGATGTCCATTTATTCCCCATATATGCTTATGGGCTGGTTACTACTTCTTGTATTAGGTAAAATAATATGACATGCCTTCTGTAAAAGTACAATTGAGCCACGCTTAAAAATGTCTGCATTTCAATGCATATGGAAGTGCCATATTTTGTCATATTATCTCGTGCATACATTTTTGAATGTGGCATAAGTACAGTTTCTGAATACATCCATTTGGTCATTTTCTGTCATTTATTTTGGCGTGTAGCATGAGTGTGCCAGTGGATTGTCATCTTCTCTCTGTTTTGAAGGATCCAGTTTAACAGCACTACTCTTGCTGAAGGAAAGGAAGGAGATTCTGGGCAGCTGGATTAAGAAACCGAAGGAAGCCTAACCCAGAGAAGAACAAGATATCAGTACTGGCTCATTCACCAAAGCGAAATATTCTAACCATAGGAGTATTATGTTGGCGGGGGAGTGCATTCCTTAAATTACATTTTTAACTAGAAAAAAACAAACAAAAACAATATCAGTTTAAAAAAAAACCATTCTGTTTCATTCTGATGTTATGTTTTTAAAGGACATGCTACTGAACTACAGGTAAATCATGGTACTGAAAGTACCCATTTGTCCAGCAAAACACCGGTGTCGTGTAAATGAATGGCTAAAACGCATAAAAAAATCTTCTGTTGAAAACGGTCGCATAAACGGCTCCTTAGATATTAGCAGGTCAAAAACCTTGATTTTGCTAAATGTTAATAATATAATGACACACTCAGTACCTGACCATATAAACCCACAATTTCAACTTTTAAATGCTGTCAGGGTTAAAAACCCATTAAACAGTATTTTAGAACATTTTGGAGCCAGTATTGTCTTAAAGCGAACTAAAGAGCCTGGTTATACATTATCGACGGTCATAATCAACGCTAAGTTTAAAAATATTCGCAGATTAGCAGTGTCCGGGAGCAGAACACTCTTTAGGCATGCCTTTAAGAAACCAAGGTCAAAATAATAGAATAATGTCTTGCCTTTATAAATATTTTTTTGTTCACTGATCATTACTGAAACCAGCACACAGTTTGTATACATTGTTCTACACCAACACCTACAAAGTAATTTAAGACAGATAACATTTTTAGACATAAAATTGAAAATGGAGACACTTTGTGGAATGAAAAAAACAAAACAAAACAAAAACAAATTCACTGTTACTCAAATAAATGGTGGGTTAATGATGCCAGAATATCTTTTAGCACGAGTCAAATGAACTTATTGTCAAATATTCTAAATGTAAATTAATCAAAACATTTTCTAAGTCCTTGATAGAGTCCAACTTACAGATGGAGGTGGGAATGTCAGCAGACTGGTGTAAGAAAAAGTTGTTCTAATGTCACTAACTGTACGCAGCGAGACGTGTGCTGCCACCAAAACAGCAGTGAATATTAAATAAAAGAATCCAAACATTCATTTATTTAGTTACAAGTCAGTTTTTGAACATTTCTATACATTGAATAAAATAAGTGACATGAGTGCTGCTAAATTGATTTCTTACGCATTACACAGGCCAATATTTTGAGCAACTTTGTCTGTAAAATCATTATCATCATGATGAAAAAAAAAAACATCATTACAAACACAAAGCAAAGAAAGTAGATGTTTCTGAAAATGACTATGCGAGAAACTCTCCGTTCACAGTATCTGCTAACCTTCAAAGATTAGACTTGTATCCCTTCTTGACGCAGAGAAAGTTGAGTCTCTGCTCACAGTCTGCGGGTTTCCAAACGTTCTGTGTTCGATCATAAACCCCACAGCGCTGATCCATGGCAGGACACTTGGGCTCTGCACCCGCAGACCAGACCTTATAGCCCATGCCTTCTCCATTCACCCAGAACCAGTGACCAGCGATGAAGCGCAGTCCGGTCCACATGTAATCTGTATCGGCTGCTGTGCTCTTTCTCTGCGCTTCTTCCATGATGTCTTCTGAGTTGAGTATGGCCAGGTCGATGTGGTTATTTCTGCAGTATAGCAGAGCCTCTTCCCATGTGCTTTTCTGCTGCACCAGGATCAGCTCAAAGACCCTCATACAGTAAAATTCAAGACTCATGGTGCATGGTGCGTCAAACAATTTATATGTCCGTTTACCGATAGCGCCACATTTTTCATGATCAAAATTTGGTTCTCCTTCGTTCCAAAACGTTATCGTCGCCTCCCCGCCTTCGGACCATACCCACTTGTTATTGTCTTCACCATCTCTCTCAAGTCCAATCCAAAAATAAGTAGTTTTAATTTCACGATTGGTAGAGAGCATCTGTAAATCTTTGCTACGGATAGTGGACAAGTCATCGTAGTGCGCTCTGCAATGATCCTGTGCCTCTTTCCAGGGCATAGTCACATTCACGAAAAAGTGATATCTGTAGACGCTGAGATTCGTCTCAAAGAGACTCAAAAAGAGCAGCAGAGTTACTGAGGCCTTCATGTCTCTACAGGTGATCTCCCAGCGCAGCAGCAGAATCCAGAATAAATGTGGGATTTCACCTTTGTCATGATGTTGCTGACTCGCCACACCTTTCACAAATTTCTGCCATGAACAGACCCATAAAAACCAGGGCAGCTCTGCCATCACAGTGCCATCCACCGCCTGCATTACATTAACAAATCTCTTTATTTAAAAACGCAAATAACAGGCAAATCAGGTGACTCGGGGAAAGGACATATTTACATCAACCCCTGTTTCACATACAAGTCTTACGTCTGAAAGCAACTGATACTAAATATTCAAATCTCAGTGCCATTGTTTTGTCTCAAAATACGCGGATGTTTACGTTTATGAAAGCTTCTTAAATGTCCTAGTTCTTGCCTAATCTGTGAAACCAGGCCTAATGTGAAGTCTTGTAGGTATTTGGAAATCTAAACGATTGTTGCCGCTCGCCATTCTCAAGTAAAGCATTTAGATGTTGACTAGTGCTCTTTAATATGTTACTGACATTAAAGGAGTAGTTCAGTTTAAAAAAACTTTTGCTGATAATTTACCCACCCCCATGTCATCCAAGATGTCCACGTCTTTCTTTCTTCAGTCAAAAAGAAATTTTCTCCATATAATGGACTTCATTGGGAACCAAACGGTTCAAGGTCCAAAAGACAGTTTCAGTGCAGCTTTAAAGGACACCAGACGATGAATAAGGGTCTTATCTAGGACCCTTCGAGTCATGACTCGAAAAAAGATTTGTTCATTTTGATGAAGGAGTTTGAACAGGAGAGTCACGAACGCGCATCACAGAACAGAGCAAGGCGAGCATTTGTGCTTATAAAACTTAAACCTTTTTTATTTATTTTTGAAATGGCCGATCGTTTTGCTAGATCAGACCCTTAATCATCGTCTGGTGTCGTTTAAAGCCCTTTGAAGCTGCACTGAAACTCTCATTTGGACCTTGAACTGTTTGGTTCCCAATGAAGTCCATTATATGGAGAAAATCCTGGAATGTTTTCATCTAAAACCTTAATTTATTTTCGACTGAAGAAAGAAAGACATGGACATCTTGGATGACATGGGGGTGAGTAAATTATCAGCAAGTTTTTTTTAAAAGTGAACTACTCCTTTAAATGTGAATAAGCCTAAATTAAAAAAATCATATAAAGCGACCGAGTCTCTTCAGAAAATGTAAAGTAAACCGCTTAATTCATATGGATTAGTTTACAATCTCTTTATGAACTTTTTGAAGTGTCTAAGTGGTAGTTGCATAGCTGTCAAGCTCATTCATTTTTGTTTGAAGATGAACAAAAGTTTTACTGGTTTGGAACGGCATGAAGGTGAGTCATTAATGACAGAATTTACATTTTGGCATGAACTATCTCTCTAAAACTAAAATGCATGTCTTTGCGCTGTTTTAACTAAAAGCAACTTGCACTGATATATCTTAAAACAGCAGTCAGTGCCCTTGTTTTGTCTCAAGATGCACACCTTTAATGTTATTTTTCACTTAAATGTCCTAATTGAACTAAAGTCTATTCCTGGCTTAATCTAAGGTCTGTCTGTGAAACCAGGCCTGCTTTTTTAATAGACATGCTATTACTTTTTTATATAGATAATATACATTTTCTGCTGAAAATACTTGCCTACTTATTTAAAGGGATAGTTCACTTTGAAATTAATTTTTGATATGTTTTAGCTTACCTCAAGGGCATCCAAGATGTAGGTGTCTTTGTTTCCACAGTATTTTCAATTTTGACAGACAACAACAGTTTGACTGAAAAATGTCAGTCATACACTGGAGCCTAAGGGGGTCCACCAAAGAGCATGCACAGAGAAGTCAAAATTAAACATGATTCAATGACTCATAAATGTAAGTACACATTAATGGCCTAAGACACGAAACGAGCGGTTTGTGTGAGAAAACGAACAGTATTTATATCGTTTTTACCTCGTGTAACCACAGTGACGTCCAAGTGATCTGAATCAGTTGTGCAATGTCCAACTGAACCGAAATGAATCAGTTCAATGTTACGCCGGAAGTGATCGCTTGTGCGCCTACGTCACTCTTTGTTTATACAGACATTTCGGAAGTTTTACTTTTTACTAAACATATTTAAATATACCGAAATCGTCTTCCATTGCGATTTCCCGTATCTAAACATGTTTAGTGAAAGGTAAAACTTCAGAAATCTCTGTATAAAAAAAGAGTTACATAGGCGCGCAAGCGATCACCTCCGGCGCATGCGCAGACTGAAGCACCCGTACCATCAGATCTTTTTGTCATGGCTATGATTACAAGAGGTAAAAACTATATAAATACTGTTCGTTTTCTCACTAAAACCACTCGTTTCGTGTCTTAGGCCATCAATGTGTACTTACATTTACGAGTCATTAAATCATGTTTAATTTTGACTTCTCTGTGCATGCTTTTTGGTGGACCCCCTTATGCTCCAGTCTATGACTGATAGACAACAACGGTTTGACTGAAAAAATGTCAAAATTGAAAATACTGTGGAAACAAAGACAAAGACATTTTTTTTAAAAAATGGCTGGTGCTATTGTTTCGCGTGTATTCGTCCAATCAGTGAACACTAATGTCACTGGTAGTTCCTATAGTGCTGGTCTAGACCCGACTCTGAAGTACCAGCTAAATTAGTTCCTCCAAAAGAGTTCCTAGAACTGAAATCGTTCCTAGTTCCTGTTCGCCAATAGTTTTAGGAACTATGAAAAGGTTCCGGTGCGAAAGCCCCTATAGATGCATTAAGATGGACTGTTTTATTGCTTTAAATAATCCCAAACCTGTTCTGATATCCTGTGTTGTGTTCTTAGATGCCCAGGCCGGCACCTTTTATTTTGTAGGTGTTACGATGGGTGTTTGTCAGCTTCTGTCTTTGTTAGAACTGTTTCACATAGCAGACGGTTTTGAGGAGTGCAGACTTTTCCCTCGCTTTATGCAGGTAAAATTTAAAGACCACATTCACAGCACTATTATTTCAAGTAATAGTACATTATTATTCATGTACTGTTATTGTTAAGTGTTCATTTGCAAAAGACCTAGTTCCTGTTTTTTGTGATATTATGAAATATTTCCCAAACTGTTGCCACAAATCAAGATTTAAGGAAGTGCCTAATTGAAAGAAATGTGTGTCTGTTTCAGAGCTATTGGGATAGATTAGTTTAAGGATTCAAGGATACATGATTTGTATATGTAACGTTACATGTATTATTCCTTAATGCTGTTTTCCATTTACAGGTAATGGAGAGAAATGTCCTTCTGTTTCTCCTCATCAGTCTGGAAGAGTTTCAGAGTAAACCAATCGTGTGTGTGCAGTTTTATCTGTGGAATATACTGGGCCTTCTAAGGTTTGTGTATTTCATGTTTGCTTCAATGAATAATAGTGACATGAATAATGAATAATCTAATCCCGTCTGAATGCGAATGTCCGTGATTACTATGGAAGTTTGTTTCCGCCACTGAAAAAAAAGGGTAATTGTGACCTTTATTTCTCACAATTCTGACATATTTTCCAGAATTGCGTGATGTAAACTCACAATTGCCTGAAGCGACGGATTCAGTCCAACCTAAAGTACCTGCATCGATGTCCATTTATTCCCCATAAATGCTTATGGGCTGGTTACTACTTCTTGTATTAGGTAAAATAATATGACATGCCTTCTGTAAAAGTACAATTGAGCCACGCTTAAAAATGTCTGCATTTCAATGGATATGGAAGTGCCATGTTTTGTCATATTTTCTCGTGCAATGACATTCATACATTTTTAAATGTGGCTTAAGTACAATTTTTGAATACATCCATTTGCTCATTTTCTGCCATTTATTTTGGCGTGAGTGTGTCAGTGGATTGTCATCTTCTCTGTGTTTTGAAGGATCCAGTTTCACAGCACTACTCTTGCTGAAGGAAAGGAAGGAGATTCTGGGCAGCTGGATTAAGAAACCGAAGGAAAACTAACCCAGACAAGAACAAGATATCAGTACTGGCTCATTCACCAAAGCGAAATATTCTAACCATGGGAGTATTATGTTGGCGGGGGAGTGCATTCCTTAAATTAATTTTTAACTAGAAAAAAATAACAAAAACAATATAATTAAAAAAACAAACAAGAAAAAACATTCTTTTTCATTCTGATTTTAATATTCTTTAAACATTCTGTTTCATTCTGATTCTGTTTTTAAGCACATGCTACTGAACTACAGGGAACATACACACAATGCCTTGTTTTGATTATTAATATTCCTGTATTTGAGATAAATCATGGTTACCCATTTGCCCAGCAAAACACCGGTGTCGTTTAAATGAACGGCCAATGTATAAACCGTTATTTATGCATAAACCGTTTTTAGTTGAAAATGGTCGTATAAACGGCTCCTTAGATATTGGCAGGTCAAAAACCTTGATTTTGCTAAATGTTAATAATATAATGACACACTCAGTGTCTGACCATATAAACCCACAATTTCAACTTTTCAACATTTTTTTGCTGTCCAGCTAAAAGACCCAAATAATAAACAGTATTTTAGAAAAAAGTATTACTGTAAAAATAAAATTTGTACTGTACAAATTTTAAATTTTTACCAAAATACTAGTAAAACAGTATTTCAGTCGAAAATTTCTTTTCGACTGAAGAAAGAAAGACATGAACATCTTGGATGACACGGGGGTGAGTAAATTATCAGCAAAAGTTTTATTAAAAGTGAACTACTCCTTTAAAGCGAAGTAAAGAGCTTTGATACATCATCGATGGCCATACTCAACATTACGTTTAAAAACATTAGCAGATTAGCAGTGTCCTGGAGATGACCATTCATTAGGCATGCCTTAATAATAAATGCCAAAATAATGGAATTACCAAGGTCAAAATAATAGAAAAATGTCTTGCCTTTATATTAATTTTTTTTCTAATTTTTTTTGTTCACTGATCATTACTGAAACCAGCACACAGTTTGTATATATTGTTCTACACCAACACCTACAAAGTAATTTAAGACAAATAATATTTTTAGACATAAAATTGAAAATGTAGGCAATTGGTGAAATGATTTTTTTTAAATTCACTGTTATTAAAAAAAAATCAATTAGGTTAATGATGCCAGAATATCTTCTAGCACAAGTAAAATTAACTTTTTGTCAAATATTCTAAATGTAAATTATTCAAAACATTTTATAAGTCCTTGATAGAATCCAACCTACAGATTGATGAGGGAATGTCACCAGACTGGCGTAATAAAAGTTGCTCCAATGTCACTTACGCAGCGAGACGTGTGCTGCCACCAAAACAACAGTGAATATTAAATAAAAGAATCCTAACATTCATTTATTTAGTTACAAGTCAGTTTTTGAACATTTCTATGCATTGAATAAAATAAGTGTCATGAGTGCTAAATTGATTTCTTACGCATTACACAGGTCAATATTTTGAGCAACTTTGTCTGTAAAATCATTATCAATTTCATAATGATGAAAAAAAAACATCATTACAAACACAAAGCAAAGAAAGTAGATGTTTCTGAAAATGACTATGCGAGAAACTCTCCGTTCCCAGTATCTGCTAACCTTCAAAGATTAGACTTGTATCCCTTCTTGACGCAGAGAAAGTTGAGTCTCTGCTCACAGTCTGCGGGTTTCCAAACGTTCTGTGTTCGATCATAAACCCCACAGCGCTGATCCATGGCAGGACACTTGGGCTCTGCACCCGCAGACCAGACCTTATAGCCCATGCCTTCTCCATTCACCCAGAACCAGTGACCAGCGATGAAGCGCAGTCCGGTCCACATGTAATCTGTATCGGCTGCTGTGCTCTTTCTCTGCGCTTCTTCCATGATGTCTTCTGAGTTGAGTATGGCCAGGTCGATGTGGTTATTTCTGCAGTATAGCAGAGCCTCTTCCCATGTGCTTTTCTGCTGCACCAGGATCAGCTCAAAGACCCTCATACAGTAAAATTCAAGACTCCTGGTGCAGTTGGCGTCAAACGATTTATATATGTATTTATTGATAGCGCCACATTTTTCATGATCAAAATTTGGTTCTCCATCTTTCCAAAACGTTATCGTCGCCTCCCCGCCTTCGGACCATACCCACTTGTTATTGTCTTTACCGTCTCTCTCAAGTCCAATCCAAAAAGAAACAGCTTTAAGTTTAGGATTGGTAGAGAGCATCTGTAAATCTTTACTACGGATAGTGGACAAGTCATCGTAGTGCGCTCTGCAATGATCCTGTGCCTCTTTCCAGGGCATAGTCACATTCACGAAAAAGTGATATCTGTAGACGCTGAGATTCGGCTCAAAGAGACTCAAAAAGAGCAGCAGAGTTACTGAGGCCTTCATGTCTCTACAGGTGATCTCCCAGCGCAGCAGCAGAATCCAGAATAAATGTGGGATTTCACCTTTGTCATGATGTTGCTGACTCGCCACACCTTTCACAAATTTCTGCCATGAACAGACCCATAAAAACCAGGGCAGCTCTGCCATCACAGTGTCTTCCACCGCCTGCATTACATTAACAAATCTCTTTATTTAAAAACTTAAACAATAGGCAAATCAGGTGGCTCAAGGAAAGGACATATTTACATCAACCCCTGTTTCACAGACAAGTCTTATAGGGTTAGTTCACCCAAAAATAAAATTGTGTCAGTATTTACTCACCCTCATGTTGTTCCAACCTTCAGAACACAAATTAAGATATTTTTGATGAAATTTGAGAGCTGGATCACTCCTGCATACTAGTCCATAGGCTTCTTGTGGGATTGAAACTTGCCGGCCTCGAAAAGTTATTAAAGACATCGTTAAAATAGTCCAAGTGACTACAGTGGCTCAATCTTAACTTTATCAAACGACGAGAACACTTTTTGTGCGCAAAAAAACCCATAAATAAATAACTAGTGTAATTGCGTATGATCTGTTGTTGTACGTCACACGCATCAGACACGACCAGCGTCGGCCAATAGTGAGCCTACGTGTGATGTAGCTCTACGCAATTACACTAGTTTAACTGACTAGAGGCGCATATGAAGTGAACAGTTGAAATAAAGTAGTTAATTTTGTTGTTTTTTGCGCACAAAAAGTGTTCTCGTCGCTTGATAAAGTTAAAATTGAGCCACTGTAGTCACTTGGACTATTTTAACGATGTCTTTAAAGGGATAGTTCACTTTGAAATTAATTTTTGATTACCTCAAGGGCATCCAAGATGTAGGTGTCTTTGTTTCTGCAGTAGTTTCAAATTTGATATTTTTAGGTCAAACCGTTCTTGTCTGTCAGTCATATAATGCAGGTTTAGGGGGTGCCCTGGGTTCACCTCAAAGAGAAGTCCAAATTAAACATGATTTAATGACTCGTAATTGTAAGTACACATTGCTGGCCTAAGACACGAAACGAGCGGTTTGTGTGAGAAAACGAACAGTATTTATATCGTTTTTACCTCTTGTAACCACAGCCATGTCCAACTGATCCGAGGGCGCGGGCGCTTCGGTCTGCGCATGTGCCGGAAGTGATCGCTTGCGCGCCTACGTCAATTATTGTTTAAACAGAGATTTCACAAGTGTTACCTTTCACTGTGAAGATCTAAACATATTTGGATATATCGAAATCGTCTTCCATTGCGATTTCCTGTATATCTAAATATGTTTAGATCTTCACAGTGATTGGGTAAACTTCTGAAATCTCTGTGTAAACAACGAGTGACGTACACGCGTGAGAGATCACTTCCGGCGCATGCACAGACCGAAGCAGCTGAGAAAAGCCGCCTTCCATTGAAAATGAACGACTTCCGGCCGCATTGGAAGCTCAAGTCGGCGGTGGTGTGAACGTACAGTTACAGCTCACAGTTAATAAGATCAAGAGGCTGAAAATTGTAATAGATCTTACTCAAAAACCTAATTAAATAACCTGTTATAGTTTCGAGAAAACCAATGCTAATAAATTTGTTTCAACCTATTACAGACATGAAACAACCCGAGTGGCAAATTAGATGATGGTCCACCCTACATACAAATATATTTTTGAATGTAAGGTGAGAGAAAACATATTCAGATTTAATAATTGCCTCAATGAATATTATGGATTTCCCCTAGTTCAAAATTGTTTGGACCCACCACAATGGACCCCATTGATTTCAATGGAGAAAATTGAAGCCAAACTGAGCCTGTCACATGAGCAAACCTGTATGTCTTCTAGTAGCTGTGCCGATTGAAATCTGAATAATTCCCTTCCAAATCTCAGAGACGGAGAGAGTGAGTATTAGCTGTCCATAAGCAGAAGCAGGATCAACTTTATGACTCTCTATAAGCTTCTCCCTTGACTTTATCAGACTTTAAGCCTCCACGTCCCTCGACTGCCTGCGAGCTCCTCCTCCTGTCTATACGGCAGTGGTGGAGGAAGTACTGAATCTCAGTACTTAAGTAAAAATACAAATAACCAGATAAATATTTACTTTAGTAAAAGTAGAAGTAACACAATGACAACCATACTTAAGTAAAAAGTAAAAAGTACCTGATTTCAAATGTACTTTAAGTATTAAAAGTAAAAGTACTTGCATAATTTATTTTCTTAATGTTTTTTCTAAATATTAATAAAACATTTAATTCTAACTCATTCAACCTAATACTCCTATAATGATGTTCAATAATGATGGAAAAAAAATGTCACCATTTCTGAAACAAGCTTGCAATTAGGCAATATACACATCATGCTTATCCTTACTATATGTTAATAACTATGGTAGTAAACGCGATTAATTTATGGTGTAATACTGAACCTCTTGGCTTGCCATAATCCTAACCAAACGTATATTACACACGGTGTGTTTCCTATGCATGTAACTAATTTTCACGTATAAATTGCACTATAAACGCACTGCGTGCGAGACGCATTTAGTGTGACCGGGTTGATATATCTAGAGCCTCCATTTTTGCACTCAGGTCTAAGTCCCATGGACCTCTATCAGAATCCAGAGTTTCAAGAAGATTGGAGAAACTCAAAATTTCGACCCAAAAAAAAAAACGACAGTGTTACCCCTGTCGTTTTTTGTATTTTTTTGTGCGAAAAAATAAGTTTCTCCAATCTTCTTGAAACTCTGGATTCTATATAGAGGGGCATGGGACTTAGACCTGAGTGCAAAAATGGAGATTCTAGACCCTTCCAGAGCTGAGATATTGAGATATTTATAATGGCATAAATGCTACGTGGTATCTCAATATCTCAGCTCTGGAAGGGTCTAGAATCTCCATTTTTGCACTCAGGTCTAAGTCCCATGGCCCTCTATCAGAATCCAGAGTTTCAAGAAGATTGGAGAAACTCAAAATTTCGACCCAAAAAAAAAAACGACAGTGTTACCCCTGTCGTTTTTTTTTTGTGCGAAAAATTAAGTTTCTCCAGTCTTCTTGAAACTCTGGATTATGATAGAGGGCTGTGAGACTTTGACCTGAGTGCAAAAATGGAGGATCTAGACCCTTCCAGAGCTGAGATATCAAATTTCAAAATTTTGACCCGAAAAAAAACAACAGTGTTACCCCTTTCGTTTTTTTTTCGTTTTCGGACGAAAAATTAAGTTTTTCCAATCTTCTCAAAACTCTGGATTATAATAGAGGGCTGTGAGACTTTGACTTGAGTGCAAAAATGGAGGCTCTAGACCCTTCCAGAGCTGAGATATCAAAATTCAAAATTTTGACCCGAAAAAAAATAACAGTGTTACCCCTTTCGGTTTCTTTCGTTTTCGGACGAAAAATTAAGTTTCTCCAATCTTCTCAAAACTCTGGATTATGATAGAGGGCTGTGAGACTTTGACTTGAGTGCAAAAATGGAGGCTCTAGACCCTTCCAGAGCTGAGATATAAAAATTAAAAATTTCGACCCAAAAAAAAAAAACGACAGTGTTACCCCTTTCGTTTTTTTTTCGTTTTCGGGCGAAAAATTAAGTTTCTCCAATCTTCTCAAAACTCTGGATTATGATAGAGGGCTGTGAGACTTTGACCTGAGTGCAAAAATGGAGGCTCTAGACCCTTCCAGAGCTGAGATATCAAAATTCAAAATTTCGACCCGAAAAAAAAAACAACAGTGTTACCCCTTTCGTTTTTTTTCGTTTTTGGGCGAAAAATTAAGTTTCTCCAATCTTCTCAAAACTCTGGATTATGATAGAGGGCCACGAGACTTTGACCTGAGTGCAAAAATGGAGGCTCTAGACCCTTCCAGAGCTGAGATTTCAAAATTTCGACCCGAAAAAAAAACGACAGTGTTACCCCTTTCGTTTTTTTTCATTTTCGGGCGAAAAATTAAGTTTCTCCAATCTTCTCAAAACTCTGGATTATGATAGAGGGCTGTGAGACTTTGACCTGAGTGCAAAAATGGAGGCTCTAGACCCTTCCAGAGCTGAGATATCAAAACTCAAAATTTCGACCCGAAAAAAAAACGACAGTGTTACCCCTTTCGTTTTTTTCATTTTCGGGCGAAAAATTAAGTTTCTCCAATCTTCTCAAAACTCTGGATTATGATAGAGGGCTGTGAGACTTTGACCTGAGTGCAAAAATGGAGGCTCTAGACCCTTCCAGAGCTGAGATATCGAAATTCAAAATTTCGACCCGAAAAAAAAACGACAGTGTTACCCCTTTCGTTTTTTTTCATTTTTGGGCAAAAATTAAGTTTCTCCAATCTTCTCAAAACTCTGGATTCTGATAGAGGGCCACGAGACTTTGACCTGAGTGCAAAAATGGAGGCTCTAGACCCTTCCAGAGCTGAGATATGGAAATTCAAAATTTCGACCCAAAAAAAAACGACAGTGTTACCCCTTTCGTTTTTTTTCATTTTCGGGCGAAAAATTAAGTTTCTCCAATCTTCTCAAAACTCTGGATTATGATAGAGGGCTGTGAGACTTTGACCTGAGTGCAAAAATGGAGGCTCTAGACCCTTCCAGAGCTGAGATATCAAATTTCAAAATTTCGACCCGAAAAAAAAAACGACAGTGTTACCCCTTTCGTTTTTTTTCATTTTTGGGCGAAAAATTAAGTTTCTCCAATCTTCTCAAAACTCTGGATTATGATAGAGGGCTGTGAGACTTTGACCTGAGTGCAAAAATGGAGGCTCTAGACCCTTCCAGAGCTGAGATATCGAAATTCAAAATTTCGACCCGAAAAAAAAAACGACAGTGTTACCCCTTTCGTTTTTTTCATTTTTGGGCGAAAAATTAAGTTTCTCCAATCTTCTCAAAACTCTGGATTATGATAGAGGGCTGTGAGACTTTGACCTGAGTGCAAAAATGGAGGCTCTAGACCCTTCCAGAGCTGAGATATCGAAATTCAAAATTTCGACCCGAAAAAAAAACGACAGTGTTACCCCTTTCGTTTTTTTTCATTTTTGGGCGAAAAATTAAGTTTCTCCAATCTTCTCAAAACTCTGGATTATGATAGAGGGCTGTGAGACTTTGACCTGAGTGCAAAAATGGAGGCTCTAGACCCTTCCAGAGCTGAGATATTTCAAAATTTCGACCCGAAAAAAAAACGACAGTGTTACCCCTTTCGTTTTTTTTCATTTTCGGGCGAAAAATTAAGTTTCTCCAATCTTCTCAAAACTCTGGATTATGATAGAGGGCTGTGAGACTTTGACCTGAGTGCAAAAATGGAGGCTCTAGACCCTTCCAGAGCTGAGATATCAAAATTCAAAATTTCGACCCGAAAAAAAAACGACAGTGTTACCCCTTTCGTTTTTTTTCATTTTCGGGCGAAAAATTAAGTTTCTCCAATCTTCTCAAAACTCTGGATTATGATAGAGGGCTGTGAGACTTTGACCTGAGTGCAAAAATGGAGGCTCTAGACCCTTCCAGAGCTGAGATATCGAAATTCAAAATTTCGACCCGAAAAAAAAAACGACAGTGTTACCCCTTTCGTTTTTTTTCATTTTTGGGCGAAAAATTAAGTTTCTCCAATCTTCTCAAAACTCTGGATTATGATAGAGGGCTGTGAGACTTTGACCTGAGTGCAAAAATGGAGGCTCTAGACCCTTCCAGAGCTGAGATATCGAAATTCAAAATTTCGACCCGAAAAAAAAAACGACAGTGTTACCCCTTTCGTTTTTTTTCATTTTCGGGCGAAAAATTAAGTTTCTCCAATCTTCTCAAAACTCTGGATTATGATAGAGGGCTGTGAGACTTTGACCTGAGTGCAAAAATGGAGGCTCTAGACCCTTCCAGAGCTGAGATATCAAATTCAAAATTTCGACCCGAAAAAAAAACGACAGTGTTACCCCTTTCGTTTTTTTTCATTTTTGGGCGAAAAATTAAGTTTCTCCAATCTTCTCAAAACTCTGGATTATGATAGAGGGCTGTGAGACTTTGACCTGAGTGCAAAAATGGAGGCTCTAGACCCTTCCAGAGCTGAGATATCAAAATTCAAAATTTCGACCCGAAAAAAAAACGACAGTGTTACCCCTTTCGTTTTTTTTCATTTTTGGGCGAAAAATTAAGTTTCTCCAATCTTCTCAAAACTCTGGATTATGATAGAGGGCTGTGAGACTTTGACCTGAGTGCAAAAATGGAGGCTCTAGACCCTTCCAGAGCTGAGATATCGAAATTCAAAATTTCGACCCGAAAAAAAAACGACAGTGTTACCCCTTTCGTTTTTTTTCATTTTCGGGCGAAAAATTAAGTTTCTCCAATCTTCTCAAAACTCTGGATTATGATAGAGGGCTGTGAGACTTTGACCTGAGTGCAAAAATGGAGGCTCTAGACCCTTCCAGAGCTGAGATATCGAAATTCAAAATTTCGACCCGAAAAAAAAAACGACAGTGTTACCCCTTTCGTTTTTTTTCATTTTCGGGCGAAAAATTAAGTTTCTCCAATCTTCTCAAAACTCTGGATTATGATAGAGGGCTGTGAGACTTTGACCTGAGTGCAAAAATGGAGGCTCTAGACCCTTCCAGAGCTGAGATATCAAAATTCAAAATTTCGACCCGAAAAAAAAACGACAGTGTTACCCCTTTCGTTTTTTTTCATTTTTGGGCGAAAAATTAAGTTTCTCCAATCTTCTCAAAACTCTGGATTATGATAGAGGGCTGTGAGACTTTGACCTGAGTGCAAAAATGGAGGCTCTAGACCCTTCCAGAGCTGAGATATCGAAATTCAAAATTTCGACCCGAAAAAAAAACGACAGTGTTACCCCTTTCGTTTTTTTTCATTTTTGGGCGAAAAATTAAGTTTCTCCAATCTTCTCAAAACTCTGGATTATGATAGAGGGCTGTGAGACTTTGACCTGAGTGCAAAAATGGAGGCTCTAGACCCTTCCAGAGCTGAGATATCGAAATTCAAAATTTCGACCCGAAAAAAAAAACGACAGTGTTACCCCTTTCGTTTTTTTTCATTTTTGGGCGAAAAATTAAGTTTCTCCAATCTTCTCAAAACTCTGGATTATGATAGAGGGCTGTGAGACTTTGACCTGAGTGCAAAAATGGAGGCTCTAGACCCTTCCAGAGCTGAGATATCGAAATTCAAAATTTCGACCCGAAAAAAAAACGACAGTGTTACCCCTTTCGTTTTTTTTCATTTTCGGGCGAAAAATTAAGTTTCTCCAATCTTCTCAAAACTCTGGATTATGATAGAGGGCTGTGAGACTTTGACCTGAGTGCAAAAATGGAGGCTCTAGACCCTTCCAGAGCTGAGATATCGAAATTCAAAATTTCGACCCGAAAAAAAAACGACAGTGTTACCCCTTTCGTTTTTTTTCATTTTTGGGCGAAAAATTAAGTTTCTCCAATCTTCTCAAAACTCTGGATTATGATAGAGGGCTGTGAGACTTTGACCTGAGTGCAAAAATGGAGGCTCTAGACCCTTCCAGAGCTGAGATATCGAAATTCAAAATTTCGACCCGAAAAAAAAACGACAGTGTTACCCCTTTCGTTTTTTTTCATTTTTGGGCGAAAAATTAAGTTTCTCCAATCTTCTCAAAACTCTGGATTATGATAGAGGGCTGTGAGACTTTGACCTGAGTGCAAAAATGGAGGCTCTAGACCCTTCCAGAGCTGAGATATCAAATTCAAAATTTCGACCCGAAAAAAAAAACGACAGTGTTACCCCTTTCGTTTTTTTTCATTTTGGGCGAAAAATTAAGTTTCTCCAATCTTCTCAAAACTCTGGATTATGATAGAGGGCTGTGAGACTTTGACCTGAGTGCAAAAATGGAGGCTCTAGACCCTTCCAGAGCTGAGATATCGAAATTCAAAATTTCGACCCGAAAAAAAAACGACAGTGTTACCCCTTTCGTTTTTTTTCATTTTCGGGCGAAAAATTAAGTTTCTCCAATCTTCTCAAAACTCTGGATTATGATAGAGGGCTGTGAGACTTTGACCTGAGTGCAAAAATGGAGGCTCTAGACCCTTCCAGAGCTGAGATATCAAAATTCAAAATTTCGACCCGAAAAAAAAACGACAGTGTTACCCCTTTCGTTTTTTTTCATTTTTGGGCGAAAAATTAAGTTTCTCCAATCTTCTCAAAACTCTGGATTATGATAGAGGGCTGTGAGACTTTGACCTGAGTGCAAAAATGGAGGCTCTAGACCCTTCCAGAGCTGAGATATCGAAATTCAAAATTTCGACCCGAAAAAAAAACGACAGTGTTACCCCTTTCGTTTTTTTTCATTTTCGGGCGAAAAATTAAGTTTCTCCAATCTTCTCAAAACTCTGGATTATGATAGAGGGCTGTGAGACTTTGACCTGAGTGCAAAAATGGAGGCTCTAGACCCTTCCAGAGCTGAGATATCGAAATTCAAAATTTCGACCCGAAAAAAAAACGACAGTGTTACCCCTTTCGTTTTTTTTCATTTTTGGGCGAAAAATTAAGTTTCTCCAATCTTCTCAAAACTCTGGATTATGATAGAGGGCTGTGAGACTTTGACCTGAGTGCAAAAATGGAGGCTCTAGACCCTTCCAGAGCTGAGATATCGAAATTCAAAATTTCGACCCGAAAAAAAAAACGACAGTGTTACCCCTTTCGTTTTTTTTCATTTTCGGGCGAAAAATTAAGTTTCTCCAATCTTCTCAAAACTCTGGATTATGATAGAGGGCTGTGAGACTTTGACCTGAGTGCAAAAATGGAGGCTCTAGACCCTTCCAGAGCTGAGATATCGAAATTCAAAATTTCGACCCGAAAAAAAAACGACAGTGTTACCCCTTTCGTTTTTTTTCATTTTCGGGCGAAAAATTAAGTTTCTCCAATCTTCTCAAAACTCTGGATTATGATAGAGGGCTGTGAGACTTTGACCTGAGTGCAAAAATGGAGGCTCTAGACCCTTCCAGAGCTGAGATATCGAAATTCAAAATTTCGACCCGAAAAAAAAACGACAGTGTTACCCCTTTCGTTTTTTTTCATTTTCGGGCGAAAAATTAAGTTTCTCCAATCTTCTCAAAACTCTGGATTATGATAGAGGGCTGTGAGACTTTGACCTGAGTGCAAAAATGGAGGCTCTAGACCCTTCCAGAGCTGAGATATCGAAATTCAAAATTTCGACCCGAAAAAAAAAACGACAGTGTTACCCCTTTCGTTTTTTTTCATTTTCGGGCGAAAAATTAAGTTTCTCCAATCTTCTCAAAACTCTGGATTATGATAGAGGGCTGTGAGACTTTGACCTGAGTGCAAAAATGGAGGCTCTAGACCCTTCCAGAGCTGAGATATCGAAATTCAAAATTTCGACCCGAAAAAAAAACGACAGTGTTACCCCTTTCGTTTTTTTTCATTTTTGGGCGAAAAATTAAGTTTCTCCAATCTTCTCAAAACTCTGGATTATGATAGAGGGCTGTGAGACTTTGACCTGAGTGCAAAAATGGAGGCTCTAGACCCTTCCAGAGCTGAGATATCGAAATTCAAAATTTCGACCCGAAAAAAAAACGACAGTGTTACCCCTTTCGTTTTTTTTCATTTTCGGGCGAAAAATTAAGTTTCTCCAATCTTCTCAAAACTCTGGATTATGATAGAGGGCTGTGAGACTTTGACCTGAGTGCAAAAATGGAGGCTCTAGACCCTTCCAGAGCTGAGATATCGAAATTCAAAATTTCGACCCGAAAAAAAAACGACAGTGTTACCCCTTTCGTTTTTTTTCATTTTCGGGCGAAAAATTAAGTTTCTCCAATCTTCTCAAAACTCTGGATTATGATAGAGGGCTGTGAGACTTTGACCTGAGTGCAAAAATGGAGGCTCTAGACCCTTCCAGAGCTGAGATATCGAAATTCAAAATTTCGACCCGAAAAAAAAAACGACAGTGTTACCCCTTTCGTTTTTTTTCATTTTCGGGCGAAAAATTAAGTTTCTCCAATCTTCTCAAAACTCTGGATTATGATAGAGGGCTGTGAGACTTTGACCTGAGTGCAAAAATGGAGGCTCTAGACCCTTCCAGAGCTGAGATATCGAAATTCAAAATTTCGACCCGAAAAAAAAACGACAGTGTTACCCCTTTCGTTTTTTTTCATTTTCGGGCGAAAAATTAAGTTTCTCCAATCTTCTCAAAACTCTGGATTATGATAGAGGGCTGTGAGACTTTGACCTGAGTGCAAAAATGGAGGCTCTAGACCCTTCCAGAGCTGAGATATCGAAATTCAAAATTTCGACCCGAAAAAAAAACGACAGTGTTACCCCTTTCGTTTTTTTTCATTTTCGGGCGAAAAATTAAGTTTCTCCAATCTTCTCAAAACTCTGGATTATGATAGAGGGCTGTGAGACTTTGACCTGAGTGCAAAAATGGAGGCTCTAGACCCTTCCAGAGCTGAGATATCGAAATTCAAAATTTCGACCCGAAAAAAAAACGACAGTGTTACCCCTTTCGTTTTTTTTCATTTTCGGGCGAAAAATTAAGTTTCTCCAATCTTCTCAAAACTCTGGATTATGATAGAGGGCTGTGAGACTTTGACCTGAGTGCAAAAATGGAGGCTCTAGACCCTTCCAGAGCTGAGATATCGAAATTCAAAATTTCGACCCGAAAAAAAAACGACAGTGTTACCCCTTTCGTTTTTTTTCATTTTCGGCGAAAAATTAAGTTTCTCCAATCTTCTCAAAACTCTGGATTATGATAGAGGGCTGTGAGACTTTGACCTGAGTGCAAAAATGGAGGCTCTAGACCCTTCCAGAGCTGAGATATCGAAATTCAAAATTTCGACCCGAAAAAAAAAACGACAGTGTTACCCCTTTCGTTTTTTTTCATTTTCGGGCGAAAAATTAAGTTTCTCCAATCTTCTCAAAACTCTGGATTATGATAGAGGGCTGTGAGACTTTGACCTGAGTGCAAAAATGGAGGCTCTAGACCCTTCCAGAGCTGAGATATCGAAATTCAAAATTTCGACCCGAAAAAAAAACGACAGTGTTACCCCTTTCGTTTTTTTTCATTTTCGGGCGAAAAATTAAGTTTCTCCAATCTTCTCAAAACTCTGGATTATGATAGAGGGCTGTGAGACTTTGACCTGAGTGCAAAAATGGAGGCTCTAGACCCTTCCAGAGCTGAGATATCGAAATTCAAAATTTCGACCCGAAAAAAAAACGACAGTGTTACCCCTTTCGTTTTTTTTCATTTTCGGGCGAAAAATTAAGTTTCTCCAATCTTCTCAAAACTCTGGATTATGATAGAGGGCTGTGAGACTTTGACCTGAGTGCAAAAATGGAGGCTCTAGACCCTTCCAGAGCTGAGATATCGAAATTCAAAATTTCGACCCGAAAAAAAAACGACAGTGTTACCCCTTTCGTTTTTTTTCATTTTCGGGCGAAAAATTAAGTTTCTCCAATCTTCTCAAAACTCTGGATTATGATAGAGGGCTGTGAGACTTTGACCTGAGTGCAAAAATGGAGGCTCTAGACCCTTCCAGAGCTGAGATATCGAAATTCAAAATTTCGACCCGAAAAAAAAAACGACAGTGTTACCCCTTTCGTTTTTTTTCATTTTTGGGCGAAAAATTAAGTTTCTCCAATCTTCTCAAAACTCTGGATTATGATAGAGGGCTGTGAGACTTTGACCTGAGTGCAAAAATGGAGGCTCTAGACCCTTCCAGAGCTGAGATATCGAAATTCAAAATTTCGACCCGAAAAAAAAACGACAGTGTTACCCCTTTCGTTTTTTTTCATTTTCGGGCGAAAAATTAAGTTTCTCCAATCTTCTCAAAACTCTGGATTATGATAGAGGGCTGTGAGACTTTGACCTGAGTGCAAAAATGGAGGCTCTAGACCCTTCCAGAGCTGAGATATCGAAATTCAAAATTTCGACCCGAAAAAAAAACGACAGTGTTACCCCTTTCGTTTTTTTTCATTTTCGGGCGAAAAATTAAGTTTCTCCAATCTTCTCAAAACTCTGGATTATGATAGAGGGCTGTGAGACTTTGACCTGAGTGCAAAAATGGAGGCTCTAGACCCTTCCAGAGCTGAGATATCGAAATTCAAAATTTCGACCCGAAAAAAAAACGACAGTGTTACCCCTTTCGTTTTTTTTCATTTTCGGGCGAAAAATTAAGTTTCTCCAATCTTCTCAAAACTCTGGATTATGATAGAGGGCTGTGAGACTTTGACCTGAGTGCAAAAATGGAGGCTCTAGACCCTTCCAGAGCTGAGATATCGAAATTCAAAATTTCGACCCGAAAAAAAAACGACAGTGTTACCCCTTTCGTTTTTTTTCATTTTCGGGCGAAAAATTAAGTTTCTCCAATCTTCTCAAAACTCTGGATTATGATAGAGGGCTGTGAGACTTTGACCTGAGTGCAAAAATGGAGGCTCTAGACCCTTCCAGAGCTGAGATATCGAAATTCAAAATTTCGACCCGAAAAAAAAACGACAGTGTTACCCCTTTCGTTTTTTTTCATTTTTGGGCGAAAAATTAAGTTTCTCCAATCTTCTCAAAACTCTGGATTATGATAGAGGGCTGTGAGACTTTGACCTGAGTGCAAAAATGGAGGCTCTAGACCCTTCCAGAGCTGAGATATCGAAATTCAAAATTTCGACCCGAAAAAAAAACGACAGTGTTACCCCTTTCGTTTTTTTTCATTTTCGGGCGAAAAATTAAGTTTCTCCAATCTTCTCAAAACTCTGGATTATGATAGAGGGCTGTGAGACTTTGACCTGAGTGCAAAAATGGAGGCTCTAGACCCTTCCAGAGCTGAGATATCGAAATTCAAAATTTCGACCCGAAAAAAAAACGACAGTGTTACCCCTTTCGTTTTTTTTCATTTTCGGGCGAAAAATTAAGTTTCTCCAATCTTCTCAAAACTCTGGATTATGATAGAGGGCTGTGAGACTTTGACCTGAGTGCAAAAATGGAGGCTCTAGACCCTTCCAGAGCTGAGATATCGAAATTCAAAATTTCGACCCGAAAAAAAAACGACAGTGTTACCCCTTTCGTTTTTTTTCATTTTCGGGCGAAAAATTAAGTTTCTCCAATCTTCTCAAAACTCTGGATTATGATAGAGGGCTGTGAGACTTTGACCTGAGTGCAAAAATGGAGGCTCTAGACCCTTCCAGAGCTGAGATATCGAAATTCAAAATTTCGACCCGAAAAAAAAAACGACAGTGTTACCCCTTTCGTTTTTTTTCATTTTCGGGCGAAAAATTAAGTTTCTCCAATCTTCTCAAAACTCTGGATTATGATAGAGGGCTGTGAGACTTTGACCTGAGTGCAAAAATGGAGGCTCTAGACCCTTCCAGAGCTGAGATATCGAAATTCAAAATTTCGACCCGAAAAAAAAACGACAGTGTTACCCCTTTCGTTTTTTTTCATTTTCGGGCGAAAAATTAAGTTTCTCCAATCTTCTCAAAACTCTGGATTATGATAGAGGGCTGTGAGACTTTGACCTGAGTGCAAAAATGGAGGCTCTAGACCCTTCCAGAGCTGAGATATCGAAATTCAAAATTTCGACCCGAAAAAAAAACGACAGTGTTACCCCTTTCGTTTTTTTTCATTTTCGGGCGAAAAATTAAGTTTCTCCAATCTTCTCAAAACTCTGGATTATGATAGAGGGCTGTGAGACTTTGACCTGAGTGCAAAAATGGAGGCTCTAGACCCTTCCAGAGCTGAGATATCGAAATTCAAAATTTCGACCCGAAAAAAAAAACGACAGTGTTACCCCTTTCGTTTTTTTTCATTTTCGGGCGAAAAATTAAGTTTCTCCAATCTTCTCAAAACTCTGGATTATGATAGAGGGCTGTGAGACTTTGACCTGAGTGCAAAAATGGAGGCTCTAGACCCTTCCAGAGCTGAGATATCGAAATTCAAAATTTCGACCCGAAAAAAAAAACGACAGTGTTACCCCTTTCGTTTTTTTTCATTTTCGGGCGAAAAATTAAGTTTCTCCAATCTTCTCAAAACTCTGGATTATGATAGAGGGCTGTGAGACTTTGACCTGAGTGCAAAAATGGAGGCTCTAGACCCTTCCAGAGCTGAGATATCGAAATTCAAAATTTCGACCCGAAAAAAAAACGACAGTGTTACCCCTTTCGTTTTTTTTCATTTTCGGGCGAAAAATTAAGTTTCTCCAATCTTCTCAAAACTCTGGATTATGATAGAGGGCTGTGAGACTTTGACCTGAGTGCAAAAATGGAGGCTCTAGACCCTTCCAGAGCTGAGATATCGAAATTCAAAATTTCGACCCGAAAAAAAAACGACAGTGTTACCCCTTTCGTTTTTTTTCATTTTCGGGCGAAAAATTAAGTTTCTCCAATCTTCTCAAAACTCTGGATTATGATAGAGGGCTGTGAGACTTTGACCTGAGTGCAAAAATGGAGGCTCTAGACCCTTCCAGAGCTGAGATATCGAAATTCAAAATTTCGACCCGAAAAAAAAAACGACAGTGTTACCCCTTTCATTTTTTTTCATTTTCGGGCGAAAAATTAAGTTTCTCCAATCTTCTCAAAACTCTGGATTATGATAGAGGGCTGTGAGACTTTGACCTGAGTGCAAAAATGGAGGCTCTAGACCCTTCCAGAGCTGAGATATCGAAATTCAAAATTTCGACCCGAAAAAAAAAACGACAGTGTTACCCCTTTCGTTTTTTTTCATTTTCGGGCGAAAAATTAAGTTTCTCCAATCTTCTCAAAACTCTGGATTATGATAGAGGGCTGTGAGACTTTGACCTGAGTGCAAAAATGGAGGCTCTAGACCCTTCCAGAGCTGAGATATCAAAATTCAAAATTTCGACCCGAAAAAAAAACGACAGTGTTACCCCTTTCGTTTTTTTTCATTTTCGGGCGAAAAATTAAGTTTCTCCAATCTTCTCAAAACTCTGGATTATGATAGAGGGCTGTGAGACTTTGACCTGAGTGCAAAAATGGAGGCTCTAGACCCTTCCAGAGCTGAGATATCGAAACTCAAAATTTCGACCCGAAAAAAAAAACGACAGTGTTACCCCTTACGTTTTTGGGCGAAAAATTAAGTTTCTTCAGTCTTCTCAAAACTCTGGATTATGATAGAGGGCTGTGAGACTTAGACCTGAGTGCAAAAATGGAGGCTCTAGACCCTTCCAGAGCTGAGATATCGAAACTCAAAAATTTTACCCGGAAAAAAAACGACAGTTTTACCCCTTTCGTTTTTCTTTTCGAGCGAAAAATTAAGTTTCTCCAATCTTCTCAAAACTCTGGATTCTGATAGAGGGCCAAGAGACTTAGACCTGAGTGCAAAAATGGAGGCTCTAGGCCCTTTCAGAGCTGAGATATCGAAACTCAAAATTTCGACCCGAAAAAAAAACGACAGTGGTACCCCTTACGTATTTTTTTTTTTCGGGTGAAAAATGTAATTTCTCCAATCTTCTCAAAACTCTGGATTCTGATAGAGGGCCATGAGACTTAGATCTGAGTGCAAAAATGGAGGCTCTAGACCCTTCCAGAGCTGAGATATTGAGATCCCACTAACCCACTATTTTTATAATGGCATAAATGCTACGTGCAATTCTACAGTCGATTTTTAACTGTAATTAATAAGTTCAATCTTTCTATTTTACATAGAAAGTATGAAATACTGGCAAAAATTTATACAAAATGTAACTATACCTTAGAAAATGTTGCTTGCTTCTGTGTTTGGAGTGAAGTGCTGCCATGCTTCTCTTCAATGTAGAGTTTTTTTTATATAATTACTACATGCAGTTATTACTAATTACTACCGCCCCCCCCCCCCCCCCCTATCATTATTAGTATATTATTTTATGTTTAAGTTTGAAATAAACAGAGAACATACGTCCATCCTTTGGCAAGAGTAGTAGTCACATTCTCAACCTGTAGCTAATGTATTTGGGGGAGATGTAATATTCATAAACTGGTTTCCACAAAGTGTCCATTTGAGGCACACGCTTCTGAAATGTTATGACCATGTCAAGAGTATAAAACCCCCACAATTGTTCACTTTTTAGCATGTTACTTTTGTGATTAATAATTTATTGGTTATTATTTCTTAGATCACAAGTAGTTCTCAGTGAGGATATATTTCTTTAGTAATAATCAAATACCTACCAAGGAACTACCTTTATACTAAATGACCTATTACTTGCTTCTCAGTTAATATTGCTTCCATATTAGTTAATAGTATTAAGTTCGGTGTTAATGCAGTATTACCTATTACTTCCTGCATAGATACTTGTTAACTACGGACCATTATTCTAAAGTGTTACCGAAATGTGTTTTATCAATTCAGAAAAACTGTAATAAGTTGAAGAAACAATTTATGATTTGTGACACACACACACACGAAAAGACACAAATACGAACACACACTCTCTCTCACACACACTTCCTATCTTCCTCCCTCACTCTCTCTCTCTCAAAGGGAAAATCCCTAAAGCAGAAAGAATCAGCACTGACAACATTCTCCACACCTGCTCTTCCTTCACTCCCTCTTATTTTGTTTCCATCCATTGTTGGTATCCACATTCTCAGCAACATTTTGAGTAAATTGTGGGACACTGAACTGACTTGTATTATATACAGTTTGGTCACATCATTAGAAATAAGTGTGAACAATTGTGAGTCGTGTGTAAAGGATGATTACTGTGTAGTTGTGTTTAGCATTTTGAAACATAAGTGCATCACAGTGTGAAATGTGTTTTAGAGTTTTGAAAAAAAGAGTGTATGAGATTTGCAAACAGTGTTATAACCACCTGAACCTGTTTAATATTTTACAGAAAGAGTGATTTATTCAACAAATTGGTTTAGGCTATTGAGAATTTGGTTCAGAGGGTTTAATGTTTTAGCAATTTCAGAAAAAAAAATATATATTTAGTTTTCACCTGGGATGTCACACCTCTTTCTTTCATGATCAAGTCATATGCACAATTTGTCCAATCCTAGATCTTGAAAAATGTTTAACTCTTTGAGTCCTTTCACAATTTTCTTATAAAAAGCCGTGTTCCTCATGGTCTTCCTTTTCCTCTTGCGCGCGGGACTCTCAGCTTCCTCCTCCTCCTGGTCTGGAACACAACTCTAAAGTAATACTTACTTTTCTCTTACTATATGCATGCATAATACTGGTTGCATTTGACTTATTTCATCAATAAAACATTTTAATACAACATGTTTCTGTGTATTTCTTATAAACCCAATAAACATTTCTATTACAACTTGTTTCTGTGTATTTCTTATAAACCCAATAAACATTTCTATTACAACTTGTTTCTGTGTATTTCTTATAAACCCAATAAACATTTCTATTATCTCTTGTAATTTCAAAGTCAAAATTAAAAGACTATAAAGTCTTATAAGCAGTTTACATATAAAAACTGTATAATAATACAATAGCCTACTATCTATAAAGTCTTGTAAACAGTTTGCATATAAAAATCGTATAATAATAAAATACTATCTATAAATTCTTGTAAGCAGTTTGCATATAAAAATCTTATAATAATACAATACTATCTATAAAGTCTTGTAAACAGTTTGCATATAAAAACTGTATAATTATACAATATATCTGTAAAGTCTTATAAGTAGTTTGCATATAAAAACTGTATAATACAATACTATCTATAGAGGGAATGCGCATGACGTCACCGTCGGCCGGCAGTTTCTCACAGTGAGTGGCAAAAAGACTGAGCGGCGGTATATGTGTTTAGCGTGAATACCGCGAAAAACAAACACAACACACAAATAAAATGGGAAAGAGCTTTGCGATTGACTGTAGGCTTACAACTAGATTTGGCAAAACATCGGAGGTATATTTTTACAGACTGCTATGGAAAGAGGAGCAAATGGATCGCTGCAATTCACAGAAACAACTGGACTCCAGTCAGCCAAAGGTGAATTTGCAGTTATCATTTTGTGTCAATATGCTGAAATTAGCTGTAAAACCATACCCGTATATTTTGTATTGTTATATACATTAACAGCTCATCAATTAAATATTTATCATTGCATATTCTGCATTATTGGATGTTTTTTTTAATAAACACTGACCAAAAAACGTATAACGTTTTAGAGCTGGACGATATGATATAGGATATAACACTGATATAAGTGATCACCCGGATTTAGACCTACCTATATTATATTTAAAGCGTTCACATGCAAATTTGCTTTATGTTTAGGTCTTGCTTTTATTTCCCGGGTGTCGAAATCAGGCAATAAATGTCAGGCAACACGATTCCTGGCTGCATGTCAATATCCATGGATCACTGGATCTTTAGTAAGTTGTAAGGAACACTATATTGAGTCCAACATTTAGTTTAAATTGATAAAATTGTTCGATTTAGTCGCATTTCCGCAGTTTTCCCCTATTAAATCCAGTCACGCAGCAGATCTTTTGCCACTCGGTCAGGCTGAGGGGGGTTGTCACGCGGGAAAGTCACGTGTCAATGCATTCCCTCTATAGTCTTGTAAACAGTTTGCATATAAAAACTGTATAATTATACAATACTATCTATAAAGTCTAATTATACAATTTTTATATGTAAACTGCTTATAATATAATACTATGCATAAAAACTGTATAATACAATACTATCTATAAAGTCTTGTAAGCAGTTTGCATATAAAAACTGTATAATAATACAATACTATCTATAAAGTCTTGTAAGCAGTTTGCATATAAAAACTGTATAATAATACAAAACTATCTATAAAGTATTATAAGCAGTTTGCATATAAAAACTGTATAATAATACAAAACTATCTATAAAGTATTATAAGCAGTTTGCATATAAAAACTGTATAATAATACAATACACTTATAAAGTCTTATAAGCAGTTTGCATATAAAAACTGTATAATAATACAAAACTATCTAAAGTCTTATAAGCAGTTTGCATATAAAAACTGTATAATAATACAAAACTATCTATAAAGTATTATAAGCAGTTTGCATATAAAAACTGTATAATAATACAAAACTATCTAAAGTCTTATAAGCAGTTTGCATATAAAAACTGTATAATAATACAAAACTATCTATAAAGTATTATAAGCAGTTTGCATATAAAAACTGTATAATAATACAAAACTATCTATAAAGTATTATAAGCAGTTTGCATATAAAAACTGTATAATAATACAATACACTTATAAAGTCTTATAAGCAGTTTGCATATAAAAACTGTATAATAATACAAAACTATCTAAAGTCTTATAAGCAGTTTGCATATAAAAACTGTATAATAATACAAAACTATCTATAAAGTATTATAAGCAGTTTGCATATAAAAACTGTATAATAATACAAAACTATCTAAAGTCTTATAAGCAGTTTGCATATAAAAACTGTATAATAATACAAAACTATCTATAAAGTATTATAAGCAGTTTGCATATAAAAACTGTATAATAATACAAAACTATCTATAAAGTATTATAAGCAGTTTGCATATAAAAACTGTATAATAATACAATACACTTATAAAGTCTTATAAGCAGTTTGCATATAAAAACTGTATAATAATACAAAACTATCTAAAGTCTTATAAGCAGTTTGCATATAAAAACTGTATAATAATACAAAACTATCTATAAAGTATTATAAGCAGTTTGCATATAAAAACTGTATAATAATACAAAACTATCTAAAGTCTTATAAGCAGTTTGCATATAAAAACTGTATAATAATACAAAACTATCTATAAAGTATTATAAGCAGTTTGCATATAAAAACTGTATAATAATACAAAACTATCTAAAGTCTTATAAGCAGTTTGCATATAAAAACTGTATAATAATACAAAACTATCTATAAAGTATTATAAGCAGTTTGCATATAAAAACTGTATAATAATACAAAACTATCTAAAGTCTTATAAGCAGTTTGCATATAAAAACTGTATAATAATACAAAACTATCTATAAAGTATTATAAGCAGTTTGCATAAAAACTGTATAATACAAGACTATCAATAAAGTCTTACGATGCTTTTCATAAGTACCGAATAACATTGTTTTACAATACTTGGAATTTGTTTTAAGTTTCACAGACAACCCATAAAACCATGCAGAGCAAGCAAAATCTACATGACATTGAATCAGACGAGTTAATACCAATAATTTCTTTACAGAGAAATCAAAAACGCTTTGTCTTGTGATATAAAAACTTCAACTTACTAGCACATTTAGCTAAAACCTTGGCTGCAATGGATTCACCTATAAGCGATTGATCCAATGTTCCACTAAAATATGTGACACTTGATTTGGATACAATTTCAGACCCATTCCACATCACCTTTAAGGTATTTCATTTTGTTAACTTCCTTGTTGTACCAAACAGGATTGATTCAGATGCATAGAGAGCTTATTTTCTACAAGCCACTGGTTGACAGACTCAAGCTCTATGCCAAGAGTATGTTCAATGTCTTTTACATTATACCCTGGGATAAGTAAAGCAGAATCATCACCACATAATAGCCCTAGCTAGGGGTGGGCGATATGGCAAAAATATTATATCACGATTTTTTTTAGGAAAATCACAATCACGATTTTTTATCACGATTCTTTTTCAAGTTGGTTTTAATATTTTGCAAGTGGCTGTTCATTACAGCCAAACTAATGTCCCTATGTTAAAAACAAAGCCTTAGGTAACAAAAGAAAAAAGAAAGGCATACATTTAGGCCAGTGGCAAAGGTAAATATCTTTGTCATTATTTTCTTTGTTATTAAAAAATAAGACATGATAAACATTACACAAATTAATATTCAAATTAAATAAATAGTGCTTTATTTTTTCAGATGCACTAGGTCAGCGGTTCTCAAACTGGGGGCCGTGGCCCCCTGGGGGGCCACTAGATGGCGCTAGGGGGGCCGCAAAGAAATTCTAGAATAAGAAATTATTTAAAAAAATTATTTTACCTGTATGTAAGTTTGGATTGTCCTATGTGAAATCTGCATTGCATGATTTCTTTTATATTGTAAAACTTGTATAAAATTGTATGTCTTCTATATTGGAAAAGTATTTCTTTAAGTAGAGTAGAATTTTTTTTTTTCTTGCTGAAAAAACAGATTGCTGTTCAAATTTGCAAACCAAACTTGAGCCACTGTCATTTACTACCTTAAAATGTAAGAAGTTTAATGCACTTTTTTACAATCAGCAAATTAATTTTTCAGTGTTTATCTTTTGAACATCACAAATGTTCAGTATTTAATACTTTTGTTGCACTTTTCAGATAATATTTCTGTTAACTGTCAAAACCATTTTTTATAAAAAAAAAAATGTTATATTTAATGAAATGTACAATTTAACTAATTTTGTATATTCAAAGACATAAAGCTAAAAACAGAACTGTTGTTTCAGCATTGTACAAATTCATTTGTTTTTGGTACAATCTAAAATTTGTAAGTAAAATTGTACGTTTGAGGATGTTTTCGTTATGAGTTTTCTTTTGGGGGGCCACAAAAGGATTCACCCTACACAAGGGGGCCTCCTCCTGAAAAAGTTTGAAAACCACTGCACTAGGTGTATTTAGCAGTAGCATTGAAGAAAGTAATTAAATTAACAAATATGAAATTAAAACTATTATTGATTAAATTATTAATTTTTATTAAAGCTACTATTTAAGTTCTCGGTCAGTGAGTGATTTTCTCCTTGTATTTTTTTTATTTTTATTAACACTAAAGGGATAGTTCCCTCAAAAATGAAAATGGTCTAAATTTATTCTCTCAAAATGTTTTAAACCCGAATAAGTTTATTTCTTCTGTTGAAAATAAAAGTTATTTTGAATAATGTGGGTAACCGAACAGTTGCTGGTCCCCATATAGTTTTTTTTATAGGTTCTCTCCTGGAAGTTAATGGGGACCAGCAACTGTTTGGTTACCCACATTAAAAAAAATTGTCTTTTGTGTTCAGCACAAGAAAGAAATTAATACAGGTTTGGAACAACATTAAAGTGAGTAAATAATGACAGATTTTTTTTTTTTTTTTTGGTGAACTATCACTTTAAGAACAAGCGGCAGTACTATAGACCCCTTTTGCGACAACGTCACAGTTACGTCACGGCGCTAGCTGGAGGCAAAACAAAGTGAAAACTGCAGGCGGCCAATGCAAAAAAGCACAGATTCGGCTACATAATAAGGAGCTTTAATAATTGTTATTATTATTAAATGTCATCTTGTTGTGTTGTTTGGTGCAAGAATTGATGAAAAATGAATTGCTGTATCTGGACTTTTTATTTCTAGAAAATATTCACATCATTAAAATCGCACCGTAATGTCACTCTTTACATTGTCGTGGTCTCGGCGCTGACTCGGCAGGACTGCGGATCATACACACAAGTCTTGTACAGGACCATATAGGCATCTAAAGAAAATATGCCCTCAGTTTCTCTTTACGATCGGTTTCTCTGTAAGTGTAGAAGTCAGGCCACTCAACCGAGGTAACGTACGTTAATCCTGTCAGATCGTCCATGCATTGAGTGAGCGTGTAGGCGGCTACGGGTCGGCCAATCTGGTTCTGTCCGTTAAAAATAACTTTTGGAAATAACAATCGCGGTCCTGGACACTGAGTGACCTTACACATTAAGATAATATCGGATTTTCTCCAGTCATTGTTAAAAAACAAGCTAACAATCCTTGCTAACTAGCGTTAGTGAAGCGGCCAGATGTATCTTTCTGCCTAAGCTCCGCCCACAAAAAAACGTCACCATGTTTACCAACTGTAAAAGGGTCTATTTATTCCTGTGGCTTTTAGACCAGCACGCGACGCGTTTAATATAGACGCAAATTACACCAGATATTCTCCCAAATGTTTGCTTTCACTTTAGGCATAGCCTGTTTATGTAAACATTGTGTGTATTTAACATTATTAGCATAATAAGACTCGAAAGATAACTTAGTCCAGTATTCAGGCGCTGTTTGACAGACTTCTAGTGCCTGTGATTGTCGTGGGTATGCGGTCAGGAAAGCGCATTTTAGAACAGCGCATTAGCGCGTGAATTAAATGTTTAACCGGCAAGGCTTATGCAAATAATGAACTTTTGTGAATTGCAATGTCCCGTACCTATTCATTAACGTGTAGGCTGCGTCGCGTTGTACAGTTGAGACGGAGGAGCCAGAACTGAACTGATAGAATGCACTGTAACACGATACTACGATATTTCTTCAAAAGCAGATCGTGGAGACATTTTAATCGTCCACGATTAAAAATCGTCATATCGCACACCCCTAGCCCTAGCAGCGTACAGCAGCTGATACGACATTTTAAATTGACATTGACATTTTAAGACTTTTTAAAGCAAATTAGTGACTCTAAAAAATCTAACACCCAGTAATGTGTAATTTCTTTGCATTTTGTTTCGAATACAACATTCAAATTACTATGACTTGTGTGTCTGTTTGTGTGTGTGTCACACATCATAAATTGTTTCTTCAACTTATAGAGTGCCGAAGTGATGACGTCACTTTGTAGGACAACTCGGAAGCTAGCGGCGCATGGGTTCCCTCGGTCGAACAGACACAATAAAGTTTAAAAAACCACAAGCAGGTTATAATTGTGTGTTCTATGTCATAGATCAAAACGTGAAAATATTTCGAGGCTTTGTTCACCACAGACCTTATTTCAGCCGATTTAGCACAAACCCATTCAAAAATCCCATAGGCTTTAGAGCGAGGGAACCGTAGTGCTAAAATGCTAACTCACTTCCGCGTTTTGGCCTACAGAGTGACGTCGTAACTTCGGCACTATTACAGTTTTTCTGAATTGATAAAACAGTTAACAAGCTATGCAGGATGTAATAGGTAATACTGCATTAACACCGAACTTAATACTATTAACTAATATGGAAGCAATATTAACTGAGAAGCAAGTAATAGGTCATTTAGTACAAAGGTAGTTTCTTATAGGTATTTGATTATTACTAAAGAAATATATCCTCACTGAGAAGTACTTGTGAACTAAGAAATAATAACCAATAAATTACTAATCACAAAAGTATGCTAAAAAGTGAACAATTGTGGGGGTTTTATACTCTTGACATGGTCATAACATTTCAGAAGCGTGTGCCTCAAATGGACACTTTGTGGAAACCAGTTTATGAATATTACATCGCCCCAAATACATTAGCTACAGGTTGAGAATGTGACTACTACTCTTGCCAAAGGATGGACGTATGTTCTCTGTTTATTTCAAACTTAAACATAGAATAATACTAAAAATTTTAGAGGGTTTTTTTTTACATCTTAAATAATTAGTGATGCTGACACTCTCTCAAGATTGGATTAGTTCACTATTATGAGCTCTATTCAGTGTCAGTTCAATATATGTCAGACTCCAAAGGCCTACCTTTATGTTACAGTATCTCCCTGAGGAGGACTTCTCTTTAGGATATGAACATTGATGTTCTCTTGTCAAAAACAATTTGCATCTTTAATGAAGAAATTGGCTGCATTTATGTTGTGATAAGTGCAAAACCACATCTTCCAGATTACAGTTTGTTAGAACATTAGTGCTTCACAGAACCTGTACAGTATGTGTCAGATATAAAATTAAATAACTTGTATAATTTGTGAAAAACATGTTAACTCAAGCGTTACCTTATCATCCCACAGGAACTATTAGTGATGTGGCCCATTATTTTAAAGTGAAAAACATGTTAACTCCTCAATGACTATAAGCGTTTTTTATTATTATAAGCACTGAAACATTTCCACAAAATCATAAAAGAAAATCACATAATGCAAAAATGCACAACTGGGCTTGCAAGAATATTGTCTTCTAATATCTTTTAGCAAATATCCTATAGGACCATCCCTGTGGTTGTGTCCAAGCCAGTATGTCCACTCAATGCAGGTCAAATATTTTCTGTCCTATTGCCGCTCAACCTCCAAATCTGGCTTTTATATGTTGACCAAGCTCGTCAGTGAGAATTTAACATGTTTTTCACTTTAAAATAATGGGCCACGTCACTAGTAGTTCCTGCGGTATGACAAGGTAACGCTTGAGTAGTTAGTGAGGAGTTAACATGTTTTTCATAATTAAAACAAGTTATTTAATTTTATATTTGACACATACTGTACCTTTACTTTTGGTTATTATTTCTTAGTTCACAAGTAGTTCTCAGTGAGGATATATTTCCTTAGTAATAATCAAATACCTACCAAGGAACTCCCTTAATACTAAATTACCTATTACTTGCTTCTTAGTTAATATTGCTTCCACATTAATTAATAGTATTAGGTTCGGTGTTAATACCTATTACTTCCTGCATAGCTACTTGTTAACTCATGCGGTCCCTTTAAGTAAACAACGTCATGTCATAAATGATACGAAACCAGTAGGAAACACAGCCGTGGTGATAATGGGCTATAAGCACGCATAAGTTCCGCATTTGACGCAAAGATGCTCGTCAATTTGGTTGGGGACATTAAAGCGGAGGAAAACCGAGGAAAACGGGATTATGGCAAAGTCTACAGTGAGTTACTGTATTAAAATGCAGTGCATATTACAGTAGTTAATTACGGCAAAGTCTAACAGTGCATAGAAAATTTGTGGAGGGAGTTGAAAGTCCATGTTGCCCAGCAACAGTCCCGAAACATCACTGCTCTAGAGGAGATCTGTGTGGAGGAATTGGCCAACTACAGTGTGTGTGTAAACCTGGTGAAGACTTACAGGAAGCGTTTGACCTCTGTCATTGCCAACAGAGGTTATGTTACAAAGTATTGAGTTGAATTTTTTTTTATTGATCAAATACTTTTCTACGGAGGCGTATTGCATTCACTTGAAGAAAAAAAATCTACTCTGTTTTTCTGAATTAACGAGTTAATTTTTCATGAGAAAATTTTTTTGCTGTTTTTCTGAATTAATGAGTTAATTTTTCATGAGAAAAAATTTTTTTGCTCTGTTTTTCTGAATTAACGAGTTAATTTTCCATGAGAAATTTTTTTTTGCTCTGTTTTTCTGAATTAATGAGTTAATTTTTAATGGATTTTTTTTGCTCTGTTTTTCTGAATTAATGAGTTAATTTAGAAAAACAGCAAAAATAAATTTTCTCATGAAAAATTAACTCATTAATTCAGAAAAACAGAGCAAAAACTTTTTTTCTCAAGAAAAACTAACTCATTAATTCAGAAAAAGAGAGCAATTTTTTTCTCATGAAAAATTAACTCATTAATTCAGAAAAACAGAGCAAAAACTTTTTTCTCATGAAAAATTAACTCATTAATTCAGAAAAACAGAGCAAATTTTTTTTCTCATGAAAAATTAACTCATTAATTCAGAAAAACAGAGCAAAAACTATTTTTCTCATGAAAAATTAACTCATTAATTCAGAAAAACAGAGCAAAAACTTTTTTTCTCATGAAAAATTAACTCATTAATTCAGAAAAACAGAGCAAAATTTTTTCTCATGAAAAATTAACTCGTTAATTCAGAAAAACAGAGCAATTTTTTTTCTCATGAAAAATTAACTCGTTAATTCAGAAAAACAAAGTAGATTTTTTTTCTTCAAGTGAATGCAATACGCCTCCGTAATTTTCCACCATAATTTACAAATAAATTCTTTAAAAATCCTACAATGTGATTTCTTGGATTTTTTTTTCTCATTTTGTCTCTCATAGTTGAAGTGTACCTACGATGAAAATTACAGACCTCTCTCATCATTCTAAGTAGGAGAACTTGCACAATCAGTGGCTGACTTAATAGATTTGGCCCCACTGTATGTGTAAATAAACCCCCTCAAACTCAATTCTGTCACTTGGACACCTCTAAACCTGCGTAAAAAAATAATAACCAGTTACTTAACTATATAGCACCGTTGACACAAGTGAGGGCATTTCGCAACTGAAATAACAGCAACAAGGAAGAACTCAGACATGAATGGAATCACTGATTTTACTTTGATGATACCAATCTCTCATTTTAAACCGTCTAGAATCTGTAGAACCGCATTTTTCCATCTTAAAAATATATCTAAATTACGCCATATGCTCTCATTGACAAATGTGGAACATTTAGTTCATGCGTTCATGACATCAACTGCTGGACAAGGAAGGCCTGCAAACATTGTTTTGCGAGGTAGAAGCAATACTCAATGACCGGACAATTCTGTAACTAAGGTTTCAGAAGATCCCAATGATTTAGAAGTGCTCACTCCAAATCACATTCTCCTGCTAAAAGGCAAGCCCATGATGCCATTAGGCCTGTTCGAAAAATCAGACCTGTACATTAAGAGGAGATGGAGGCAAGTGCAGTACGTTGCTGACCTTTTCTGGAAAAGGTGGACAGCAGAGTATTCGCTTGATATGCAAGAAAGGTGTAACGGCACCTGTAAGAGACAGATTATTCTCCTGTAACACACAGGAGAGAAACGAGGAATGAACACAATATGTTCATTAAACAAATCTGTTTTTTAGAGTCACATTTTGCTCAACATATCACATTTTTAATGCCTTCTCAAGATTATAATGACTTTCAATGTTCATGTCAATTCACAATCTGAAATAAATAAACTTCTCAATTTCACAGTCATGTTTACTGAGTCTGTATGTTTATATTTCACACTATTCGTCAAAAAAGAAATACAAAAACCACAATAATATACCTCAATTACTTCTCTTAAACGATTAACCATTTAAATTCACAATATTTGACCAGTATCACATTACTACGATGCTTCAAATCACTCTCAGAATTGTTAAAATACTTTAACCATTATCAATCGACATTACAAACACATATTTAGTACGTTAAACAATACCTTGAAGCTTATAAAATACCTTCACGTGCATTTGAATGAGTATAAATATATATTTTTACTGACATGCTCACAAACGTTAGATGTGCGTTTAGTAGGCCGCTAATCAGTCGAGCTTTTCTCTCGCTCAAATCAAAACTCAAAAACAACCTCTGACGAAAATCACTTCTCCAAAACAATTCACTTACACTCTATACACATTTCAGAATGGTTCAATTCAACTTTAAAGTGTTTTTATACATTTACCTAACCCACCTGTAACACACAGGAGAGGAACGAGGAGGTTCAAGCTCTCTGGAGTAAAAGACTCACGACCCGCACAGCTTAACACCCATCGCTCGACACTCTGCCCCTAACGGTCAGGGGTGGCAATGCACACTTCTCTTTATTTAAAAGGACATTTTTTGAGATAGGAATTTTGGGTTTTCATGAGCTGTATGCCAAAATCATTAGTATTAACCCTTGTGCTGCATTAGATTTTTAACACCGTTGAGTGCATTAAGGACCAAAAATGGCCACATGTTAAACATTGCCTAAAATATTATATATTATTATTATTTTCCACTTTTACCAAGTTAAATCTTTTAACCAGCATCAGTCCTCATCATAACTACCAAAAATAAATTCAATTTCAGGATTTTAACCCTTTAATTACCAGTTTTGTTTGCGAAACCATCGATTTGTATAAGAGGAAAAAACACAAAAATTCAATTATTTTCAATAAACTAAATGCAAAGAGAAAACTTTAGATTTGGATTATCACAGTCCCACTTTGCAAAAAATCCCACTTAGCGCGTTAGAGACCAAAAATGGCCACCTATTAAACATTGCCTATTGCCTAAAATAAGGTGCATTTCCACCCATAGGGAATAAATATGTAGTGACGTCATCTGGTGGAATACACTATATAATGCAAATATAATGCTTTTGCTTCAAAATGAAAGGATGTTTGTGCAAAAATCATGTTTCATGTATTACTGACAGCCTCAGATTTAAACAACGTTTTAATGGGTTTCAATGGGCCATTTTTGGTCTTTATGGTGCTGAGTGTTACTATTTGATCTACACAGTGTGTGTTATACATATTTTGCAAAATGGGATCACATTTTTTACATGTATCCAAAAAGTCACAATTTTGCCAAATTTCATACCATTTGCATTAAAACAGCCAAAATGGTCAAAGAAATTAAACTGCAAAAGACCAAAAATGTCCCTAATGCAGCATAAGGGTTAAAACAATAAAAGACCTAAAATATTTCAGTTGGTGTGCAATGAATCTTAAATATATGAAAGTTTAATTTTTATCATTACATTAGAAAATAATGAACTTTACAATATGCTAATTTTCTGAGAAGGACCTGTTAGTTTTTGGACCGTGATTCCCAAACACACACACATATATATATATATATATATATATATATATATATATATATGTGTGTGTGTGTGTGTGTGTGTAAATAAATATAACAATAAATATGTATTAAATAAATATGACAATTCACTGTAAAGGGATGGTTCATACAAAATAAAATTGTCATTATTCGCTCACCCAAACCTGTATGTTTTTATTCATTTAACACAATATGATAAATTTTTGATGAGCTCTTTCCATGTTACAGGTCATCGTGATTCACTATCGATCTCATATAAAGTACAGTATCTCATAGAGTACTTTATTCATGCAACTTATTCAATACACTGACAATTAACCCCCCCAAAATTATTAGAAAAATACAACAAAAGTACACTGTGTGTATGATGCACTTTAATTTTATTATTTTGGGGGGGGGGGGGGTTTATTGGTCAATATATGGAAAAACTCAAATATGCCATTTTAATAATAAACCAGCACACTGGATCAAACAACATGAGGAGAATATCATGACAGAATTTTCCTTCTGAAGAGAATTATTGACTTTATGTCAGATTTCTGAGGCTGATATGAATGTACTCAGAGATTGTGTCCAGTGTTTCTCCTTCAGTGACAGACACACACACCTCTATAAGAGTTCAATGTCATTTTATAACACACACACTTCATTACAATCATCAGTCCTGCACAGAACAAAATTTGAGAAATGAACTTACAGAGACTCCATTATTCCCTATAGTGCTGATCCATCACTCGATCTGATGTTGCACATTCTTAACTAAACTGATATAATCAGACATAAACAAACAGATATCTCTTCAAAATCCAAACTCTTTTCAGGTAATAGCCATCATATCTGAGCGTCACTGCATTTTCTCCATGATAAATCTCCTCTGAACATGACCAGGTCACACTTCACAACACAATGCAAAACATATGAGGAATTATGAGAAACTTGACTGTATTCTTACTGCATTTTTGTTTTAAATCCTTGTGACATTTTCTTGCCAATTAAGCATTTTAATTGCATTACAATATAAAAAACATTCAATAATTTAAAAAAAGAAATCAATAAGCATAAATTAAAGGCAGTACAATAAATATGACCATGATGTATAAATAATTACAATTTAAAAATATATATATATATTTGTATTTTATTAGAGTTTCTATTACAATTTGGGGGTTTAAGTGTGCTTAATTGTCCTGAATATGTCGTCACAATGCATCATGTGTGGCTAAGATATGACGTGGGCATGTTTTTGAAGGGTTTAGTGAGATTAAGTGAGCGCTTAAGATTTTTTCAATGATAATGTTGATGATCTCACATTCAAAGGACGCCGTTCTTGTATTTGTGAGATGGCTTAATAATAAGGAAATAAGTTGTTTTGACTGATAACAGTTTTGTCCCGTTACAAGAAACACTTTCAAAGAAAAGTAACTGTGACGAACACAAACCGCCTGCTTTTGTTGGACATATTTCAGCTGGTTTAAGTAGTGAGTTATGAGCAAAATCTACTTAATACCGTCATTTTACAGGAAAGTCACGAGAATTTGTAAATACTTAGCCCAAAACCAGCTTTTCCGAGTATAAAATGGCTAAAACTGACATTAGATACAGAATCCCTGCTGTAAAGTCACAATATCCTTCGACTAGATCTCACATCATATCGTTGAACACAAATAAAAATCACTGTGCTAATAAGAGATAAGGTTAGAGATCTTGGCAGCCGTTGTGTGTGTAACTAAACCATGAACAGATGACAGGTTTGAGGAATTGTGCGGATACATCTGTGTTTTGTTTGTTACGGCTCTTTCTAGGAACAAAGGCCTGTTAGTTTGGCTTTTTAGTCTTCGGCTACAGATGATTTCCAACGGGGGCACTTCAAGATTTCTCACATCGATGCCCATGTCAAGCTTCTGTGTTCAATTTAATTCCCACAATGCGAGATCCAGAAGTCTCATACTGAAGACATAATGGAGTTGAAAGGGTAAATTTCCCTCCTTTTCTTCTCATATCTGTTAGCAGAACTAGTGCGCACACCTCCATGTCCAGGTTTGTCACACACATCTCGATCTCAGTTGTGGACGTCGGGCTCATCGGACAGATCGGCTCAGAGACTCTTGGGAGGTTTTTGCTCTTTCTTTGCCCTTTTTCTGAACTAATCATGTTCTTCTCAATCTCTGTGGCCTTTGGCACATTATAAAGTCTTCAGGCGAGAGCTACACAAGTCCATTTACTCAAATGACATGAGATTCGCTGGTATCTAAAAGAGTGGAAAGAGCAATAATGGCGTCATAATGCTGAGATAAACGCCCGTTTCACACATACTCCGTTTGCAGTGCGTATGCGGTCCGTATTTTTTTCCGTATATGTTAACAGGTTAGAGCTTTCACACTGCGCGCGGATGCAGTCCGTCGATCCGTTCCAGTTCCAGATCGTTTCCGCACCGAGTCTATTTCTGCTGTGCTGCAAACGCAGAAATAAAGTGACAGCGCATGGTTCGTGGTCAAAATGAACTCAGATTGACCTCGGAATGTAGTAGTTTCACCATAAATGCATTTAATTCAATAAAATGTAGTAGGCTAATCTCTCCATAAATGTCTTTAATTGTTTCATATTTTTACTTTAAGACATTACTTCTTAATATATGTATATAGAAGGAATGCATGGATGCATTTGTTGTTTAAATTTTGTTTAAACATGCATGCGTCCATTCAAGTTTGTAAAAGTGTACAAAGAGAACCGCAAAGCTGACAAAACTTTTCTTTTAATAAAAGTTGCTGCATATGGTGAACATATTTTGATTAGGCTACCAAAAACCAGAAAACAAATAATACTCGAGAAGTTTACTCAAAGATGACTTATTAATTTAAATACAATTAAAATAGGCTATGCCCACTCATGTGGATAGAAAATTGTTATATTAAGACACAAATTCTCAGAGGATACTCAACATGTTTTATTATGACAGGTTTAAAAAATAATGAATGAAATAATGATTAAAAAATAATGCCTCTTCTGTATTAGAAAGATAAATATATAAATGTTAATTAACTAAAAGAAATACCTTCAAATTGAACAAAAATACCTCTCACAGACGTACAAAAACGAACTAGTTTTCTTCCCCTTTATCCTGTTTTTTTTCCTCATCCTCCTTGTTTGCCCATCTCCTATATTTTGCTGTAAAGCTCAGTCCCTCCAGGATTTCACAATTTTTTTTTGGAATTTTTGCGATCAAAATGACTGATTTTGTGGTGGTAATTTCCAAAAATTTGTGAAAAAATTTGCGACATTTATATATAATATTTACCATAATAGTTTTCAGTCCTTCCAGAAAAACGCTGAGTTTTTTTGTGATTGTTGCGGGCAAAAATTGATTGATTACGCGGCCCGTTTTCTTTTAAAATGCAATGGAATATGCGGGATATTTATGCAATGAAATTGCAGGAATTTGCAAAAATTGAGGGAACTTGCAAAAATTGCGGTTTGATGAAAAAGAGAAAGAGAAAAAATGATTCCCCCAAACATCGTGTTCTCACTAGGCTAATGTAAGAGTCATTTCTTATTACTTCCTTTGATAAGCAAGCATACTACATCATAGAAAGTGCTGGGAATATTTAATTTCTCATCTTGTTTATTTCAGACTATAACGAGTGTAAATAAGGTGTGGCCCCTTTAAGAGCTGCGCGCTCCTGTTGAACTCTCTGCAGTGTTGTATGTGCGCCTCAAACACCCATGTGTGCGGGTAATTTCTGTTTTTGATGCTACACTTCTTTTATCTTATGTTGTTTATTAAGTAAGACGTGACGGTAGTAGAACGTGTGACAGACAGTATACGAGTTCGATTTGTTGATGTCAATCGCCTCCGTGAGTCTGTCTGGCGTCGCGTAATTGCGTCACTTCATAACGTTCCCATGGAAACAGGGGGAAATGGCTGCTCTTGTGTGAAGCAAACGCAACATTTTTCAACTTTCTGCTAAAATACATGTGACTTTTTTGCAGCGAAACTTTTTTTGCAGCGAGGATTATGAAATTATGCAAACCCCGCATATTTTGCACGGAAATCGGCAATTTATGCGGCGAAAGTGCGGCGTATTTGAAAAAATGAGGCCCCCGCATAAATATGCGGACTTTGGCTGATTTTGCATTGAATTCAGCGATCGCATAATCGCGTTTTTCTGGAGGGACTGAAAGCTGATCTTTCCCACCATTTTTTTTTTGTTGAAAACCAGGACATCACTTTATAAAAAACGGCCAGGACAGGACGTGAAAACAGGACATGTCCTGGGATAACAGGACTGTTGGTCACTGGTCGCCCTATTGCTGCATAACTTCTGATTTTGAAATAAAAATAGCGAGTGTTTGTGTTACAGCTCACGCTCTGCAAACGCAGCATGTGAAAGCACTTTAGTGCGTGCGGCTCCTGTACCGGATACGCACCGCAACACTCACCGCATACGCACTGCAAACGGAGTATGTGTAAAACGGGTGTATAAGACTGGACATGATGCTGGAGTTTAGATGATCAGTCGCAGAGCAATGTCACAACTTGCTTACTATAAAATGAATTAAATCAGAATTTAGAGTCTTCATTTTTTTCAATATTTGATATGTTTATCTATTTTATATAAATAAAAAAATATTTTGTTTACACTTTATTTTAAGGTGATGTTGTTACATTGTACTCAAATAAGTACTGAGTAATACTTTATATATAATACAGTGTATATATAGACTATTACAATTTATAGTCAACATGAGTTGATATTATAATAGTGCATATTCCATAAAAAATAACTATATTGCAATATATATATATATATATATATATCATTTTGGTCATACCGTCCAGTCCCATCACAAGATAATTATATTGCTAGCATGTAAATATTGGTGTCAGAAGAACACATTTGTGTATACCTGAGGTCTTCTTCTCCGACAGGCGTCCTCCAGCCGCTTGTGCCAGATGATCGCAGAGAACCGATCTCCGGTCTGAAACTTGTAAACATTCCCTAACAAACACAGAGATTCTGCTCAAGTAACTATTCATTTAACACTCACCAAATCTGTCCTTTGTGAAACTCCTGTGGAAGAGATGTACCTTTATCAGGATCGTTGAGCTGGAAGATGTTGGGTTGATCCGGATCATCCGGCAGAACAACCATCC
Organism: Pimephales promelas; assembly: GCF_016745375.1. The sequence continues at coordinate 86,587 of NW_024121754.1, forward strand.
AGCCCAGAACAGACACTTTCTTACACGCGTGAGACTTGTACTGTTTAGAGGAGCAACATTTCATACAATCTTATTTTTAATTCCATTTCAAATTATTAAATTCGTCTTCTTGAAAGAATCACATAAATCTCTATCAATATTTGACGATTTTATTGATTTATTTGTAAATGTGAATTGCTCTGACATTGTTTCAGCGTGTGCAGAAACACTCACATGTTTGCGTTCAGCGGCTCGAAGAGCTTTCGATCTGTAGAACATCAGAGTCGAACCACACAGCGAGATCCAATACCGGCTCCATGAGGCAAGCTACACACACGATCAAACAACTCATTTCACACAATACACTCCGATTTTTGTAGCCCTCAAACCGTATTCACTTTATAGCCCTTAATCCTGTAATTGTTGACGAATGTGGGCACAGAGGACTCAGGTGTGATCCTAATTTTTATTTATTATAAATGTTATATCACTGTCTTCGATAAAGTTTTGTCTATCCATTTATGGTGTTTTTTTAAAATTATTTATTTACTTCAAAAAGTTCCACATTTTCTATGTAAATTATGCTTATTTTTTTATTTTATATTTTTTTTAACTACATTAAAATATAATTCCAATAAGTACTTAGAGCTAAAACCTGAAAATGAAGTGACTTTGCTGTCACCTGGTGTCTTATTTTGGCTTATTTTAGACTGCTCTAAATGACAGTTTTTCCCATTCATTTCTATGGGTGCCCATTTTTGACCCAAATACAAGATTAAGGATTTTTTTTCACCCATTTAACATTGTAGAATTGAGTCAAAAAAAAAAGTAGCCAAAAAAAAAAAAACTTGGAAAAGTAGCCAAGTCTTGTACCGCTCAGATCAAGGGAAGTATTTTTTTTTTTTAAATAAATCAAAACTATTTTGCCCACATTTGTCCAGAATACGGTTTTAGGGTTAAATGACACTTATATTCTTGACACTTGTATAAACTTAAACTATAAACTTGACACTTATATTCAGCAATTAATTTATTCAAAAATGACTGTAAAGTCTTTTATAATGTAACAAAAGATTACATTTCAAATAAATGCTGCTTTCTTGAAAGAAAGAATCCAGAAACAAAATGTATCATGGTTTCCACTAAAATATGAAGCAGCATAACTTTTCTCAATGTGACAATAATCATAAATGTTTCTTGAGCATCAAATCATCATATTAAGAGTGATTTCTGAAGGATCATGTGACTCTGAAGACTGGAGTAATGATGCTGAAAATACAGCTTTGATCACAGGAATAAATTACATTTTACAATATATTCACAAAGAAAAAAACTATTGTGAAATTGTGATAATAATATTACTGTACTTTTGATTAAACCAGTCTTAGTTAGCATAAAGACTTTTAAACGGTAGTGTACCATGATGCACAGTAGCTGAGCAAAACTGACTATGACTTTCTGTCAGTATTAATACTTTAATGTTGCCTTTATTATTTTTAAATCAAGGGAAAACATTAGGATATATACATATAAGATATTGTTTCAAAGAAGGCGCACTGCAGAAATAGATTATGGCCTGTTTTTGTAGATGTAGGTCACTAGATGGAGCGCTTGATCAACTATTGAGCTCAAAGCCGCAGAACACCTGCTGGAATTGGGGAATTTTCCCTGAAACCTTGTGCAACCTTTAAACAAAATAAAGTCGAAGCTACAAACTTTGCCCTGTTGCATTCTTTCTCGTTGTAAAATATTTTGTCAAATCAACAAATCTGGAGAGCTACGGTGTGTGTCAATGCCATTATCCATCCCGGTGTGATATGTTTTTACCGTAGGCTTCTTGCCCTCCTTCATCAGGGTTTTCCTCTTCACCGGCCCCTGCATCGTGACGCCTGGCTCTCCGGGACTCACACTGGGCTCTGCTAATGACGGGCTGACAGTGGGAAAACACATCAGCTGAACACCTCCACAACAACCCGTGTGTGTGTGTGTGTGTGCATAGAGCGTTCAGTGGACATATGGTGATAGTTGCTTCTTTAACCATGTAATGAGCCCTAAGAGAACAGAAGTTACAGTTCACATCTGATCTGAGGATGTGATGGAGTAAAGATGAGCATGTGAGAGTGTAAAGAGGACAGAAAGATTCGACACCGGCTCTGTGTGGAAACCCAATGAGCTGCCGAAGTCCTCCACTCCAGATTCTCAATGGAAACTGTTCCAAGCCTCTTCAGGACTTTTGTTTGGTTTGATATTTCAAGTTTTATTTAATTTAATGGACAAACGGGGCAATTTTATACAATATTTGAATTTAAATATTTAAAATACCCTTTATTTTCTGAATTTCCACTACCCATTTCTTTACTCTCTCAAACGACTGATATTTTGCATACACAGTAGCGGCCAAAAGTGATGTCCGGCTTAGGAAATTGAACATCCTGACCCTTTATGTAAATATTATTGTATTATTATTATTATTATTATTATAAAGTAAATGTAAAAAGGCATATTGCGTAATCAATCGGAGTCAATTGTTTTATTTTTGATGACGTAATGAAACATGCCAATTTGTGCAACGTTATTTTTGGTCAAGCTGTCATACACAGAAATTATGAACACATGCAAAAACAAGTGAGAACCAACGGCATATTAATAACTGATTATGTTGTAGTCAATGCATGAGTTTTTATGTTTTTTATGCATTTTTTTGACCTGTATAAAACCTGTAGTTGAAGTGTTTTGTTCTTCCCTCATATTTGGAATATTTAATAATTATGAAATATTTTCCTCTTCTATGGCCATAAAAACAAAATATCTCCTCTGGGTATGACTTTTTGCCACTACTATATCTGGATATATATTTTACAATGAACTTAAATAGATTGTTTTTATAGATTATGAATGACTAGAAATAGTCATTTTATACTATAGCATCATTGCAGTCACTGTTGCACTCTGGGAGATTGAGTCTCCTGTGTGTCTGTATCACACTTGCATTGCTTCTAGAAACTTCTTATAAATAAAGTATAAATTATCTGAAAAAATCTGAGGTTTTCAATCTTTTTGATGCCTAGATATGATCCTTCTTGAGATGGACCCAGTCCTTAAATTTAAAAAGCAGCTATATACTTTCATTTATAAAGACCCAATTTATATTGTGTAAAATATTATTTAGAAAAAAAAAATGGTTTCTATTACATTATTATTATTATGCATTTTACTACCCACTATAGTACTGTTAGATTAATTATTTATTGAAACAAATTTTTAATTTATCTTCATTTAAAATATTTTTATTAATTATTTCAAATAATTAATTTAATCATTTTTTTTATTTTTTTATTAATTACTTATTTTAACCTAATTGTTATTGTATATTTATTTTAATCAGTTTTTTTATTTATTTAGTTAATTACTAAATAGTTAGTTAAGTTAGTTAGTTAATTAATTCATGTTTTTATAAATTATTTATTTATTTAAACATAATTGTTATAGTTTGTTTATTTATTGTAATATTTTTATCATGTATTTATTCTCACAATTTATGTATTGTAATCAAATTAATTAATGAATCAATCTTATTTAATCTTTTGTTTTATTTAATTAATTTTAACTGAATTATTATCATTTATTTGTTTTAATACATTTATTTATTTAGTTTAATCTTGTATTTTATTATTGATTTATTTTTCAATTTTTACTCTGCCTTGCCCCCCCTGTGCTTGATGACTGAATGTGAGAGGCTGTGTGTGTGTATGTGAATGCTGCACATAATGCGTCGCTCCAGGTAGGATGTCTCTAGAGAGAGCGAGAGGACTGTAAGGCGGCTCATTGGGTTTCGCAACAGAGCTTTTCTCTTCTATAAATCCAGTAATTCTGGTCTATAAACGTCCTGACATCTGGGAAAAGAGAAGGACAGAGATGACAGTCTTTGGTCTACACCCGAAAGAGAGGGAGAACTGATGTTAAAGAAGAGGCTGCATGCTGAACCCGACGCCCCAGAGGAATGGAGGTGGTGACCTTTGACCCAGAGGAGGTGGTACCTGTGGGCATGGCTGCGGCCTCTGGGGGAGTTGCGGTGAGGGACCCTCCAGTTAGGGCCCAGAGTCGAGTACATGCGGCCCCTGTTTGCACATTCGGCACAATCAGTTTACCGTCAGTGCAGTTTCAGCGGATACTGACTCAAAACAAATATTTAGGCCTAGATTTATGGAATCGGATCGCATGTAAAATTCCCTCCATGTGAACTACACAATTTTAACATAATTAAACGAATAAACTTCATGTGATGCATATTAGTCAATCATACACAGAAAGAAACGGGATAAATATTTCTGCATTAGTTTATAAGATTTGGCGTAGTTTAGTATTAGCTATTTGCATCTATTGGACTTGATAGAATAAAATGTATGAAAAAAAACTGGATTTATTGATAATAGACACATAAACCTAGTTATTGTATATTTTTAAACACATTCAGTTTATTAGTCCAATCACAGAAATCGTACCCGTTTCATTTATGTATGACTGACAAAAGTTTATTAGTTCAAATTGTGAATTTTTTAAAACTGTATACACTGTCTCACTGACAAATGACAAATGAATTTGTGCAAACGTTAAAAGGATTTTGATTTATTTTGACCTTTTGATTTCTACTTGATGCACCCGATTATTACATGTTCTCATCATTGACTCACTTTCTCTTTTCCATGCAATTAAAATATACAGTACACTGATTACCTTCAACTTCCAAAAAGCATCATTTCCCAGTTCATTCTCCTTGTCCAGTTTATACATCGAGTCTTCTGTATTCATATATTCCTGCACAAACTTAAGACTAGTGCAAATATTGAAATGCTATCATGGTGTTTAACAGCGGTCTGCTATTGCATGGAAAAGAGCTGGTGAACATCTGCTAAACATTTCCTTATGTGTTTCACAGAAGAAAAGAGGCTATACGCTCTGGGTGAATAAATGACACTTCATTGTCAGGTGAACTATCCTTTTAAACCTTAAAGGGTTAGTTCACCCAAAAATGAAAATTAAGTCATTAATTACTCACCCCCATGCTGTACCAACCCCGTAAGACCTTCGTTCGTCTTCGGAACACAAATGAAGATATTTTTGATTAAATTTGAGAGCTGTATAACTACCACATTGGCTCCTAAGGGACTGCCTCTTGACGGCCCAGAAAGTCAATGAAGAAAATGTTTAAATAGCCCAAGTGACTACCGTGGCTCAACTATATGTTTATCAAGCGACGAGAATACTTTTTGTGCGAAAAAATAACGAGTTTATTCGACTATTTCTTTTCTTCCTTGTAGGCCAGAACGAGACTTCCTTAGATTTCCACGACGCATGCGCGAGATTTGCGATCTGAAGTAGTGTAAGCTGGTGTAAGCAGATCGCAATTCTCGCGCATGCGTCGTGGAAATCTAAGGAAATCTCGTTTCTGGGATTTAATGACTTAAAATTAATGACTTAATTTTCATTTTTGGGTGAACTAACCCTTTAAACTGTTCTGAGACCAGTTTTAGTTGTGTTATAGTGTTTTGCTCCTGTAGAATGGACATAAATGGATGTTAAACAACGGGAAACGACGAATAAACAACAACAAAAATAAGTACAGTTGAAATTTGAATGAAAAGGGAAATAAAAGACATTCTTTTTAGAACTCTGATTTTAAATCTACAGTATTAAAGATACATGGCAGTTGATCATGTGATGGTTGCATGGCAACACTTTACAATAAGGTTAATAAACACTGTGACTGTTAAATGAGACCTTATTGAAAAGGATACAAGTTAGATTCCGTCTTATTAGTAATTTTTAGACTTCTAGGCCAGAAAATAACTTTTCTTTTTAATAATAGTTCAGTTTTACTCTAGAATGATCTGAGTAACCCATCATAAAGCTGCAATGTGCACAGATGATATTAGGACACAACTATGACATGTCTCACCTCTCGAGTCCCGGGGAAAGATCACCACACACTGAACTCTGACTGCTGCCTGTCAAACAGAAACACACACATCTGACAGTGATAATGAAGCATTTAAGTACAGAAAGCAGTTCAGAATAACATTCTAGGTAAAAAAAAAAAGCAAGAGTTGTGGAGTAATGTTGATACCCTAACAATAACTAAGGTTAATAGTGGGTCTCTACAGTAATGTTCACTTTATTGACCATTCGCCGTGTAGAATAGAAAAATGACAATAACAATGGAAGTACATCAGGTCAGGCATTAAGAACATAAGACTTTACTGTTTGTGATCTGTGTATGCCACAAATGCTTAAAGGGTTATTTCACCCAAAAATGAAAATTCTGTCAGTATTTACTCACCCTCATGTTGTTCCAACCCCGTAAGACCTTCGTTCATCATCGGAACACAAATTAAGATATTTAAGATATTAAGATCGCTCCTGCATACAGTCCATAGGCTTCTTGAGGGAATGACACTTGCTGTCCTCAAAGTCATTAAAGACATCGTTAAAATAGTCCAAGTGACTACAGGGGCTCAATCTTAAGTTTATCAAACGACGAGAACACTTTTGTGCGCAAAAAAACAACAAAAATAACGACTTTATTTCAACTATTCGTTTATTTCTCCCTCTGCGCGAGTCAGGTTACTAGTTTAATAGCGTAAGCTTCTGTTATTGTACGTCACACGCATCACACACATGACCAGCGTCGGCCAATAGTCGTGTGACGTAGCTCTACGCAATCACACTACGTTAACTGACTTACAGGCTCATGGAGAAGGAAGTGAATAGTTGAAATAAAGTCGTTATTTTTGTTTGTTTTTGCGCACAAAAGTGTTCTCGTCGTTTGATAAAGTTAAGATTGAGCCCCTGTAGTCACTTGGACTATTTTAACGATGTCTTTAATGACTTTTCGAGTCATTCCCTCAAGAAGCCTATGGACTTGTATACAGGAGCGATCTTAATATCTTAAATATCTTAATTTGTGTTCCGATGATGAACGAAGGTCTTACGGGGTTGGAGCAACATGAGGGTGAGTAAATACTGACAGAATTTTCATTTTTGGGTGAAATAACCCTTTAAAATGACCCAAACCCGAGACACGCAGTGCTTGTGGTTGTCGTGATACCTATAGAGACGCCGTTGGACACGGATGAGCCGTGCGGATTGATCCGGGCCGGACTCTGAGACTCTAAGAAGCTGTCGTCCAGCAGGTGACGGGCTTTCTCTGAGGGGAACGTCACACTTTTACTCTCCGCCACACCGAAATGCCACATCATACTGAGAGAGAGAGAGAAAACCATCATGAGGAGCAAACGGGAGTGTGTCTCCCTCGTCCACTTGTGATCCGATCAACCAAAACACATCTTGATACCAGGAGGAAACCGGGCCTGAGTGTGTGTATACCAGTGGTGGAATGTAACGAAGTACAAATACTTTGTTACTTTACTTAAGTACATTTTTTCACGTATCTTTACTTTACTTAAGTAGAATAAATATTAGGGCTGGGTATTGAGACAAATTTCACAATTCGATTCGATTTCGATTCACAAGCTTGCAATTCGATTCGATTTCGATTACGATTCGATTCGATTCAATATTAGATTATTTTGGATATCAGTTACAATAAATGGCCATTTTTCTCAAGGGAATCAAATCTCTTAAATGCTGTAAACTATGGGAGTCTAGTTGTAGCCAATAGACTTCATTAGCCAAATATGAAGGTAATAATGAACTGTTTTGTAGCTATACAAACACTTAAATTACACTTTTATTTATTTTTATAATAAGAAGATTATATGAAATATAAACATTTAAATGGTGGCTGTCATAAAAACATACCAGATTTATTCAAATATGCATTAAATATTGAAGAACATTAAGATTATAATGCATATGTAATATGGTGTATATATTTAGAGTTATTTTTTCTAGCTGACTCGAGTTGATGTGGGTTTTCTGAGGTAAACATGACGATACATGACATTGATTACAAGCTGTTTAACTGACGTCTTTCCACGGTTGAAACGCTGATTGAGCGAATCAATGTGACATGATACGGATTTCGATAAGTTGTACTCTATCTTTAACACACTTTCAGATGCTCGTTCATGTTTATTTGGCGCTGTGACTGGTATTATTAACCCGGAAGAGAGATCAGCGCTGCTGCTTCTCCAGAGCGATCTCACGCCACAGCGCCAAAACGCTATTTATGTTTTTGAATTTCTAAAGAAAATGGACGTAATTTGAAAATTGAGATTTTGTTTCATATCAATAGTAACAAAGGACAAAGATTATTGCGATTTTTTGCATGCGCGCAGCCGCGATACAATGTCCCATTCATTCAAATGAAACAGGATGACTAATCGATTCTTGAGATTTAAGAATCAATATCGGTTCGTAAAAATGAGAATCGATTAATATCGAGAAATCGATATTTATTACCCAGCCCTAATAAATAGTGCATAGGCTACTTTTTACTTTTACTTCGTTACATTTTGCAGCAATTATTATACTTTCTACTCCACTACATTTCTACAACTTCTGTTATATTTTCATTACATTTTCTGATCAGTTTTTCCCCTGCCAAAACGTAATCTGACCGTCCGTTCGTTGCACGTTTGTCTCACCAGTGACGTTTGGTTGCCATAGATACATCAACCTGGTTACACTAAATGCGTCTCGCACGCAGTGTGTTTATCATACGCGATAATTAGTTTTTATGTGCATAGGAAACGCACCGTGTGTAATATACGTTTGGTTAGGATTATGGCAAGCCAAGAGGTTCAGAATTACACCATAAATTAATCGCGTTTACTGCCATAGTTATTACCTTATAGTAAGGATAAGCATGATGTGCATATTGCCTAATTGCAAGCTTGTTTCAGAAATGGTGACAACATTTTTTTTCCTATCATTATAGGAGTATTAGGTTGAATGAGTTAGAATTAAATGTTTTAATAATCATTAGAAAACAGACATTAAGAAAATAAATTATGCAAGTACTTTTACTTTTAATACTTAAAGTACATTTAAAATCAGGTACTTTTTACTTAAGTATGGTTGTTGTTACTTCTACTTTTACTAAAGTAAATATTTATCTGGTTGTTTGTACTTTTACTTAAGTAAAACTGAGATTCAGTACTTCCTCCACCACTGGTGTATACATGAGAAGAGAGAAACGCACGCGTTGCCGAGGCTGTGGCTCTTCCTGTGGCGTGAGGGCGGTGGGGTGGGAATGTGGACCCCCACGCTGGCATCAGGACACGTGGGCCGTCGATTATACCTCACCAAGAACGGCACCTCAGACGGACCTGGAGGAGGAGAACGAGAGGATGAGCTGTGCCTGATTGTAGTCAGCATTACTGAGACAATTACTGAGAAAAGCCCTGGAGACTGTCAGCGAGACTCAAACACACAACAACTGAACACACTCTGAGAGAGGAACACACAGAGCATCCACGGCACGTGCTTTTCTTCATTTTTACATTTACATTTAGCAGACGCTTTTATCCAAAGCGACTTACATCTGATGACTAAATCAAACAAGTCATCGTGAAGCAACTAAACAATGAAAAACACCTCTATAATAACATTTGTTGACATTAGTTAATGAATTAACTAACATACACTAACAATAAGCAATATTTTTTATAGCATTCATGAACTTTTTTGTTGTTAGTTAATATAAATGTTCATGTTAGTTCATATTGCACACATTTTAAACCTAATATGTATTAGAAAATGATTAATTAATAAACGAAGATTAATAAATAATAAATGATGTAGTTGTTCGATAATGTAGTTAATGTTAAAAAATAAAACCTTATTGTATTATTATTAGCTTTTATTTTCATGTTTTAATGTTAGTTTTCTTCATTTTATGTGATTTATATATTCCTATTTAGCTTTATTGATATCTCAGTTTTGTTTGTGTCATTTTAGTACTTCAAATAAAAAAAAAAATCTAATTTTTTAGTTATTTGTCAAGGCAACATTTCTAAGTATTGTTTTTTTTTGACAATGATATTCAATAAAATAAATGTTCTTTTGTAAAATAGCTTGAAAATCATCATTAGCGATGCAGAATATTTCTCTCATGATCATCAGTATTATACTTCGATGTGGATTGGTCAAGTTTCCACTCAAATCCCTATTTGACAATGGCCAACTAAATAACCAGAAGACCCTAGCAACTGCATAGCAACATGCTTAAATCATATAGAACATCATAGCAACCAAACACCATCACAACACCCATAGCAACATCACAACCCACATTACTTTAACACATTTACTGCAAATAATGTACAAATCTAGTTATGTGCAGAATACTTTCATTTATGCATTTACCAGTTGCTTTTTCTAAAATAGAGGAAATTGAGCAAATCTGATTGTTTTAAATGTTTTTAAAGGGATAGTTCATCCAAAAATGACAATTCTAGCCCTCATGTTGTTATGAACATGTATGACTTTCTTTTCAGATATCCTGTGTTTCACAGAAGAAAGTTATTGTTTGGATCCACTTTATGTTTGGGTGAGATATTTCTATTAAAACATGTGGTCAGATCGTCTCAGACTCAAGATTTCCACAGTGGACAAAAAAGGGGAAGTGGAAACAATGTTAATGACCCTAATCACGCTGAGATACTTAACACCATTTAATGGAGAGAATTAATGGAGCCTTAAACAGTGATCAGTCTCTTCCAGTCTGGGTCAGCCGAATACTTTACATGTTTCCAACATGCAAATACCTGAACGCCACAGTGAACGCCACACCTGGGTCTTGTTAAACCCTCATTAATGAGTCTGACTACCAGCTCGTATAGGCCTCGTCCACACTAACACGCTTCTGTTTGAAAACGCATCTTTTTCTCTCCGCTCAGGCCTTGGTGTTTTTGTCAAAGAAGACAGAGCTTTTTTAAACCACTCTCCAAAGTTAACACCATTTTCACGTTGTGGATTGAAAACTGAGGAGTTGATTGGACTAAATGTATGTGGCTGTTATCAAAAAAGCATCAGAGTTTCGCCTCCTGTTCTTCTATACTCTTTGGCAATGCTCTGTTTAGATCCAGTCTCTATGAAGCCCCTCCTTCTGTAAAGCACACTGTGCTCTGATTGGTCGAGCACTTCGAGTGTGTTTGGGAAATGTTCCGCCCCTCACCATAACCGCCAGTTTAACACACTACTAACTAACTCAACCAGGCCCCGCCCCTTTATTCTGCATATTAATTATTTAAATGAGGAATATTGTGACGTGTTTGTTCCCAGAAGAAACTCAAGACTATAATGGAGGCGTTTCAGGAGTTCACAAACACTGACACTGAGGGACTTGTGCTTTATAACTTTGCAGACCTTTTTCATGCTCAAACGGCAACATTACACACTAAAGAAATGTAAAAAAGCCTACTAGGTCATCGACATGCTTTAGTCACTACATCATACTTCAGTTTCTGTTATTTCATAGTTTTGACGACTTATATCATAAAAAGTCATAATAAAGGAAAATAAGAAAGGGCTGTGCTCGAATGTTTTTATGTGTTTTCTGGCCTGAGTTTTGTGGACAGATCTCATTTCCTCGGCTGGACGTCTTGACAAACACTTCTACTGGGTTACGTAACAGCCAATCACCATGAGACTCCAGGAAAGACCTTGTCCGCCCACCATGTGGCTGAGACGTGGCCACAGGCATCCCATTCAATAAAAGATCATTTTAAATATACCAAACACTGCTTTATGTCACGCATTGGCATTTAAGGATAAACCGAAGAGGAAACAATGACAAATGAAAAGCATAATGGTGTTAATATCCCTGGACCGCTGCATTACATTACACTCGGTCGATCATCTGGTGATGATATTCAGATGGCATGATCCTACACATGTCTTGAGCACATGACGTTATTTAACAATCTAAAACTTTTGGACTGAAATCACTACAAATGTTGTAGACGTTAACCTTAGGCCTTGGAATGAGAATATAACGTGTTAGTAAATGGCAAGAGTGGCTGAATGGTTACAGATTGTCTTGGAAACCCAACAAACAACATCCAGATTGAGCTTTATGAACATGGAAACCTATAGATTTGGTTACAAGGCTCAGGAGTAAATGCTTAGATACGATACACACAACGAACTTACATTATGACTGGAAAACCTCAGTTGGCTCGCCGTGACCTCACGGGCAACAGTGTTTTACAATGTGATGTACTTTAACATCCAGCATTTACAATGTATGACTCAACAGTTCAAAGAAACCCACATCCATATGTTCATTATATGGCTAACATTCACCACAGATCCTGAAAGTGCTCTCAGATCGTTTGAATTTGTTATAAGTACTTAATTATAAGTAATTAGGGAGTTAATGATTATGATTTATATTTAAATATTAGTGAATATATATATATATATATATATATAATATGAAGAGTTCAGATGCAAAAGCCTCTAAGTGCCATTTGAAATTTTCTTCTAAAATGATCATTTTTATCAAGCTTGTATATTTAAGTTCAGTAATTTCACTTAAATGGCAATGAAGATTACCTATTAATTGTCATTTAAGTGAAATTACTGAACTTAAATATATAAGCTTGATAAAAATAGTCATTTTAGAAGAAAATTTCAAATGGCATTTAGAGGCTTTTGCATATATATATATATATATATATATATATATATATATATATATATAGTGATTTAATCCATTAAACAAATCTACACTGTAAAAAAAATATTTTCAAGATTTGTTATCACAACATTTTTTCTTTTGTCAAATCAACTTAAATAATTTTTTTAGTTCCGATAAATTAGTATTTTTAGTTTCTGATGATTAAATCAATCTCCTTCATTGTATTAACTCACTTTTTTCAGTTCAATCAACTTAAAATTTGAAGGCAACCAGGTTACTTATTTTTTTTAAGTTAAACCAACAATATTTTTGCCAACTATTGTTCACTGTAAAAAACATTGTTGGTTTAACTTGAAAAATTAAGTAACCTGGTTGCCTTCAAATTTTAAGTTGATTGAACTGGAAAAAGTGAGTTAATACAATGAAGGAGATTGATTTAATCATCAGAAACTCAAAATATTATGTTATCTGAACTATATAAATTATTTAAGTTGATTTGACAAAAGAAAAGATGTTGTGATTACAAATCATGAAAATATTTTTTGCAGTGTATGAGCATTGAGCAAAAACACACACTGTAGTTTACTCAAGTTAAAATTAAGCGTAAAATTATTATACATAATATTATAGATAATTATGAGTAACTATAGTATATTAATGGTAAATTAACCCCCTAAACATCATATAATCCAAGTTTATTATCTCTGATGAAATATTTCGAATGTCTAAGGCATTTCAAACCAAAAAAATGAGTGATAAAAGAAACAAATAGTAGGCATAAATTGAATAAATCAAGCTTCTTGATGATGTCAGATATATCTTATGGTTATATATCAAAATTAAGTATTAAGTAAGTATATAATCAATTTTTTTCTTAGTGTTTTCTGGGCTCAGTGATGGATGCCCCCGTCTGGTGGTGTAATGTGGATTGCTGTGCTGTGTTACGAGGGATCCGTTGAGAGTCATTACGTGCTGTTTGTTTTCTCAGCCCACATTACAGCCCATTCCAGTTCCCTTTGCTCTTTCAACGAGTCAAAGAGGACGGGCCCCCCTCGGCCCCTCAAAGCCCTTCATTAACTCCAACATCAGGGGCCAGTGACCTCATTCAGTCAGGCTAGAGAACATAATGGATGCTTGGGGAAATAGACTATCTCTTCTGTACAGTAATTTACATAGGCTACATTCAAACGTTTGAGGTCAAGAAAAGCCAGTTCAAACAAAGAACAATAATGCCGATAACTAAACAACACTAACAGACAGATATCGTCCAGTTAAAGGGATACTTCAGGATTTAGCATTAAGATTTGTATTAGTAGGAAACCTATAGTATTTTCGAATTACCGTGCTTTACACCCTCATATCCCCCTGAGACGAGAGATTTATGTATTTTTGGTCGGGAAAAAAATCCTCTGATGACACAAAAATCGTCGTCCAGAGACTAAAGACTACAGTCAGTAGTAGGGTCTGTCCCGCATGTCCTCAACCCGCCCATAGAGGGCGATCTCACTCACAGAATGAACACATAGTGTCGGCCATCTTGTTTTGGAAGCTAAGCTAGCAGGCTCTTGTTCTGTGGAGAAAGCTAAGTAGTCGGGTTTTCCCGGACACGTCCGGCTGTCGATGTCCGGGATTCAGCTTTTGCTTTCTGGAGTCGCAATTCATTGTTTACATGCACAGCTTTTGTTTAAATTCTGATTGGTGAATCTGAATGTAGTGTTTACATGAACGCTAAACAAGTGATCGGGTGATGTGCGTTTTAACATCGCTAAGAAAATTCCCGCTCCTCAGTGAGAGATACGAGACCGGTGCGTCTCACAGGTGTCGCTCATCGGTAATCACGCCACCGGCCTCGCGCCGTTCTCCCGCGGCCCTCACTCGTCCCGCTTGCCACAGGAAACATGATGAACGGCGACTGTAGAACGCAAAAGCCGAATCACGGACATTTTGGGCGATCTCGAAACACATTTTCGGGCAGACTCATCACGAGACTCACTAGTAGCCTAGACTTGTTGTTTAACGACTGCGCTTTGTTACCGGTAGGCGTGGCCTCCTAGGGGAGCGAAGCAAGTGCATTCTGGGAGTTGTTGTCTTTCATCCACATAAGCCCAAAATACATTTTCTGGCTTTTCTCAGTCTAGAAAGCTCCAAATTCAAAAATAATTCCACATTTCTTCAACATAAATGACCTATTTTAAATACACACTCATCTTTCCTGAGGTGAAGTATAACTTATAAGCACGCACTGCAGTTTTGTCATCTGCCACTTTAAATGGTCAAGCTCTTTAAAGAAGGATGGATTCTCACTGGCTTTAGCGTTAATTAGCTGGAATAAAAAATGCATTAAAAATCCTGGAAAAGTATGTGCCAGTTTCCATAACAAAGTATGAAGCAGCAAAACTGAAGCAGCAACATTGATAATAATCAGAAATGTTTCGTGAGCAGCAAATCAGCAAATTAGAAAGATTTCTGAAGGATCATGTGAAAAGAAATCAGCTTTGATCACATGAATAAATTATATTTTTACAATATATTCAAAAAGAAAAGTTATTTAAAATTCTAATAATATTTCACAATTTTTACTGTATATTTGATCAGTGTATAGTTGTGTACGGGGTAAAGTAATAGTTATATAAAATACATGAAACACAAGAGTAGCTTAGTTTGAAACTTAGACAAATTTTTGGTTGAACTATTCCTTTAAACCAAGCTAGAAGATATTGATCAATCCTGTGGATTTAATAATAATATTTCACAATTTTACTGCATTTTATATCATCTAATTGAGAGACTTCTTTCAAAAACATAAAAAACTAATACAGAATTGCTGTGTAAATTAAATGAACATAATTCGTATAAATGAACATAACTTGTCTTACCTGCAAGATCTTCTTTAGATGTGGCCAAGCGTGGGGAGCTGTTCCCGGGTTCAATTTTTAGAGACAGTCTGTAATGGAAAGAACAAGCAAAAGTCTCACAAAAAAACTCCACAAGTTCCATGAAGTTTCAGGGTGGTGCATTATTTAATATTTCAAATCCAACTTATGTCTGGCTGAAGGTCCAGGCTTTGAGCATGAATGTAGTTGAAAAGGATCTGCCATAAACCCCAAATAAGACGTGTTATTGAAATCATAACATTTCACCCTCAACCAACAGCGCAACTAAAGCACTCAGATTTTATGTTACTATAAAATATGTCACTTTGAATTAAAAAAAAGTATATCATGGAAAACAGGCTTTTTCTTGCTGCATGTTTCATATTAAAGAGTTCGATGAAGTAGACACTCAAAACTTTCCCCCAGTGCACTAAAAACATGTCTTGACAAATAACTGAAAAATGACTCATCAGGACATCAAAACTACAAGCTCATTAACATATGACCCCATACATCTAAACATTAAATGTTGGCTTTAATTAATTTTCAATGTAAACAGGTTCCACATAACTGGGTTACGTTAAACAAACATTATTTGTTCATGTAACTTCAGCATACTTTTAAGCGACGAACACTGAAACTGTGTTTAAGTTAATGAGATAATTAAGCGAATAATTGAGGGATGATTGACCATTACTGAAGAAAACAAGCAGAATCACTGAAGGAGAAAATTCGTAAGTCACCATTATGGTGATCATTGTGTGTTTTAGTTGGGCTCTTAATCAACTTTAACACTGCTTCAGTGTTCATTTAACACTCTGCTCAGAGCTTAATTGGGTCGCTTAAAATGACTTATTCCATGATGTCGAAGTTACATGAATAAATTATGTTTGTTTAACATACTGTAACCCAGTTTTTTGGAACCTGTTGACATAAAAAAGTTAATTAAAGCCAACATATAATTGACCTGTCCTAATGAGCCTGAGCCTGATTTCATCACTTACAAAACAACAGATCTACCACCACTTCATCTTTCAAAATCCCTTTCCTATAAAAGGCTCTTAAAGGCCTCTGAGGTGAAGTAACACCCCACAGTTCACACTCACATTTGGCTTCACAAGTCATGAACTTGACATTGAGAACAGCTGGCCGATAACATTTCACGTTTTTATAGGGGAACAGAAGGCACTCATTGTTAACAATCCAATAAACTGAACTGTAATCTCTTATTTCCACACCATCAACTGCGATTCACAGAATATGCTAAAGTAGTCTTTTTAATGGTGTTTTGGCACAATGTAAAGTGAGCTTTTGAAAGGAATAGTCAAAATAAACACTGTGAAGCCAAAAGTTTCTGTATAGCTAAAACAGAAGATCATGGCGCTAGCAACGCAACGGTCACAGGTTCGATTCCCAGTGAATGCATGAATTCGCTTCAGATAAAAGCATCTGCCAAATGCATTAATGTAAAAACTTTGAATTTGTACAAAAACGTGATTTTTGTATGACGCTATAAGCAAATTAGGATGTTAAGGTTTTGATTTTCTACATCTGTTGAAAATGTGAGAACAAGTGAGAGATGTGAGAACAAAAGGCCAAATTATTGACAAAATAATTAATGTTCCTAGAGCTCTGATTTAAAGGGTTCATGACATGGATTTTTAAAATCAAATATTTTAATTTTTCTTGTAATGTTAATAAAATTAAATAAATTTCACAAAAACCTGTGGAAAAATAATTTTCAACCTTTATTCTGATTTGTTCACAGTTATAATTAATTATTTGACCCTCTGGGGTCGGCGGTATCGCCGGCGATACCAGCTCACTTTTTTTTCTTATAAGTGCAAAAGAGACTCAAATTACTCTGCTGATTTTGATCATACATCATTATCATACATCGTTATACATCATTCAATCCTGTTAAGTGTCTATTTTTTGCGTATACTCACAATAAAAACAGTGTTCTGCTGTTTGTCAAATAAAGAAAAATAAACACGCGCATTTTGCCTTCTTTCCGTCAGTGAAGTTCATTCTGAAAAGTGTCCGAAAAATGAACTATAACTAAGTAAATACTTGTCACAGAGACATGAAAGATTTCTCTTTATGATGCTGTAATTCTCTTCTTTTAAATGAAGTAATTTATGTAAAAAAACAACCATTCTCAGTTGATGTAATCTGTATGAAAAGAGAGAGATGTCAGTCTTTTTTCTTCCAGCTAATTATAGTGTATGACGTGCTAATGTGACCACGCCCACAGTGCGCTATTCAAACGCTAATGTTGAGGCAAGCCATGAAAACGCCTACACCAACTGGATAAAACATCCAGTTTAACATTCAAACAAACAACAGATGTGGCGTTATCAGTTTTCTCACAGCAATTGGACATTTATTGACGTTTATGACCGAACAAGAGATCTATAACTGCGTGTCTGTAATAATCAAATCACTGGATATTTTCAGAAGGCTTTGACCACACTTCATCTGCAGAAATGACATCTGTAAACCTTTGTCCAGGAAAATTCAACCTGATTTACACTAAACATAAACAGACTACATCTATTGATAGCCAAAGAAAATAGCAATTCAACAACCTGGAACAGTGTTCAGGAGATCTGTGAAAGAAAAGATCAGATTCTTCACGGATAACACACTGCTTTTAAGGAAGTTGAAATATTCCGAGTCAGATAAGTGGCGGGTGAGAATAATTCCCAGGAGAAACGATAATTACAGCAATCAATCATTCTCTTGTTTTGAGCTTAACAGCATTTCTCAGTCACGAAAGCAAAAATCTTTACCGATGAGACTGGCGTGACTTAACAGAGGTTGAGAGTTCAGCGAGCAGACTCTTCCAAACCTTAACAAGACTACATTTTTAGGCCTCAAAGACGAGGTGAAATAAAATGGCAAAATGATGCTGCCTAGACAAATCCTAAAGCAGCACCACATGTATCCTAGATAAGCCATTTCTAGAGTGCACTGCGACAAGCTCAGTCAACTCAGTCAATACTGCAGAGTATGAGCTAATGCCAACTAAACATGGCAAATTTTAAAAAGGGAATATTTCAACCAATTTTTGTGTGCAATGTTAAAGGGATAGTTCACCCCAAAAATGAAAATTCTGTCAGAAGTCAAAATTAAACATGATTTAATGACTCATAAATGTAAGTACACACTGATGGCCTAAGACACAAAACGAGCGGTTTGTGTGAGAAAACCAATAGTATTTATATCGTTATACCTCTTGTAATCATAGCAATGACAAAATGATCTGACGGCACGGGCGCTTCGGTCTGCGCATGCGCCGGAAGTGATCGCTTGCGCGCCTACGTCACTCTTTGTTTATACAGAGATTTCTGAAGTTTTACCTTTCACTAAACATATTTAGATATACGGGAATCCGCAATGGAAGACGATTTCGGTATATCTAAATATGTTCAGTAAAAGGTAAAACTTCCGAAATCTAAGTGTAAATATTGAGTGACGTCACACGCAAGCGATCACTTCCGGCGTAACATTGAACTGATTCAGTTCGGTTCAGTTGGACATTGCACAACTGATTCAGATCACTTGGATTACACGAGGTAAAAACGACATAAATACTGTTTGTTTTCTCACAAAAACGTTTCGTGTCTTAGGCCATCAATGTGTACTTACATGTACGAGTCATTAAATCATGTTTAATTTGGACTTCTCTGTGCATGCTCTTTGGTGGACCCCCTTAGCCTCCAGTGTATGACTGATGGACAAGAACGGTTTGACTGAAAAATGTCAAAATTGAAAATACTGCGGAAACAAAGACACCTACATCTTGGATGCCCTTGAGGTAAGCTAAAACATATCAAAAATAAATTTCAAAGTGAACTATCCCTTTAAGAGTACACATTTACATGGCAAATATGCAAAACGTTTATGCATTTGAAATAATGTAGAACGGCCTCTGCGTCTGGTGTGTGAAGTTGATTTTCCACCCTAGTGCATGTGTAGTGTTTCCAGACCGGTGGATCTAGAGCCGACCGCTTCTTTCATGTTCTCAACCCATCCAGAATACTGGCACTGGAGCAGAAAGTGAGATGGCCAGCGCTTGATGAGGGAGGCTGGGGTTTGGAGATTTGTCGGGGAGGGATAAAGCCAGCAGAATGATGTCAATTCTGGATGAACTTCAATAGCCCACCCTACGGTTTCCATGCGTTTGTGGCCATGCGAGGTCGTAACGGGGTCACAGACGAGACGTCACCATGGAGACCACATGAGAAACGCCGACTATCATTATGATCCACTCGCACTTTTTTATCTCTTCTGGGGATTTGGACTTCAGCCCATCTCACCCGCAATAAAACAGCCTTGAGCTGTGCGAAAAACACCCTGGAGGTTTGAGATACGGCAAACCACAAATATCCCTCATGACAGATGCTCAGAGTTCCTCCGTTGTATAAACAGAGCCGGATCCAGAGGCGGAGTGGGACCAAAACATCTACCGGGAAATTTCGTAGACCACCGGCCCTCGTCGCCGGCACGATTTTAATAGCCGATCACATTTACAGTTTTACTGATTTAAAAGGAACTTTGTTGTACTTTCCCATAGAAATTTCTAAAACTATGTTGGGTGGACTCTGTGCCTCTAGGGGGGTTCGGGGGCATGCTCCCCGCAAGAAAATTTTGGACATTTTAAGGTTAAATGCATCAATCTCGTGCTCTCTGAGAGATCACAATTAAGAGCTTCAACCCATGAGCTGCTCGTTGAACAAAGAAAAAGTAATAATTTGTACCAGGACAGTAAACAGGGCTCAAACATCTTTTTAGTTATGAGAGTCTCAGTCTGCATTACATTATTAATAGTGTTTTAGGATGCCAAACATTTATTATAATAATGTAATAATGATTTATAATTATTCCTATGACATACTGTAAATGTACTATGTAAATGAAAATGAGTATTTAAAAAGTATATTTTAACCTATAAAAATATACACTATAATATAGGAAAATTAAAATACTTTTGTCCTAATTTCTTCACTTGCAAGAAATAAACCCTTGAGCTTTTATTTAGGAGAAAATACCTGACCATGATGATCGCGTGAGCAAAGTAATCACGCAGCACAAACTGGATGCTATTCGAATGTCAGTTATTATAATGGCGCAAAGCCATATCGTGGTTTCACTTTTAGTTCGTTGGCAAAATATAACGCTAGAGATCTTAATGTTAGGTTTTACGTTTTACATCTTTACATGTGTTGGGAAAAGGGAGAAGAGAGAGTTCGGCAAAAGGCGGATTCGAACTCGCGTTCAGCGCATCAAAAGCTGCTTTCAAGCACTTCACGCCCTACGACCTACGCCACTGAGGCTGTTTCAAGACGGCCGTCGTTTTGCTGTAAAGACAGGCACTTAGTGCAAATATATGCTCCGTTATAGAAAATGTTAAAAATAAAAAAAATGTTTTCTTCCGTTAGCTTGGGCCCCAAGTGCACATGGCGAACTACCAATAAATACATTTTATCAGACTCGAAACACTACAGGCCCACCGGGAAAACTCCTGACTCTCCCGATTGCCACTCCGCTACTGGCCGGATCACACACACTTTAAAAATGTATTGCAGGTCTTTTTATGGTGACTTTACAATAAGAAAGACCCGAAGGCTTGAATGACTACAACTTGTGTTGAATATTTACCTGAACTAAACAAAACAATTCAATTTTTTTTGCAATGCTATCTTACTGATGAGGGTTTGTTGAAGTTATAGGAATGACTTGTGATAGTTTGGATGTTAAAACAGGTTGAAAATTTCAGAAAATTACCGTTTCCCATTAAAAAAAATACACGAAAGGCCACTATAGCTAATAATGCATCAGTAAAAATGACCAGGTCAGAAGAAAAATATCCTTTTTGTGTAGTCTTGACTTTCATTTGTTCTTTCCTGGTTAACACCGATTTTAAGTGTTTTTTAATTGTGTATAAGGCATTTACTGATTGTCCGTTCGGTCCAAGCCAAGAAAACAGTGATTTCAGATGAGCTAAATGAAAGAGTGATGTTGGGATGTGTTTATGTCTGAGTCTGTCACTGATGAACGTCCACAGGAAACACATTTGCTTTCAGACAGGTAGAAAAGTGCTGGGAAACATGATGCTATTGTTTTAAATCTGTTAAAGTGGACTGTTAAAGGACAAATTAATTTTCCCATAATTTCATGCTAATATGATTGCTTCAACAGACGAAATTCAAGGGTGAATCAGGATATTGGACTCACATGTTGAGGGATCGGACTTCTGATACAGACAACAGCCTCTTCAATGTTGAAAAGACAATCACTCTTCCCGCAGGATAAACATTTAAATCCAGCATAATCAAAGGCTCTTCTAACTCGCTCTGATGAATCACTAATACCCAAACTTACTTCACAGATGTTCATGTGGACTGAGGTCGAGGAGAACTAAAGCAAAGACAGAACTACTGCATTCTCTGTAGAAATGGGCATTAAAGCTTCTGGTTAAAGTTGGAGAAAATAATAACTGCTGATTACAATAAATCGACAGAAACCAGAACTGGATCTTATCCCTGGGATTGGACTGTAGTCATGTTCACATTAGCAAAATACAGTGTTCATCCCTCTATTTAAAAGGACAGTTCTCCCAGAAATGGAAATTCGTTACACACACTTGTTTGACTTACTTTTGATATCTTGAAGAATATTCCTGTTGTTTTTGTCAGTACAATTGAAGTTTTTTTTTTTTTTTGTTAGAACATTTTAAAATCAGTGTTACATGAGAAAAACAGATAAAACGGCCCGCAAAATGTTTCTTGAACATCAAATCATCATATTAGAGTGATTTCTGAAGGATCATGTGACACTGAAGACTGGAGTAATGATGCTGAAAATTCAGCTTTGATCACAGGAATAAATTACACTTTACAATATATTAAATTATAAAACAGTTATTTTGAATTGTAAAAATATTTCACAATATTAAAGTTTTTACTGTATTTTTGAACAAATAAATGCAGCCGTAGTGAGTCGTCTTTCAAAATCATAATAAAATATGAATTATTTACACTTTTGACCAGTAGTGTAAACTTCCAAGAGCGCACCGACACAAAACAGGTTGAAAAATGGTGACCTTGCACTCTTAGAAGAAAAGGTTCTATATAGAACCTTAAAAGGTTCTATCAGCGCTACGTATTTGGAACCCCTAAAAGGTTCTATACACTCTTAAAAAAGGGTTCATCTGGGTTCTATATAGAAACCTGGGGTTCCGTACTTGGCCAATAGAACCTTTTACCAAAAAAAAAAAATGGTTCTATATAGAACCATTTTGGAGTTCCATATATGGATGGAACCATTTCTGGTTCTAAATAGAACCATTTCTTCTAAGAATGTGTCCTTTAAACTAAGGCATTGTGGTCATTCTGACTCTAACCAATCAGATCGCACGATTCTTCAATATATATACTATCATAACCAATCACGAAATTAAAAATAAAATGGTCTGAAAATGTTGCTACAAACACCATCCAACTATTTAATTTTAATTTAAACACAATTCTGACACCGAATTGCCGTAAGCATAAAGTAGATATACGTTATATGATTTAGATCAATTGCATATGAGGATTTATGTCTCATTGTTGTTTCCAGCATGTGTTTGGAGTGGACTCACTCGGCCTAAACCCTGCTGAGCTTAAGCAATGCAATGTTGCTCAAACTCACAGAACACCCAGGGCTTTTAATAAAAACACATTGCATTTGTGCAAAACACTATTTAATGGCACAATCAAAATGTCTAAAAGCGGTTTACAGTTTCACCACATTTATGTGATGACTTTGCTTCTTACTGTGCCGACCACCCAAAAAACTAATCACGGTGTTGTTTGCCTATAAAAGCAGTGACCCGTGAATTCCCAGAGTCAAATGCCTAGGGATGCCCGTCCAGAAAGAAATGATGGCTGTTTCCTGGCTGTGGGTTAAATCACGAGTCTGGCCGACGGGTCGCCCTCGCTCTGGGCTTCTGGTGCCACGCGTCCTGCTAAAGTCATCATGATGTTTGAAGGAGCTCCGCTGCAAGTTAAACCTTAGAGACCACGAGTCCCTCACTTACTTGAAATTGTCGTCTTCCACAAACTTCTGAAGCTCCTCGATGTAGCGAACAGACATCAAGTACTTCTGCACATGCGGCAGCGTCACGAGGTGATCTGTGAGGAGGTGGAGGCTATATAAACACACGTGTGTATCAATCTGAGATCCCCCCGCAGATTTGAGGGAAATGAACTGACCGTATGTGCAGGACACCTGGAGGTCAGAGATCACCCGCAGGATGTTGTTCATCTGATTGGTTCTCTGTTGAGTCTCGATGATGCTGTCAGACGCTGGATAGGCCGAGTCGATGTAAATCAAGTCCAGCAGGTAGATCCCTGTGTGTGAGAAATGGAAAAGACACAGACGCATTAAAAAAGAAGTATTAATATTATTTATGGATTCACCGATATACGTACAAATTCAGGCTGATATGATACTCATAATATAACGACCCAAGATGATGTATCGACATGAAACTATTTATTTACCAGCTGACTGCACACTATCTGTCTTTAATCCTAAATAATAATAATTAAAAAAAATAATAAATAAATAAAACGTATTTACTTTAAATATATTTGTAATTCATTAATTAATTCAATTTTATTCAAACAATGTTTTTAGGAAAAAAATACATTTTTTAAATACATTTACTTAATGTATTTAAAATGTATTGTAAATTGTGTAAATACATGTATAATATATTTATATTATAAATAAATGTATTTTATAAATAAACTTTTTTATTTTAATTAATAAATTTAAACAATTTATTTGAAATTATTTAAGCAAATTTATTTCAATGAATAAATAAATAGATTTATTTACATAATTTATAATTATATTTATTGAAATATTATTTATATCATCATAAATAAACAGTTCATAAATAAACTTAATGTGTTAGTGGAAAATTATTTCATTTATTTGAATAAATAAATAAATGTAAATCATTTATTTGGAAATATTTAAATGTAAAAAAATAAATACTTTTTTTTCTTTATTTTCTTTATTTAAACTTAAATGTTAGGGAAATATTTAAATACATTTATTTAATTTATTTGAAATAAAAGAAAATCTAGTACCAATAAACAATAATCTTTGTACAGGCATCTCATGATATAGCAGAAATACTCTGTTTACTCAAGTAAAACTTAAAGAAAGCTTCTTTAACGTGTAAAGAGACTGAGATATACTGTACAGTAGCCCGTCATGCATGGTTATGCTGCATTACCTCAGTCAAGCTGTGATACACATGATACCGACTGACTAACAAGAAGCAGACATATACGGCAGGAACTCTACTAGCATTCATTTTTCCCATAATTATGACTTTTTTATTTTGTAATTTCAATTTGTCATAATTATGACTTTTTAAACTCGTAATTTCAACTTTTTATCTTATACTTTTGACTTTTTATGTCATGATGACTTACAAAAGTATGTTTTTTTTTCTTATGTGGTGGAAATGGGACATTCTACATCAAATGTTGTATTTCATGGAGGAAAAGAAATAATACAGGAGTGTAATGACGTGGGGTGAACTACTCCTTTAATTAGGTTATCTTCTATCATGAACTAAAGCACAGAGTCTGAATTAAACTGGAGAGATCCTGAGAGTTTCAGCGATCCTCAATCAGATCTGCTGGAGAAACTCAGCCGTGGAAAGAATGAAGAACGGTTTTCCATCCGGACAGCTGATGTGTGGAGAGTGAGAGCAGATGTACAGTGGCATCAGAGAGCATGTGGCATCGCATGGGTTTCTGTAATTCACTTATGCCAGTCTACACAACATTGTTCAGAAATCACTCTATATACAGTATATGTTAGATGACTAAGTTGTAAGACTACACTCTAAAAAATATTGGGTCAAATATGGACAAATCCAGCCATTGGGTTACATTTTTAAAGATTATTCATCGTCTGATGTCGTTTAAAGCCCTTTGAAGCTGCACTGAAACTCTCTTTTAGACATTGAACTGTTTGGACCCCATTGAAGTCCATTATATGGAGAAAATCCTGGAATGTTTTTATCAAAAACCTTCATTTCTTTTCGACTGAAGTAAGAAAGACATGGACATCTTGGATGACATGGGGGTGAGTAAATTATCAGCAAAAGTTTTTTTTAAAGTGAACTACTCCTTTAAGTGCCGGCCTCATCGATACGATCCTCAACATCTCGTCTCCATACCGGCGTGATTACTTCGACTTCCAAACAGATGGAAATGGACAATTTCTCTTAATGTTCCGATCCAATCTGACTTGTAATGCTGCTCGAATCACACACTGTTCTTTCGTTCTCACAAGCTTTTGTTCTTCATTCTGTTAGTGACAGAGTTTTGGTTCCTTGCCACTGTTGTTTGCTTAGTTGGGGACATTTAATATTCAACATTATTATTGATCTGTGTTGTATTATTTTTACTTCACTTGACTTTATACATCCTTTCTGAGAGCTTCCTTTTCTCTGATTGGTCAGATGGCTCAGTCTGCTGTGATTGGTCGACCGTGTGTCAGAAACGAAACATCTGAATTTTAGCTGCTTCGATGTCCAAATAAATTGTACAGTTGTTTTCTTGGATGTTCTTAAACAATGAACCTTTCAATGAAAACACTGAGTTTATCTTTACTGGGGAAACGTGGCTGGTACTCTAACAAATAAATGTTTCAATGGAAACCACATGGCTGGATTCAAACTGAGAGAGGAAGTCCTCACAATCTAATAAAAGCATAAACCAAACTAATGTATAAAACAAGGCGCTGGTAGTGATTAGCTGAGCATTATTTGAGCTAATGTCCTGGAGGGTTTGTTTAATGTGTTTAATGGCTATTTATGGAGGTCTGGGTAAACTTCTCCAGGGTGCTTGTCCTCACCAAAACAGATGGAGATGTTCATACAAGAATCATGTTTTCTGTGCCGTTAACAAACAGATATTTAATCGTATCAGTGACACAGCACGAGAGATTCATTAACACCTGCACTCATTTGAGCAAGACACTGTGAGAGGTGGTCATTTTGGTCATTGTAATGTTTCATAAATAAACTTTTAATCACATCCATCCATCCATCCAATCATCCATCCATCCACTTTTAATATCCATCTACTGTAACTTCTATCTATCCATACACTTCTAACGTTCTATAGCAACTGTTTTATCATCCATCCATCCATCCATCCATCTACCTATCCACCTATCCACCTATCTATCTATCTATCTATCTATCTATCTATCTATCTATCTATCTATCTATCTATCTATCTATCTATCTATCTATCTATCTATCTATCTATCTATCTATCCATCCATCCATCCATCCATCCATCCATCTACTTTTCCTTCTATCTTCTTCTATTGTTCAATACTGTATATACTGTTTTATCATCCATCCATCCATAAAATCAAAGACTGCGAGAGAATAATTAAAATTATAATCACATCCATCCATCCATCTACTTCTACCTACGTATCCATCTAGTTTTATTTACTTTTACTATCCATCTACTTGTACTATCCATCTTCTTCTACCAATCACTTTTACTGTCCATTAACTTTTACCTATCCATCTACTTTTACTTCTATCTATCCATCTACTTCTGTATCTACTGTTTTATCAACCGTTCATCCATAATATCCAAGACAGCGAGAGTTAGTCATTTTAGTCATTGTAATATTTCATGAATAAAAGTATAATCACATCCATCCATCAATAAAAGTATAATCACATCCATCCATCCATCCATCCATCCATCCACTTCCATCCATCCATCCATCCATCCATCCATCCATCCATCCAATCATCCATCCACTTTCATCCATCCATCCATCCATCCAATCATCCATCCACTCCATCCATCCATCCATCCATCCATCCATCCAATCCATCCATCATCCATCCAATCATCCATCCACCACCAACATCCATCCATCCAATCATCCATCCACACCCATCCATCCATCATCATCCATCCATCCATCCATCCATCCATCCATCCATCCATCCATCCATCCCATCCATCCATCCATCCATCCATCCATCCATCCATCCATCCATCCATCATCATCCATCCATCCATCCATCCATCCAATCATCCATCCATCCATCCATCCATCCAATCATCCATCCATCCATCCATCCATCCACTTCCATCCATCCATCCATCCATCCATCCATCCAATCATCCATCCACTTTCATCCATCCATCCATCCATCCAATCATCCATCCACATCCATCCATCCAATCATCCATCCACTTTCATCCATCCATCCATCCATCCAATCATCCATCCACTTTCATCCATCCATCCATCCATCCATCCAACCATCCATCCATCCAATCATCCATCCACACCCATCCATCCAATCATCCATCCACATCCATCCATCCATCCATCCATCCATCCATCCATCCATCCATCCATCCATCCATCCATCCAATCATCCATCCATCCATCCATCCATCATCCATCCATCCATCCATCCATCATCCATCCATCCATCCATCCATCCATCCAATCATCCATCCATCCATCCATCCAATCATCCATCCATCCATCCATCCAATCATCCATCCATCCATCCAATCATCCATCCATCCATCCATTTCCATCCATCCATCCATCCATCCATCCAATCATCCATCCACATCCATCCATCCATTTCCATCCATCCATCCAATCATCCATCCATCCATCCATCCATCCATTTCCATCCATCCAATCAACCATCCACATCCATCCATCCATCCATCCATCCAATCATCCATCCACATCCATCCATCCATCCATCCAATCATCCATCCACATCCATCCATCCATTTCAATCCATCCATACATCCATCTATCCATCCCCATCCATCCATACATCCATCCATCATCCATCCACTTACATCCATCCACATCCATCCATCCATCCATCCATCCAATCATCCATCCATCCAATCATCCATCCATCCCCATCCAAAAGAACAACATTGATTTGAAATAGATGTTTATCTAACATGTCTGATCAATTTGATCAATACAAGTATGAATCTAGACAATTCCAGCTTCACTTAAATGGAAGCAAGTGAACTAAAGCATATATTTTAACCTAGTCCAAATAAAGCCATAAACCATCAGAAATGTAATTCAAGTCGATGAGTTAAGAATACACCATCTCCACACATCAGTTCAATCCCACACTGACCGACCTCGACAGATTGTGAGTCACAGCATGGCCACATCTACACCATGACATCACCACTTAACGTGACAGCGACGCCAAGCAACATCTATTCTCTGCCATTATTACCAAATCCAGGCTGTGTCCAAGCACAACGTCTGTGAATGGTTCAGTTTCTTTATGAAACACATCTTTTTATATTGGGGTGCCCAATGCTTCAGCTAAACAAAGACTGAAACTCTGTTTGACAACATCGGTTGAAGGTTGTGGGACGCAGGAACACACACTGAACTGGAGTTTACAGCTCACCTTCTCCATGGTTTGTGTGAGTTTTGTTTAAGGTCATTTTTTGTTTTTCCAGGAAAAAGCTGACGAAGGATTCGCTGATGAGATGTTCAGACTAAACAGGATCAGGGTAAAGCTCTCTGGTTCCCTTAAAAGGCATCAGTGTGGCATCTTACATAACCCTCGTCAGAGTCTTAAAGCACATGGTGAAGACCTGTCAGACCCAACCGTTCCTTTCTTCTACAGTATTGCAACATTCCCCTTGGACAGCACAGCGTTGATCTTATTACACAATCAGAGCCGTTTGCCCAAACAGACCATGAAAATGTGCTCACGAAGATGCCGTTCGCTTCCAAATCAGATCATCCGACACAAACCAGGTCTTTGCACAACGAGCTCTGGGTTTGATCATCCCAATGCTCTCCGTTTGATGTGTTTTATAGATACACGTCTGCACAAGTTCCTATCTTGGATAAAAAGCTATGTTCTTGCAATCCAGACTGTTTGGATTGTTCCTCTTTATTCTGAGCCTAACTATTTGATGTACATAATCATACAGTACATGCAAGTGACAAACAAATAAACTGATCAAAATTGTTAATTGCAATTGTGTATGGCCATTAATCATCAGCAAAATGACGGTCCATGAAGCAAACCAGCACTGAACAACAATGAAATGCACATAGCAATGACAGAAAAGGAAGTCTTGATGATTTATAAGCACTGAAACATCTTTAAACATGTTGGACAAAACTGCTGCCAGGCTATGAGCTCATCCAGTTTCCATACACACAAACCAGTGTCACTAATGAAAAACAAACACCACACTGACGGACCTGTAAGGGGAAAAAATATTTTCAATGTTTTATTTTTTTTATATATAAAAAAAATCATAATATACCAAATATAATTTATATGAATGCTTTGATTGATAACCTTATCATATTGATTTTGTATGTGCTCTGACTGTTAAAATGTGAAAGATATACTTTAACTAAAACCAATAATTAACTGCAATTAAAATCATAGAATATCTAATTAAAATAAATAATATATTTTTTTAAAAAAATCAAATAAAACACTTACTAAAAAGGCTTCAAGTAAATGTTTTATGTCAATAACCGTTCGGTGTACTTGTCACTGTTGTACACTGTAAAAATAATTTTTCGAAGTTGTAAATAAAACATTATCGGAGTGTGTTTTACAAGAAAATACTATTTCAGAATTTCACATTTAATTCATTGTAATTTCTTTGTAGTTATTTGTGAATTTTTCCAGCTATTTCAGAGTGAAATTTGTAAATCATACACCATTTTCATTGGGGCTGTACCTTTTCAAAAATACCTAAAGGGTGCATATTGGTACTTTAATGTTACATATTAGCACCTAAAATGTACACAATAGCACCTAAAATGTACATATTAAGCACCTAAATGTCCATATTAGCACATAAAATGTACATATTAGTACCTAAAATGGACAAAAGTTTTCCCTTTTGAAAGGGTACAGCCCCAGTGACTGCTTTTGTACCTTTTTTTTCTGAGAGTGTAGTCCCTTCGAAGATACATCTATGTGCCTTATCTACCAACAAAAGGCACACATTAGTACCGTAAGCCACAGGTTTTCAAAGCAGGGTCTGTGACCCAATGCCAGGGGGTATGGCGAAATAATTTACTATATCGTATTTTAGGATTTTTATCATCTGAAACATGCTACGATTTATATTCCAACGTGAAAATTGATTTAATGTCAAATAAGCAAAACGTAGATACTTAAAAGCAGACACTTCAAGTAGGCGAAGTAGGCAGTCATATCTGCTGAGTTTTGTTGCTTCAGGAAGAAGTTCATGGAGATCAAAATGGCAAAATGTATTTTGTTTGTTTTCTTTATTTTACAAAAGTAGCCTGAAGCCAATTACGGTATTAAGAGAAAGTCCTACATTTACAATGAGGACCATTTGCACCAATAGATTAAGCATTATGGTCATTACTCTCACCCATATTAACTGGGTTTAATCACGGTTATAATTATGAGCGGGTCTGTAAGGGGTCCTTAACTCCAAAAAGTTTGAAAACCCCTGCCTTAAAGTATTAATATTCCCTTACTTTTTTACTTTTAAGGGGAATGTCTCCAATGAGGAACAATTTGTTAATTTTGAACCCTGTTTTTGATGTCCAAAACACTGAAACACACACACAGCTATAGGGGAAAGTACTGTATAAAGTCCTGTATTTAATAACAATAAAGATCCTTGAGAAATGGACATACAGACCTGCGGCTTTTGGGAATCACAGCAGAACCGGACAGGAGGGATGTCATGTTATTCTCTGGACAATTATGTATAAGTGCACCAATTTTATGGCTAATTTTAAAGTATGAGCTCCTTTCACAATGGATTATCATCTTCTTGTGCAGTTATCAGCTCTGTCTCACGTCACATGCCAAGACCGCGTTCATGTGAACATCCCAGCGAGGACGGAGCGAGCGATCGACACACACGTGTGCACTGCAGAGGATATGATGTAGTGGTTTGTTTCGAGGCTCTACCATCTCCATGTAAACACTCGAAATCTTATCAGATGAGTCACTAAACAGATTTCTTGGACCAAATGGATAAAGAGGAAGCATGCTGTTCTAGTTAGAGAACTTAACAAATAAACATTGTACAGGGCCTCAGAGTGTCTATAATGTGTTTGCTGTAAATTATGTTTCCATTAAAAGCCATAACATCCCTTTTATAAGAATTTACATATCCATAGTTTAATCTGTAAAATAACTGGAGATTTACAGCAATCGTGAGTGGTTTCTATGTGCAAGTCGCCATGGTGATGTAGAATGTTGTGAGTGGTTGCCAGGGAGTTGCTATGCAAGAGTTTTTTTTTTTCTGGTATAAGTGAAATGTTACATACACTGTAAAAATTTTAAGTTGATTGAACTGGAAAAAGTGAGTTAATACAATGAAGGAGATTCATTTAACCATCAGAAACTCAAAATTATATGTTATCTGAACTAAATAAATTATTTAATTTGATTTGACAAAAGAAAAAATGTTGTGATTACTACACTGTAAAAAAATATTGTTGGTTTAACTTAAAAAAATAAGTAACCTGGGTTGCCTTAAAATTTTAAGTTGATTGAACTGGAAAAAGTGAGTTAATACAATGAAGGAGATTCATTTAACCATCAGAAACTCAAAATAATAAGTTATCTCAACTAAATAAATTATTATAAAGTTGAAAATATGTTGTGATAACAAATCTTGAAAATATTTTTTTACAGTGTAGAAATATGGATGAGAGAAAGATGATCATTCAGCTTTGGCCCTTAATCCTCCTTGTAAAAGTTAAAACGTTGATCAGTGGCTGAGGAGGAGTGCTCTTGTGTCTTCTTGTGTTTTGAGCATCTGTCTAGCAGTCTTGTTCCCAAACTACACATGATGAATCATAACTTGTGTCTGACTCTGATCAGCATCTGTTTGTAAGACTCATGTTTTGTGTCTTCCGTCACCTAAATCACACCAAAATCCCTTTTACTACACTCTAAAAAATGCTGGGTTGTTTCAAACCAAATATGGGTCAAATATGGACAAACCCAAATGTTGGGTTAAAAATTAAATAAACTTTCACTTTCAACTGTGATTTTTTTTTAAATTAAATTTTTAACCCAACATTTGGGTTTGTCCATATTTGACCCAAATTTGGTTTGAAACAACCCAATAATTTTAGAGTAATGTCTGTCAACAAATCTGCACATACAATACCTAAAAATTAGGGCTGTGCAAAAGTTAATTGCGATTAATCGCATCCAAAATAAAAGTCTGTGTTTACGTAATGTATTTGTGTGTGCTGTATATAATTATTTTGTATATATAAATACCCACACATGCATGTATATGTTTAAGAAAATGTGTTATTCATATATAAAATATTTATATTTATATAATATAGATTATGTATTTATTAGGGCTGTGCAAAAGTTAATTGCGATTAATCGCATCCAAAATAAAAGTCTGTTTTACATAATATATTTGTGTGTGCTGTATATAATTATTTTGTATATATAAATACCTATGCATGCATGCATATATTTAAGAATTATTTGCTCTTAAATTCTGTATATATATATAAATACATAATCTATATTATATAAATATAAATATTTTATATAGGAATAACACATTTTCTTAAACATATACATGCATGTGTGTTTATTTATATATACAAAATAATTATATACAGCACACACAAATATATATGTAAACACAGACTTTTATTTTGGATGCGATTAATCGCAATTAACTTTTGCACAGCCCTAGTATTTATATATATATACAGAATTTAAGCGCAAATAATTCTTAAATATATACATGCATGCATAGGTATTTATATATACAAAATAATTATATACAGCACACTCAAATATATTATGTAAAACAGACTTTTATTTTGGATGCGATTAATCGCAATTAACTTTTGCACAGCCCTACTAAAAATAAAAATCCTCTCATGAATGTTCATTGATTTTTAACTCAAGACATTTTTATCTGTGCTAAAACAAAAACAACAGATATCAATATACAGTATAGACTGCCGTTCACAAGTTTGGCGTCAGTATGATTGCACTTTATCACTCTAAACAATGCTGGGTTGTTTTAACCCAAATTTGGGCAAAATATGGACAAACCCAAATGTTGGGTTAAAAATGTCATTTTGAAATTTTAACTTTCAACTGTAAATTTTAATTGCATGTCCATGTTTGTCCATATTTTACCCAAATTTGGTTTGAAACAACCCAGCATTTTTTAGAGTGTACACTTACCTATGAAGTACTGGCTAATATAAGGTAATGGGTTACGGTTAGGTTTAGGGGTAGGGGTAGGTTCAGGCCAGGGTTAGTACTACTATAATATGTATACATGGGGAACAGGACTGTAAAATAAAGTGCTTATTTTAAAGAAATTAATACTTGCATTCAAAAAAAAGAGAGGATGCATTCAATTGATCAATAGCAACAGTAAAGACATTGATAATGTTTCAAATAAATGCTTTCTATTCATCAAAGAATCCTGGAAAAAAAGTCACGATTTTCACAAAAATATGAAGCAGGACAACTGATTTCAAGATGGATAATAATCAGAAATGTTTCTTGAGCTGCAAATCATCATATTACAGTGACACTGAAGAGATGCTCCATTATCTGTGTTTAAATGCAGGATGTTTACCTCATTACTTGACTTTAACCTGAGTTACTTTAAGACACCAGCAGTTGTTTCCCCCACAGATAATGACCCACTCATGTGGCCAGGACTCCCGCTGGAAACAGACACTCCACACACACACATAACCTCTGAAGCCGCTCATTACGCCGCCGCTGGTTTTCACATCACCACTAAAACATCAGAAACAAACACTGTCCAAGCAGGGGCAGTGTGGCTTGGCAACCCCCTGTCCTATAACCGTAAATCAATCCAATAAATGTGCCGGCCTGAACCGGACACGGCTCCCCTGCTGCAGATAAACGCACACACACGTTTGTGTCCTGAAGGAATGAGCCAGTGAACTGAGCTCTGCCAAACTGTGCAGGAGCTGACCCAACATTTACCGGACACAATGGTCAACATTCAGAGGAAAACTGATGACTAATGAGAAAATGAAAAACAGCGAGAAGGTGATGAGTAAAACAGACAATAATTGGACATCTTTAAAGGGTCCTTCACCCAAAAATATTATTGACTCACCCTCATATCTGCGTTGGTTCTCACATTTGTCATACATGATGGGAATATGCAGAATAGAGATTTTCAGTGAATAGCAACTTTGGGGATATTATTGTAGGTCTGGTGTTACCTTGTGGTTAATAATATGAATACAAATGGACTCTATTTATTTTCTACACTAAAGGAAAAAAAAACCATTCATAGCTTTCTCCGGTTAAATATCAAAAATCCTTAAAATAAGATGCATAATATAGAAAAGCAAATCATAAGATATTAAGAAGTGTTTTAATAAACTAGAATATAGAGGTATTTACTGCACTGCTAGATTTTTATGAAACCCTATTTTTAAGATTTATACTTAAAACAAGAAAAAAATACACTTATATTCTGTATTCTAGTCAGTGAAAACAAGCCTTAATATCGTAAGCAGTGCTGCTTTTCTAATAAATGTATCTTATATCATGGATTTGTAGATATTTAACTTGAAAAATAAATGTTCCTGTTTTTACTCTGCACATTAGGGCTGCACAATACTAAAAGAAAACTGACATTGCGATATTAATTAATTTATTCTGGATAGATACTGCAATATGAAAAATTTAATTTGATATACTGGACTAATTTTGTCCCAGGTCTACAGGAATGGGCAGTTTTGATTCAT
Organism: Pimephales promelas; assembly: GCF_016745375.1. Next base: position 121,936 of record NW_024121754.1, read on the forward strand.
GCAAATAGGAACATTCATTCTCAATATGATCAGGTCTTTAGTATCGTGTGAAATCAAAGGCTGAGATGATTAGTTTGTGATCTTTGATGATTACTGTGATCTTTAATCACTCATATAGAGTATAGAGACATATGGAGATTTTTTTTCTTTAAAGTGAAGTCTCCATTTACCCACTTGCTGAAACCAGCAACACAGGGAAGGTCACAGGGTCCCAGTCGCACCCGTCAATCACCAAACACAATTCAACCCGTCTAAAGGGACTGAAGGAAGTTGAACTAATTAGAAAAGAGCTTTTAAAGGGGACCTTATGGGCTCTAGAAAGGGTTTTCATGCTTAAATGTAAAAAAAAAAACCACATAATTTTCCCCATATTCTCCACTATTGCAGCTCGTCTTTTCCCAGTCTGTCCAATGCTTTGTTTAGTTCCTGTCTTGAAGCCCCTCCTTCTGATAAGCACAGTGTGCTCTGATTGGTCAGCTGGATCAGTTTGTTTGTGATTGGTCAAGCCCTTCTTGCATGTTTGAGAAATATCGCAACTTACAATTAAATACTATCTTATACTACTTATTTAGGCCTCACCTCTTTATCCTGAGTATGTTTTGGGCGGGAATTATTTAAATGAGGAATATTGTGACGAGTTCGTTCCCGCAAGAAAACTCAAGACTTTAATGAAGGTGTTTCAGGAGTTCAGAAACTCATATAAAGAAGAACTGAATTTCTAACTTTGCAAACCATTTTCAAGCTCAAAAAGCAATATTACACACTAAAGAAAGTTAAACTTCTTCATCCGTACTGTAACTATCAGAAAAAATAAAAGGATGTTGATTTATAACGGTCATCATTATCACTGTAAACACCACAACTTTATACAATGCAAAAGCTGGCATAATTCTCTGTAATTTTATAGTTTAGCCACACAGCTGCGAGTAATATCATCTCAAAACTATTCAGTCTAAAATACGACCACAATGAGACGACATCATTCTCACAACACACAAAATTCATTAACACTAATCCGTATAACGTTGCATGCAGTCATTCCTCCGCTGGGAAAACGCGTGTTAATGACGGACCATCCGAAAGATCAGCTTCTGATTGTTGTAGATTTGTGCTTGATTTTTGTAACCATACACAGATCCTCAGCGCTTCCAGCTGGACGTCCCACACACGGCTAAGGTGGAAGTGAGAAGTGTTCACAGCAGTCACTCTGGAGCCCGTGCACGACTCCGGGGACTGTAGTGGGATTGAGTAACGTCAGCTGACAGCTGTTGGGATTTGTGGCCGGGAGCTTCGGGTCTGCAAGAATTCAACCCATCACAGCGAATTCATCAGGACAATCACAGTCTACAACAATCATCCAGAGCAACAGCAAGCACAAACTAACCTAGGCTGACACTTGACTTAAACACGGATGGTAAGGTTCACCGATTCGCATCGGTGCATCGGCATGAAGGCTAACGATGCGATGCATCGATTTAAACAAGTGTGCATCAGATACAAGTTGGCACTTGTATCAAAAAATATTTATTCATGTATAACTATTAGGGCTGTCAAACGATTAATCGAAAAAATTTAAATTAAAATTTTGAAAAAAAAAAAATAAATAAATAAATAATTTGCATCCAAAATAAAAGTTTGTGTTTACATAATATATGTGGGTGCACTATGTATAATTATTTTATATATATATATATATATATATATATATATGTATATGTATATATATATATATATATATATATATATATATATATATATATAAAATACACACACATGCTTGTATATATTTATATTTAATTTATTTATATTATATATAAATAATATTTTTTCTTAAATATAAATGCATGTGTAGATTTATATTTAATTTATATTATATATAAATATAAATATTTTATATAAAATATTTTTTTCTTAAATATACATGCATGTGTAGATTTATATATAATTTATATTATACATATAAATATAAATATTGCATATATAAATCATATTTTTTTCTTAAATACACATGTGTATTTATATATATAAAATACATACACAGTGCACCCACATATATTATGTAAACCGCTAAAAACTGAGCGGCTGTATTTGTTTTCAGCGTGAATGCCGCGATAAAACAAACACAACACATATAAAGTGGGAAAGAGCTTTGCGATTGACTGAACAACTAGATTTGAGGTATATTTTTACAGACTGCTATAGAAAGAGGAGTTTTCCTCATTTTTCTAATTAAGTCTTTAAGATTAATATCCAAAAGATTATTTTTTATTCCTCTTTTTAGGCAACTTTAGCATGGGTGCCAACACTTATTCACACCACTGTATGTATATTTAAGGTGCTAATGTGTACATTTTAGGTGCTAATAAGTACATTTTAGGTGCTAATATGTACATTTTAGGTGCTAATATGAACATTTTAGGTGCTAATATGTAAATTTTTCGGTGCTAATATGTAAAGTTTAGATGCTAATTTGTACATTTAGGTGCTAATATGTACATCTAAGGTGCTAATGTGTACATTTTAGTTGCTGATATGTACATTTAAGGTGCTAATATGCACATTTTAGGTGCTAATTTGCACATTTTATGTGCTAATATGTACATTTTAGCTGCTAATATGTACATTAAAGGGGTTAATATGTACATTTAGGTGCTAATATGTACATTTTAGGTGCTAATATGTACATTTAAGGTGCTAATATGCACATTTTAGGTACTACCCAGATAGCAAACTGACATTGAATCAACGTGGAAATATGACATCGAAACAACGTTGATCTGACATTGTTTTGCTCATCGAATTAACGTTGAACCAACGTCAGACGCGTCATTCTTTCAAAACTAACGGAAAATCAACTTGAAATCAACGTGTTGTTTCAACATTATGAAAGCAAACCAATTTTCGATTTTCATTAAGCTTTGAAGAATGCCGCGTCTGACGTTGGTTCAACGTTAATTCGATGAGCAAATCAACGTTGTTTCAATGTCATGAGAGACGTCGTTTCCACGTTGATTCAATGTCAGTTTGCTGTCTGGGTAATTTGCACATTTTAGCTGCTAATATGTACATTTAAGGGTCTAATAGCCTACATTTATGTAGCCTACAGTTAGGTGCTAATATGTACATTTTAGGTGCTAATATGTACTACTAAGGAACCAATATGCAACCTTTAGGTACAAAAGTGTACCTTTTGAAAAGGTACAGCCCCAGTGACAGCTTTTGTACCTTTTTCTCTGAGAGTGTGTGTATGTCCGAGGCTGCCGATTAGCATGCTAGTTAAAGCAGAGTGACTGAGTGTTACGACTCTACATGTCTGAGCTGTCAGGTGATTTGTCAAGTGTGTGTTACGAGGGTCAAGGGAGCCGAACCACTCCGAAACGGCCAACGGCACCAATGTTGACACTACAGAACCATTTGTGCCCAAATGCCTGTGATCAGTCACGAAAACAAACAAATTAACCCAGAAAACCCACATGCAATGAATTAGCCTGGCCCCAAATGAGCCGAGGGCCAATTTTATTCCCGTTTGAAGGCGTAATGGACACGGTTTGATCTCTCGAGTGTTTCCAGCATGAGGGACAGCAGTGTTCGGAGCGGCCGATGAAGATGGATATAATAACAGGTTTGTTTGGGCCCATGCTCGGCTAATGAGCTGACATCATGCCTGGATGCTTTTCTCACCGTTTTAAAACAGTAGCGCTCGCTAAATAAAGAGCCGGGGTAATTTCAGGTGGTTAACCTTTGATTTCACACTGGATAAAAGATGGAGATCTGAATGTTGCTGCGAACCAGCCAGTCTCCAGGAACATTTGCTATGGGTTTTATTGCACTTTTCGCAGCATTAGAGCTTTAGGCGATGGGAGCCTGGACTCCAGTCGATGGGCAATAAAAATAAAACTAGTATGATGGACTCACCACATGGAGAGGGATTTAGGGAAGACGGTCCTCAGAACCAGAGGAGAGACCCTACTCATAAAACAATCCCCACATGCTTGAGTGTTCACTATAAAAAAATACATATAATTGGGTGAAATAGTAGCCAAGCTCACAGTCAAAACATAAACACAGAGCTGAGCGTGTAATTGCTGAGAGAAGAATATAAATGCTGTGTCTTGTGTGCAGTGTTTATGCATATTTCTTTATCTTTTGCAGATGTTCTTGATTACGCTGCAAGTTGTACATTAGACATTAGAAATATTTATTATTAAATTCTGTCATCATTTATTCACGCTCATGTCATTCCAAACACATTAGACTCTTCAAAACACAAATTAAAGGAGTATTTCACTTTAAAACAAAAACTTTTGCTGATAATTTACTCACCCCCATGTCATCCAAGATGTCCACGTCTTTCTTTCTTCAGTCGAAAAGAAATTAAGGTTTTTGATGAAAACATTCCAGGATTTTTCTCCATATAATGGACTTCAATGGGGTCCAAACGGTTCAAAGTCCAAATGAGAGTTTCAGTGCAGCTTCAAAGGGCTTTAAACGATTCCAGACGACGAATAAGAGTCTTATCTAGGACCCTTCGAGACATGACTCGAAAAAAGATTTGTTCATTTTGATGAACGAGTTTGAACAGGAGAGTCACGAATGTGCATCACAGAACAGAGCAAGGCGACCATTTGAGCTTATAAAACAAACTTTTTTATTTATTTTTTAAATGGCCGATCGTTTCACTAGATAAGACCCTTATTCATCAACTGGTGTCGTTTAAAGCCCTTCGAAGCTGCACTGAAACTCTCATTTGGACCTTGAACCGTTTGGTCCCCATTGAAGTCCTTTATATGAAGAAAAATCCTGGAATGTTTTCATCAAAAACCTTCATTTCTTTTCAACTGAAGAAAGAAAGACATGGACATCTTGGATGACATGGGGGCGAGTAAATTATCAGCAAAAGTTATTTTTTTTTAAAGTGAACTACTCCTTTAAGAAATGTTAAGTATCATTGTCCGTCCATTGAAAGTCCAAGAAACCAAAACTGTAAAACAAGGAGTGAAAAATGAATTGAGCGGTTTAATTCAAGTTTTGTAAAGGGATATGAATGCTTTATATGATGAACAGATTTAATTCAGGCTTTTATGCACATAAATAGAGTGAATCACAGAGCCTCATGGGTAAAACAAACCTCACACTTTGAGCTTTCGTGCTTACAGTATATGTGATGTGCTCTATGTATGTGTGCCGATCAATGTTTAGATGTACTGTAAATAAAAGGCAGGATTCTTAAACGCCTCTGATTGGCCATTGCCGAGCGCTTAGATACACACGAGAGCGTTTAAAAGCAGGCGTCTATCAGCCGATCTGTCTGTGGATATATTGGGGATCCGCTTTCAAACGCTCCCGTGTGTATCTGTGTAAGCGCTCTGTGAAGACGACACGTTTTTGAAGCATTGATCATTGTAGCCAATCACAGAGCGCCTTAAAACAAGGGCCAATCAGAGGAGGTGTTTAAGAATCTGTTCAATAGCGCTCAAAACGCAAGGGGGAAATGAAGATATCCTCATATTTTTCAAATTTCAGTATCAAGTCAATACTTTGACAACACTACCCTGAGGACAAACACAAATACTAGAAAAAAAAAATCATTGTGATTTTTTATCGTCATGTTTGTGGTCTCGAAAATCAGATTCAATCTTAAAAAGGGTTTAGTGTGGGCCTGAGTGTGAGGAAGAGAGGAATGACACAGCTCATTATGATGTGTGTGTACACACTGTTGTTTTACAAGCGTCTTTGATCAGAGGTCACAGGGAAAGGGTTGTCCTGTACAAATAAAGGTCCCGTGGGGAGTCTCCTTTCAGGTCCGACATTCCTCTAGAGCGCCTCGATGACAGACGTCTTCCTCGTTCTGTGAAGCTTCAGGTAATTATGAATGCCGTTACGAATGGGGTCACTCAGCACGTTATAAACTTGTGTAGTACTAACGAATATAAAATATGTTTTATACACTCCCTTTCAAAGGTTTGGGGTCAGTACGATTTTTAAAATGTTTTCAAAAAGCCTCTTCTGCTCACCAAGACTGCATCAAAAATACAGTAAAAATATTATTACAATTTAAAATACCTGACGTCAATGGCTGTGTCTGAAATCTCCACTCAAACCACTACTAGAGCACTATATAGTGAGCTCACCAGCATAACAGAAACAGCACTTTCAGACACTACTCGATCGTCTCTCGGCGTCGTTGATTACGTCGCACTATTTAAACGCGTGCGTGCTTGCAAACATATTTACAGTGGTAATGAATACGTTTTGGCACCCATGCTAAAGTTGCCTAAAAAGAGGAATAACAAATCATCTTTTGGATATTGATCTTAATGCCTTAATTAGAAAAATGAGGAAAACTCCAACCTTTAAGGACACAAATTTTCTTTGTGAATGAATAATGTATCATAAATAAATAAATGTTTTTCCTTAAAATACAGGGTGCATAAGTCACGGCACCCCTATGTTAAATTCCCATAGAGTCAGGCAGATTTTTATTTTTAAAAGCCAGTTATTTCATGGATCCAGGATAATATGCATCCTGATAAAGTTCCCTTGGCCTTTGGAATTAAAATAAAACATCATCACACACCTTCCACCACACCTAGAGATTGGCATGGGGTACTTTCCATAAGATCATCTTTCAATGCAAATCAAACCAGCTATTAGGCTAACTGAAGTAAAACCATAAAAAATAAAACGATTTTAACTTCCCCCATCTGCCATTCTTTGACAGAAAAAACATGTTACACACACACAAAATGTTTTAATTAAAATATAAATAATAAATAAAAAACTTAAAGTATTAAAATTACTAAGGCACTTGATCCAGACACACATGCTGGATAATTGACAGAAACGTGAGGAGATTAAACCGGCTCTCCGTTTCCCCCTGCGGTCCCAGATGGACCACCAACACGTTAGGTGTGTGTGGGACTGCGTTACACACCCCTGAAACAGAGCCCTCAAACACTGGCCCACAGAGCTAAACGCTGCTTTACGACAAAGGCCATTTCTCAGTGTGATTTCCTAAATGTTTTTAGGTTTACTGTAAGCCTGAGCTCTTACCTCATCCCATTTTACAGCTGAGGCTAAAAACAGCATCTGCTGCCAAATTATGATCCCATTCGCAGAACATCGAAGGAAAAGTTGCACAATCCAACACTTCGAGTGGAGTCTCTAAGCGTCACACAGAGATGTATAAAGTACTAACCGGACTTGAGTAAAAGTACAAGTGCTCTATCAAAAAAGTGACATGAGTAGAAGTTGAAGTGCTCTTTAAGCACCACACTTAAGTAAAGTATTCAACATTTTTTGTACTTAAGTATTGCAAGTCGTTTATTTAAAAATTCACCACTTAAGTACTAAAAGTAAAAGTACAAGTATTGTGTCATGTAGTTATGAAAGAAAGCAGTCAAAAGTTTGAACTAGCAATCAAATAAGGCGCTTTGGCCTGATACAAATTTGCTTTGGCGGCCGCCCAAAAAAATGTCATTGCAGGACAACCCCTGCATTAGTCGTCAATGTGTGTGTCAATCAATACCATTACCCTATAAAACTGGCATGTGATTTAGGCAGCACGAAAGCCAACTTGCAACAAATGATTCGTAAAATTTTTATAATTGTAACGAGTAACTAGCAGAACATTGCGTAAAAAACATTGCGAAGTAAAAGTATTAAATTCATCGAAAATATCTACTAAAGTAAAAGTAGAAGTATGAGAAAAAAAACAATACTCTAGTGGAGTACATATACAGCATTTTAGTATATTTAAGTACAGTAGTTAATTAGCTCTACTTGGTTACTATACATCTCTGGCGTCACATCATGACTTAGTAAATAACAAAACTGGCTGTTCCTTAGTAGAGTGATACAACATGAAACCAAAATGGTCCAATTACTCTAAACATGTTCCTGGTCTTATTGTGAACGATTCATCATCAGTGCATGTTATTCCATTTAAAAAAAAATATCTGCCTTGTTTAAATAAATATTCGTCTTGCTTAAAGGTACAATATGTAAGAATTTTGTAATAAAATATTCAAAAATCACTTGCACAGTGTGATATCTTTCCAGCAGTTGTGTACTTACAAAATCCAAAACGTCTTCAAAGATTTTTTTTTTTATTTCAGAGAAATTCCAGTTTTAAATAACAGGCTGTCCCGGAAAAAAAAAATGTTGCCTGTCAAATATCTCTCCTGTTCGGAGTCAATACGTTCGTATGAACCACATGACTTGGAGAAAGATTCATTCTGATGAATGCGTTTGAGCAGGAGAGTCATGAACGTGCATCCAAGGCGAGCATTTGTGCTTATAAAACTTAAACTTTGTTTGTTTTTGTTTTTAATGAGCGATCGTTTCGCTAGATAAGACCCTTATTCATCGGCTGGAATCGTTTAAAGCCCTTTGAAGCTGCACTGAAACCGTCATTTGGATCTGGAACCGTTTGGTCCCCATTGAAGTCCATTATATGGAGAAAATCCTGGAATGTTTTCATCAAAAAACGTAATTCCTTTTCGACTGAAGAAAAAAAAAACGTGGACATCTTGGATGACATGAGGGTGAGTAAATTATCAGCAAAAGTTTTTTTTAAAGTGAACTACTCCTTTAAAGTCAAGCATTTATAGAAGTTGCTCTCATCTTTTCTTCTCTATTGTGCCGTGTGAAACTGCTTCTGGAACAAGAACAAATGTAGGGCGGGGCTTATGGTGTCCAATGGGAATTGATTGGATGGTTGTGGTTTGCTATCGGTGGATCTCACGTGAGTGACAGGTTGCCCCGCCCTCATTCAACAGAGAAAAGAAGAAATGTTGCAACAAAGCATATGAGTTTAATACAATAATAAACACTGCAATACCCAATAAAAGAAGAGCATCAACTCACTACACTAGACTACACATGTAAAACATCTTGCTGAATCTTTCCCATCGGATTTCCCTAATAGATTCCTGAAATTAATTGACATTACAGTCCTTTTGTGTGCCCCAAAACAGCTCGCGGCAGATTTACTGTAGACATGCAGAGCGCTGCTGTTTTCACCGATGGATTTACACTGAACAAAGCGAGAACATGCAGCGACGCCGGTTCAAGTTCAAGCGACTCCCAGGAGTCCGGCTCAGCATAAATCTTTACATGCTGAAAAATATAATGCACCGTCTCCTTTATATCAGACTGTTGCGTGAGTTTTCCCTGAGCACCGGCCGGATTGAGAGGCTTAAGATGCTATTGTTCGAGTGATTGACACATGAACGAGTGTGAGAGACCACACAGCAGGACAAATGAGTGAGTCAGCGGGAACAGAAAACACCCATCAGCCTTTTCTTCAGTAATCTCGTTACGGACGGATCCGGACACGGCGTGACCAGCAATTCTAGTCAAATAAAACAAGATTTTTTGTAAAATGTCAGCATAAAAGACGGTCCAAGTCTTACTTTAATGTGCGTCAGTGGGATTTAACCACATGTGATGAGCAATAGTCACAATAAAATAGAGATTCAGTACAAATTCTAATGCTTTGCTGAAGATGTGTTTGTGCTGACAGGTGGAGGAGTGTGTGAGTGTGTGTGTGGCATGCGGCTGTATTAGCCATCTGCTTTTTTTGTCCGCAGGGGTCGTTGAAACAGTTGGACACACACTTGCAGAAGCCCTGAATCTGATGCTTACTTACTCCAGAAACCCAGACCATCTAACCATCACTCAATCTCTCATCTAAGCTCATTAAATCACTGCAAACTTGCCATTTATAGAGCATTTCCAGAGTTTTCAGAACTCATTTATATGAAGCCTGTAAGCGGTGTGTGGTTTTAACAAAGACGAGAAGTGTTTACAGGCACAATGTGAACTTGTCTATGGGAAAACGATAAAAAAAAAATATTATTAATAATAATATTCCTAGTAATATAATGATTAATTGAAATGATTTTTTTAAATAAATAAACAATTTAAATTAATCATTAAAATTCATTTTAAATTTAATGATTAATTTAAAATAAATAAATAATTTAAATTAATTATTAAAAATCATTTTAAATTAATCATTACATTTAAAATGAATTTTAATGATTAATTTAAATGATTAATATTTTTTATATTTAATAAATAAATAAATCATTTAAATTAATTATTAAAAATCATTTATTAAATAAATAAACAATAATGAATCATTGAATCATTAAAATTCATTTTAAATGAATCATTATCATTTTAATAATTACAATTGTTAAACAATTTATTATAACTGGTTGCAGTTCACAATAACATACCATTTATAAGTTGAATTATAAAGCATTATAAATACATAAAAGAAAATGTTTTAAAATGAATTTTATAAAGTGGATAGTTTGGCCACAAAATGATTATTAATCCATTATGTTTTAAATGAATACTTTTAATTGTTATTATTGTTGTTAATACAAATTTTTGTGTTGTTGTGAATTGTAAGCATATTAATAATTAAAATAATTACTCAGAGTATAATGCATAAGAAAAATGTGAAATAATGATTGTTAAATGATTCCTTATCATGCATTAAACTCTTTAAATTAAAGGAAAACAAATATTAAAAAAGGGCATGAATGCATTAAAGCATAATATATATACAAGCTTCACATGAATGCTTTCAGAGATGAAGTTGTCGATTCAGCTGCGCTCGTGCACAGTTGTATGAACACCTGAGTAAAGCAAGCATTCCCGCTGATCACTTCCCAGGAATCCCAAACAGGGAGGATCGACGGAGACGGACATTATAGAAAGCGCATCGCCAGCTGAAACACAACAACACACTCCTCCCGAGAGGAGCTGTTCAAGTGCAGTGCATCACCTCTCTTTAATTAGCCATCAATCATCTTGACATCAGGAGGAAGTGAGATCATGCATGAACATCTATGTTTTTATATCTACTTAGACTCTAGATTAGAAATGAACATGATACAAACTAAATATACATCTTGTTTTGATGAATATAACATATGAAGCTAAATGTCAGATAAATTAATTAAAATGAATAACTATAACAACACAATAAATAGCATCATTTATAGACCTGTCTTTTCAGACATGATGATCAATACCACAGAGGAGACTTTAATTTAACCGAGTTAAGTGTTCACTCGTGAATAATTTGATCATGTTTAATAGTGTTTAAGGTCATTTCAAGTTCATGTGATGTGATGAAATCTGAGAGGGTGAGTTGTAATCAGCTCCATTTCAGTTAATAGTTCAGAGGTTACTGTGACATTAAAAGCATAATCAGCCAATCACGGCGACATGGACGCACTGAATCTCTCTCACGTGACTTTTCACGTCATATTTTAGGAGCTCAGAGAAAACACAATGAGCTCAAGAGAGGCAAACACACACTCTGATCACTTTCAAAAGAGCTTTACACAGTATTTGTTCTCTAATACTCATGAAAATAATGGTTCTTTATTGGCATCTTTGGTTCCAAAACTGAACTTTACTTTATATTGGAACATGTTTCTTTAGAATATTCTCCACGACAAGAAAAAAGAAAATAACTCCTAAAAATAAAGATCCCAAAAAGGGGATTTTCAGTGATCAGTCCTTAACAACGTGTGTTTTTCTAAGTGTGAAGAACATTTTAATAATCTAAAAAACTTTTTTCAACTATAAAGCACCATTTGTGGAATGGATGTTAAAGTTTCTTCATGGATCAATGCTAATAAAGAACATGTATTTTTAAGAGTGTGTTTTACTGAAAGTTTATTGGGGTAAAAATGTTTCACTATGAAAACCTCCTTTGAAAAAGTGCATTTTATAATATTGCTTTTGTTTTATATTTGTACTGTCTTAAAACATCACCAAAAAAAAAAAAAGATTTATGTTTTAAAGATGCATCTTTTCAGATTCAGCCAGGCGGTACACTGTAAAAAATATTTTCAAGATTTGTTATCACAACATATTTTCTTTTGTCAAATCAACTTTATAATAATTTATTTAGTTGAGATAACATATAATTTTGAGTTTCTGATGGTTAAATTAATCTACTTCATTGTATTAACTCACTTTTTCCAGTTCAATCAACTTAAAATTTTAAGACAACCCAGGTTACTTACTTTTTTAAGTTAAACCAACAATATTTTTTTACAGCGTAGTAATCACAACATTTATTCTTTTGTCAAATCAACTTAAATAATTTATTTAGTTCAGATAACATATAATTTTGAGTTTCTGATGGTTAAATTAATCTTCTTCATTGTATTAACTCACTTTTTCCAGTTCAATCAACTTAAAATTTTAAGACAACCCAGGTTACTTACTTTTTTAAGTTAAACCAACAATATTTTTTTACAGCGTAGTAATCACAACATTTATTCTTTTGTCAAATCAACTTAAATAATTTATTTAGTTCAGATAACATATAATTTTGAGTTTCTGATGGTTAAATTAATCTTCTTCATTGTATTAACTCACTTTTTCCAGTTCAATGAACTTAGGCAACCAGGTTACTTACTTTTTTAAGTTAAACCATCAATATTTTTTTACAGTGTATCACGTGTGTGAATAGATGAAGAGATAATTAACCACATCAATAGTTCATCTTAGTAATGACCATTATACTTGTGCAAGGGAAGGCGGGGAAAGGGGCGGAGCCACCAAACAACCACAGAGAGAGAGAGAGAGGAAGGGGAAGAGAGACAGCAGTGTGTTCTTTGTGTTTTCCGTGCGGATGAGTGGAAGTTAAGGACATCTCCCTCTAAATCAAAGTGTCACTCTGAACAGGGAACAGCCGGAGGATCATTTGGACAGAGAGAGACACACACAGGAGATGCAGACGCATGCTGAGACACACGGACCACACTTAAACTGCACTTAAACTGCCTTTTACACCGGGACACACTATGAGACTGTCACCCATCATCATATAACAGGATAGGACAGTAGCGGATCGGTGATGGGACGACAACATCCAACCAGTGTGGAGAGAGATTAAAAGGATAAAGCAGAGAGATAGAGAGAGAGAAAAAGCTTCTACACTATCCTGGTAAGAGCAATTTGATTATAAACCAAGTCAAATCAATCATGTTATAATAATAATAATAATAATCAATTTTATTTGTAAAAGAAATCTCAAAGTGGTATGTTATCTGGTGTTCACATTTATACTGTTGCATAGACTCGGGAAATTCATAGAAAGGGCAGTTTAGCTTATGCATATCTAATGTAGAAATGTGCATGAGTTTGCATGAGATTTTATTCTTTGCCAGATCTGGAAATTTTAAAAATAAAATAGATGGCACTCAAAGAGCAGTTTACATGGATTCATTGGGCAGATCCTCAAATAAATAAGCAAGTTTTTATTTTTTGATTACATTTTAGAAATATAGACAAAATTATATTTCCATGACTTTTGGGTTTTAGAAAATTGAAGAACTATACACTATGGGTTCGATTCTGCATAAACTGATTAAGTGCAAGGTTAAATGCATCTGCCAAACTCATAAATGTAAATATAAAAGGGTAACACTTTACAATAAGGTTCATTAGTTAACATTAGTTAAGTTAGCATGAACAGCGCTTATACAGCATTTATTAATGTTTGTAAACGGTAATTTCAATATTTACTAATACTTTATTAAAATCTTGTTAACATTAGTTAATGTGCTGTGAACTAACATGAACAAAGAATGAACAGCTATACTTTTATTAACTAACATCAACGAAAATTAACAAATACTGTTACAAATGTATTGCTCATGGTTAGTTCATGTTAGTTAATACATTAACTACTGTTAACTAATGAACCTTATTGTAAAGTGTTGCCTATAAAAGCAGAAATTTGCACAATATGCTCATCAAACTGTCAGATAAATGCATAAGTGAGGAACGTTCCACATGGTAAAGCTGCGTGTCCCGAACACTGAAGCTAGTTAATGATCCTCACACTTTCCACAGAAACAATGACTGCCTGAACTTCACATTACGCTTTCGGTTAGCACGTTACGTACATCGAGTTTCAACAAGAGCTTTTAACAGCCCAATTATGAGTAATCACCAGTTCAAAATATGTTTAGCATTTTCTCAAAGAACACACAGCTATATTTGAGAACAAACATCACAAATGACTCAAAAGTCTTTTTGAATGAATTAAAGCCACCCTTGAGCTGGATCTCAAAGTAAAGACTTGCATTTCCTCAGAGAATACTAGAGCTTGCAAGCCTGCAGAAAAAGAATATTAAGTTATTGTTAATGCACGCTGAAAATGATCCCGTCTGAGACGGAGAGAAGCGGAGACTCCGCTGACATCAGCAGCTCAACGATGACATCATGAATTGGAATCAGATTTTAAATTAGATCGTGAATTCTTTACAATGATGTAATGCCGCATTCACATGCTTCGACTCTATGGGACCGATTTTGGCAACGCTCATAACAGCAAAACGGATCCATGTGATGACACCAGCATACAGCATCTCACGCATGTTGAGGAAAATAATTCATGTGAGAGAAGCAAGTATACCGAACACCTCTAACTCATCATTTTGATATGACATCACAAGTGCAGATTTATTAAATTCTGAATTCGATAAGGACATTCTTTCGTTTTGTTTTGTTTTTTTAGTTGGAGAATCACATATATATGGTCAAACACTCTTAGAAGAAATTGTTCCATCCCCCGCTTCATATATGGAACTCCAAAATGGTTCATTTTTTGGTAAAAGGTTCTATTGGCCAAGTATGGAACCCCAGGGTTCTATATAGAACCCAGAGGAACCCTTTTTTAAGAGTGTATAGAACCTTTTAGGGGTTCCAAGTATGTAGCGCTGATAGAACCTTTTAAGGTTCTATATAGAACCTTTTCTTCTAAGAGTGTACTGACAATATGTAAAGGGTTAGCCATAATGCAAAGAGATATTTTTACACTAAATGTGTTAAAAGGCTCATAAATCAACAACAAGAAGTGTGAATCCAGTGCAGAAATGAAATACACGATTGGAAACGTCTTAATACCCAAGAGACAGTGGGTATGTTTCCTGAAACAACAAAAACAACAAAAACAACAACATATATATATGATTCGTCATGCATGTTTGTAGCATGAGGTTATAGGGATCCTTGCTGAGTGTCTTGAGCAATCCGGTTTATTTTCCGGTCGATTGGAATATATTTTCCATTGATGACTCGAGGCTATGAATGTTTGTTTGTCCATTCACTCCAAACCACAAGGAGCAGTGATTCAGATATTAAATATATATATATATTTAATATATATATATATATATATATATATATTTTATATATATATATATATATATATATATATATATATATGTAAATGTGGCAGTACTAATGTTTTCAGGCTCTACGTACAGTTTTGGTCTAAAATGAGTGGGAAGTAGCACGCACTTACTAATGAGCACAATGAAAAACATGGACCGTTAAGTCCGTTGCTATGGGAGACTCTCTACACACACACACACATAACACACCAGGAACTCTGTGTGATTGATTTTCCCATCGGTGAATTACTGCATTCCAGTCCTAGGGTGTAAATCTATGACTCAGAGATTACAGAAAAAGGCTAAATCTGAAAGTAAACATCCATAAATATTTATCTAACTTCAAACTGATAGCATGTGTGCATCTAACTCATCAATGCTTTGACTATAGTCTTCTAAGGATTTGATCTGATGTATTTAGAGAGTATAAAACTCAAGAGCACCTCAGATTTTAGATGCTACATGTTGTTTTGTGCATCATAAGGTTTGCAGCAGAACTTGTTAGGAAAGAGGTTTGATGCTGAGAAACTAAATGTCTAAATAGGCCGAATCATGCCGAATGCTTTAGATAACCATGGCTGAGCTGCACTTTTGGATAAGAAGGGTGAAAAGAGATCATCGTTGTGAATGCAAGTTCACACTAATCTGATTCACAATGAATCAATAGACTTTATGAACTGATACTTGTAATATCTCATGAATGAACACGTTACCAGATTCAAATCAGGCTGATGAATCATTCCCTAAATGAACTCAAATCATCAGTCAGATCAGTGACCAAATTAACATGATTTAACTTTACCATTTCAATGTCACTAATGCCTGCCAAAATTAATATAATGTTTGAATCATTTATTTTCATTAAAATGTAATATTTGCATTAAAACTAATATAAATGAATATAATTGCAGGTTGTCATTTGATCAACTGTTCATTACCTGATTTAGCGAGTTCATTCAACGAAAGATTCATCGGACTGATTCAAACCAGTATCTTTTGTGCATTTGGTTCTCTTTTTGAATCATTTAAAAAGAACCGAATCATAAGAGTCATTTGTGTGTGAATCAGAGTACACTGGGCAAACAAACTTACATTCACAACTAATGGAGATTCAGTCTGAAAAACCACCAATCATGTTTAATTCTCCCTACTTATCTGTTCTTCAATGACAATACTGAGTAAAACACAAATAGACACACAACATGTTACGTACTGTACATCGCAAAATGTGTGTGGTCAAACTTGTGCATAACCACTAGTGTGGCCTGTAGTGTTTAAAGATCTAGACTGCTATCAAAACGCATTTAGCTTTAAATCCTGCGAGGCAAAATTTGTACGCTATTAGAATTGGGAAATTCTAATGGTGTAGAGTAATTTACTTCAGATAAATCCTACTTACAGATGCTTTACCAGGGCACAACAGACCTTTTCTTTGGAAAATCACTAAAGAGATTCCAAGGCCCCGTGTTTTCAACACAATACATGTTTCATTAGCTAATGGCTTTCAGATAAATGAACAGTTCATTCAACACAAGGATTCACATGACATGGAACTTTAGGGTCGCACTTCAAACTTGCTTTCTGTCTGTGCTGTTTTTTAATTGTCATTCTACAGTATGAGCACATGGGTCAGACAGTCTCATCATAGGCTAGCTAACCACAAAGCTAGCTAATGCCAGTATCATCCGTCTGTTCTGTTGTGACAATAAAAGAAACAAGTTTTTTTTTAAATGCATTATCATATTATTTTAGTTAAAACTCAAAAATAACCACAAATAACTAATGTTAGGGAAATCTGTTAATGTTTTGTTGCGCGTTTCTGAAAAAAAAAAGGCCAATATATCGGAATATCGGATTTTAAAATCAACAAATATTTGTATCGGTATCGGCCTTCAAAATCCTTTATCGGTCGGGCTCTAATATATATATACTGTATATATATATATATATATATATATATATATGAAGAGTTCAGATGCAAAAGCCTCTAAGTGCCATTTGAAATTTTCTTCTAAAATGATCATTTTTATCAAGCTTGTATATTTAAGTTCAGTAATTTCACTTAAATGGCAATGAAGATTACCTATTAATTGTCATTTAAGTGAAATTAATTAACTTAAATATACAAGCTTGATAAAAAATGTCATTTTAGAAGAAACTTTCAAATGGCATTTAGAGGCTTTTGCATCTGAACTCTTCATATAGTTGTCAATGCAGGCAGATCAATAATATCGTTGAATATTAAATTAAGCAAGCGAAAAGGCCACCTAGGCAGCAAAACATTATATTAGAGTGATTTCTGAAGGATCACGCAACACTGAAGACTGGAGTAATGATGCTGAAAATTCAGCTTTCACTCTTAGAAGAAAAGGTTCTATATAGAACCTTAAAAGGTTCTATCAGCGCTATATTTGGAGCCCCTAAAAGGTTCTATACACTCTTAAAAAAGGGTTCCTCTGGGTTCTATATAGAACACTGGGGTTCCATACTTGGCCAATAGAACCTTTTACCAAAAAAATGGTTCTATATAGAACCATTTTGGAGTTCCATATATGAAGCGGGGGATGGAACCATTTCTGGTTCTAAATAGAACCATTTCTTCTAAGAGTGTTGATCATAAATTACAATATAAAATATAGAAAACTTCCTTAAAATAGTAATATTTCACAGTATTTTTAAATCAAATAAACGAATCCTGGGTAAGCGTGAGAGAATCCTTATAAATAAACACACGACTTCCAACTGAGTATAAAATAAACTCTTATTTGATTGTGTTCCAGCACAGAGACACGTCATGACTGTCGTCACTTTGAAGCGTTTTCTTCTGGCCCTGCTGACCGTCACGCTGTCCAGACCCGACTCCGCCTCCATCGGCTTCGCTGAGGAGTTCGAAAGCAGAGATGATGTACTTGAAAGCGAGTTCATGTACGCCGGTCGCTCCAAGCGTTCCCCGGACCCCCCCGGCGCCTCTGACGCGGACAAATGCTCCTACACCTTCATCGTGCCTCAGCGGAAGACCACGGGTGCGATCTGTGTGAACTCCAAGGAGCCCGAAGCCCTGCTGGAGAACCGCGTGAACAAGCAGGAGCTGGAGCTGCTGAACGGAGAGCTCCACAAGCAGCGGCGTCAGATCGAGACGCTGCAGCAGCTGGTGGAGGTGGACGGTGGCGTGGTGAACGAAGTCAAGCTCCTCCGCAAGGAGTCGCGCAACATGAACGCCCGAGTGACGCAGCTGTACATGCAGCTGCTGCACGAGATCATCCGCAAGAGAGACAACGCGCTGGAGGTTTCTCAGCTGGAGAACCGCGTGCTGAATCACACGTCAGAGATGCAGCATCTGACCGCACGCTATCGGGACCTGGAGCACAAATACCAGAACTTGGCCTCGCTCGCGGGAAACCAGAGCGCGCTCATCGCGCAGCTGGAAGAGCAGTGCAGACGAGGAGCTGGTGTTGTGCGACAAGCACGACCGTACCAGCCTCCTGTGATCCCAGCGCAACCACCACACACACCTCAGCATCGACATCCACCTCCACCTCCGGTCCAGCATTCCCCCGCCAGGCCTTTCCACCCGCCGACCTACACGCGCAACAACCACCAGATCACCAACGAAATCCAGAGCGACCAAAACGCCAAAGCAATGCCACCAACTTTACCGACCATAGCCTCTGACACGCACAGCTCCTCAACTGATAAACCCTCAGGTGAGTCAGAGATCAGATTGAATTCAAATTGACAGTATATTTCATGAACTGATCATGTTAAAATACAGTACCAATATACTGAAGTACTCTGTTATATCCTGACAACAACCTTAAAGGAGTAGTTCACTTTTAAACAGTGTTTGCTGATAATTTACTCACCCCCATGTCATCCAAGATGTCCACGTCTTTCTTTCTTCAGTCGAAAAGAAATTAAGATTTTTGATGAAAACATTATAGGATTTTCTCCATATAATGGACTTCAATGGGGACCAAACGGTTCAAGGTGCAAATGAGAGTTTCAGTGCAGCTTCAAACGACACCAGACAATGAATAAAAGTCTTATCTAAGCCCTTTGAGTCATGACTGGAAAAAAGATTTGTTCATTTTGATGAACGAGTTCGAACAGGAGAATCACTGAACAGAGCAAGGCGAGCATTTGAGCTTATAAAACTTAAAACTTTGTTATTTATTTTTTAAATGAGCGATCGTTTCGCTTGATAAGACCCTTATTCATCGTGTGGAATCATTTGAAGCCCTTTGAACAGTTTGCAGTTTGCACTGAAACTCTCATTTGGACCTTGAACCGTTTGGTCCCCATTGAAGTCCATTATATGGAGAAAAATCCTGGAATGTTTTCATCAAAAATCTTAATTTCTTTTCGACTGAAGAAAGAAAGACATGGACATCTTGGATGACATGGGGGTGAGTAAATTATCAGCAAAAGTTTTTTTTCAAAAGTGAACTACTCCTTTAAGTATGCAATGAATAATACAAACAATTAACCTAAGAAATATACCCATAATTCATATAACTGATATCCAAAAATAAAACTGTTCTGTGTACATTATTAGATGACTTGTTCTTTTTCACTTGCTGTAAATGTACCAGTATTGTGGTATTGCTTGTTTGATATTTCCAATCCTCTCCACATGTTTAAAGAACAGAAAATGTCAGAGAAAACCATTCCCTTATAAAAATCATGACGTAAGTCTCCACAAAGCAAACTTCTGCAAAGCATTTTGTGTACGCAACAGGATCAGCGTGACTAATGAGAAACATCTAAACATTACACAGCCGGCAATCTTCCGTTTCTTGCAGCGTTTCAGCAGATTTGCAAGGTTAATTGTCTTATGCACACTGAGTATGATAAATAAGTATGGATATGCATAAGTGGTTTGGTTACATCAGCGGTTCCAATGAAAACAGCTCAAAGGTTCAGCGACACAAGCAACATGGAGACACGTGGATTTCCCTGCCGCTGATCCCGCCAGAGCGCTTGGCCTCCGTCCCATTACAACACAATCATTTGGCAACATATCTTCTGAACTAAGAGTTCACATTAATCTTTGGAGGAAAACCCTCCAAGACACGAAACACTTTAAAGTCCTTAAACGGGGGATTCCAGACACCATTCGGCAACTACAGTGAGGTGTGTGCTTTGCTGGAAGAGGTTTGTTTAAGTATTGTTTACTCTTCTGCTATGAGTATTTCTATGAGGTATAACTGAGCAACTCAAATAAGAAATGCAGTGAAGGAATGTAAATATCTTCCTCACAATATCACCAAAACATGCATGCATACTACATCCACTGCAGTGAACACACATGCATACTATATCCACCGCAGTGAACACACATGCATACTACATCCACTGCAGTGAACACACATGCACACTATATCCACTGCAGTGAGCACACATGCACACTATATCCACCGCAGTGAACACACATGCATACTACATCCACTGCAGTGAACACACATGCACACTATATCCACTGCAGTGAGCACACATGCACACTATATCCACCGCAGTGAACACACATGCATACTACATCCACTGCAGTGAACACACATGCACACTATATCCACTGCAGTGAACACGCATGCACACTATATCCACTGCAGTGAACACACATGCATACTATATCCACTGCAGTGAGCACACATGCACACTATATCCACCTCAGTGAACACACATGCACACTATATCCACTGCAGTGAACACACATGCACACTATATCCACCTCAGTGAACACACATGCATACTATATCCACTGCAGTGAGCACACATGCATACTATATCCACTGCAGTGAACACACATGCACACTATATCCACTGCAGTGAACACACATGCATACTATATCCACTGCAGTGAACACACATGCACACTATATCCACTGCAGTGAACACACATGCACACTATATCCACTGCAGTGAACACACATGCATACTATATCCACTGCAGTGAACACACATGCACACTATATCCACCTCAGTGAACACACATGCATACTATATCCACTGCAGTGAACACACATGCACACTATATCCACTGCAGTGAACACACATGCATACTATATCCACCTCAGTGAACACACATGCATACTATATCCACTGCAGTGAGCACACATGCATACTATATCCACTGCAGTGAGCACATATGCATACTATATCCACCGCAGTGAGCACACATGCATACTATATCCACCGCAGTGAGCACACATGCATACTATATCCACTGCAGTGAGCACACATGCATACTATATCCACCTCAGTGAACACACATGCATACTATATCCACTGCAGTGAACACACATGCACACTATATCCACTGCAGTGAACACACATGCATACTATATCCACCTCAGTGAACACACATGCATAATATATCCACCGCAGTGAACACACATGCATACTATATCCACCGCAGTGAACACACATGCACACTATATCCACCGCAGTGAACACACATGCATACTATATCCACTGCAGTGAACACACATGCATACTATATCCACTGCAGTGAGCACACATGCATACTATATCCACTGCAGTGAACACGCATGCACACTATATCCACCTCAGTGAACACACATGCATACTATATCCACTGCAGTGAGCACACATGCATACTATATCCACTGCAGTGAACACACATGCACACTATATCCACTGCAGTGAGCACACATGCATACTATATCCACCACAGTGAACACACATGCATACTATATCCACTGCAGTGAACACGCATGCACACTATATCCACTGCAGTGAACACACATGCACACTATATCCACCTCAGTGAACACACATGCATACTATATCCACCTCAGTGAACACACATGCACACTATATCCACTGCAGTGAACACACATGCACACTATATCCACCTCAGTGAACACACATGCATACTATATCCACCTCAGTGAATAGACATGCATACTATACCCACCTCAGTGAACACACATGCATACTATATCCACTGAAGTTGTCTGTAAATTCATCTTGTTGCCCAGTTTTCTTTTTAAAACGCCATTAAATCACGCCTCTGGAAGTTATTAGCAAGTTTTTCACCCACAACAAACAACTGCAGAGTGCTAATGTGCTTTGTTTTAACAGATTCACGCACACTTAACAACATGTAATGCGTCAGTTGACTCCACGATTCTAATAAATATCCCACACTGCATCAGTAATACGGCTTTAAAAATACTTGCATGCTACTTTAACATATGCACGACACATTTAATCTCATTTTCCACAGGCAACAGAAGAGTCAGCAACATTGTGTGCAGAGAAACTTGCCGTTTATACCTAAATCTACACATAAATGCCATTTAATGATATGCAAAATATACATTATGGATTGCATTTAGCAGATGTTTTTATCCAATAGCATGTGAAAATGCCTGAGGATGGAAAACAAGCCCTTAAACGCATGAACTGATGAACAAACCGAAACTTCAAAGCAAATGAAAGAAATACAAGTCCTTTCAAAAAGCGATGACTGATTTCAGCGCAGACTGTGAGTAGCTCTTACTCACGAGATGAGAAGCGTCTTGCTCATCTATAGTCTGGAAAATGATCCGGTCACCAGCAGATTGAGGCTTACCCTTTTGATATCCCATCCCAACAAAACTCATAATCTGAAATGAAATGTCAAAACAGCTGTCACAGAAAGACAAAAAGCAGAAAAGTCTGAGACAAATCAAAACACAAACCGTGACAAATAAGAATCCTCCGCAGAGATTCCAGTGCATTTTTCTATTGCGTTTTGGAGAAAATCAACTAGTGAAGGGTAATTTGAGACTGAAACTTCAATGAATGTTCTCTGAAACCGGCTAACCCTCAGATGAATGTCTCGCTATAATCTGCTACATTTATTAGAGTACGAGTATAACATCAATCCGGCCTGACTCACGGAAGTGAATCTCGACTGACGACGTACAATGTGCATGCTGAAACCTAATATAGTTTAATGCATTTCTCACAGATGTTTTTGTATAAATTGCCTTTGCACACAGCTCACTTTTTTATCTCTTGAAATGTATCCACAGCAGATGCATAAGACCAACAAATGAAAAAAAAGACCTAAAACTTTTTAATTAAGGCGCTTCACATCTCTAGTCGCTGTATTGGTACTCGCTGGGATGAGAAACCTAAATGCAAACTAACTAAATGGAAATCTGAATGCAATCCATTCGTTTCTAAAAGGTACATTTGGTGTGATCTTACTTCAACAGAAGCCCTCATCCAGCATCTTCCACCAAATTTATTAGCTTCCAAATAAAAAAAATAACAGTTGTTAACATTCAGACCAGAAGATGTGGAAACAATAACCTGAAGCATCCCGTCCGAGAACAGAGGCACGAGTGAAAGTGTAAAAGCTTGTTAGCTCATTAGACAGCTTTAAAGGGAAGCTCAAGGTTCTGTAACGGCAGCTATGTTCATTATCTAGATGATTTACCATCTCCTTAGGGCAGTTTTTTTACGATCCACAAAAAGGTGTGGAGAGCATTCAGTCGTAATGAAAACAGCATTGCCTCAAATGTGTTGCTGGAAACTTGCGAGTCCAGATGAGAAAATAACATCTCAATGGTTGCATAAGGGCTGTCAAATAGGATATGACTACATCTACTCCTCTGGTAACATAAAAAAAAGCACTCAAATGTTTTTTTTTAGTATCTTGTGTTCATTTTTAATTTGTAACATTACTTGGTAATGTTTCTTAAATCATTGGTATATTAATGATTACTTAAATCAACACTTTACAATAAAGTTAACTACTTTAGTTAACATGAACTAAGAACAAACAATACTACAACATGTATTAGTTAATATTAACCCTTGTGCATTGTTCAAATTCACTACCCTTTCGTTATGTTCGTAGCTGAAAAAAGCCACTACTTTAAACTGCTGTAAAAATGTATCAGATAAATATTTTTTTTGCATAAATCTATTAACCGACCTCAGTCCTGATCAAAACTACTATTTTTTTTTTTTTTTAAATCTGGATTTTAACTCTTTAATTGCCAAATTCATAAATGATGTCACTGATTTGGGGGGAAAAAAACACAAAATGACTTGTTTTCAATATAAAATATGATTGTGGACTGGATTTTTTTTTACCTTTTATCACAGTCTTGGACATGTCAAAGATTAGAAACAACATTGGTTTTGATGCATTGTTAGTTTTTGTGTAGCATCAGATTTTAACTTTTTCTCCCTCATTTAATGTTCGTGGCTGTTTTTGCCCCATTGACTTCCATAATAACCACATTTTTTGATTGCAAAGCCATGACACCATAAAATCATGCATTTTTGATTGTTGATGGTTTTCCCTGTTGGGAAGAGGTAAAATTTGTAATTTTTACTGTTGATAACCAGGTGGAACCATTTAACCCTTTAGACAGGCCTGTGCAAAAAAAGCTTAGTTTCTGGCTTTTACATGGAGTTATATGGAGTATAATAGCATATTACAGTGTGTATACAGTATGTGTGTGTGTGCGTGAGTGTGTGAGAGAGTGTGAGAACTCACCTTGATGTGTCTGAGAAAATAAAAATATACACTTCAGCTCTCAAAACTACATGGAGTAAACAAAAACAAAGTAAGTGTATTTATGCATCTGCTGCCTTTTGATGGTGAGAAATGCAGACTAAACAAAAACAAAGCAAGTGGATATAAACGCTTGTCATTTGGTGGTGAGAAGAGCAGCAAGCAACATGAGAGAGGGCTTGTCTTGTAGTGAAGTTTTAGAGATGATTATGCAGTCTGACCCCTCCAGCCTTTTTTCAAGACTGTGATAAAAGGTAAAAAAAAATCCAGTCCACAATCATATTTTATATTGAAAATAAGTCATTTTGTGTTTTTTTCCCCCCAAATCAGTTACATCATTTATGAATTTGGCAATTGAAGAGTTAAAATCCTGAATTAAAAAAAAAAAAAATTAGTAGTTTTGATCAGGACTGAGGTCGGTTAATAGATTTATGCAAAAAAATGTGAAAAAAATATTTATCTGATACATTTTTACAGCAGTTTAAAGTAGTGGCTTTTTTCAGCCACGAACATAACGAAAGGGTAGTGAATTTGCCCAGAGTGTACTGTTGAGTTTTTGAAAAATTTCAAAGCATTTTCCCAAAATATGTGTCAAAATAAGATTTGACAAGGAAAAAGTTATGGCCAAATTAAGACTAAAAAATACCCCTTAGTGGCTGAAAAAAGCCACAACAGCACATAAGGGTTAATAAATTTCAACATTTAGCAATACTTTACTAAAATCAAAGGTTGTATTTGTTAACATTAGTTAATGCACTGTGAACTAACATGAACAAACAATGAACAGCTGGATTTTTATTAACTAACATTAACAAATATGAATAAATACTGTGAATGTTTTGCTCATTGTTAGTTCATACTAGTTAATACATACATGTAAAGTGTTACCAAATTCTTTATAAATAATGCTTTTAAAAAGTATTTTTATGCATTAATTTTGGCTTATAATACACCTTAAAAAGCTTTGTATGGTCTCATGAATAATTGTAACAATATAATATAACATTATAATATTCATTATTACACTTATAGAAAGTATAATCCATTAAAAGACAAACCAATTTTTTAGATGCAAATCTGTAAATATTATAATGCATTTTCTTACATTGCATAACTACGGAGGCGTATTGCATTCACTTGAAGAAAAAAAATCTACTCTGTTTTTCTGAATTAACGAGTTAATTTTTCATGAGAAAAAAAATTTGCTCTGTTTTTCTGAATTAATGAGTTAATTTTTCATGAGAAAAAAAAATTGCTCTGTTTTTCTGAATTAACGAGTTAATTTTTCATGAGAAATTTTTTTTGCTCTGTTTTTCTGAATTAATGAGTTAATTTTTCATGAGAAAATTGTTTTTTTTTGCTCTGTTTTTCTGAATTAACGTGTTAATTTTTCATGAAAAAAAATTTTTTGCTCTGTTTTTCTGAATTAATGAGTTAATTTTTAATGGAATTTTTTTTTGCTCTGTTTTTCTGAATTAATGAGTTAATTCAGAAAAACAGCAAAAATAAATTTTCTCATGAAAAATTAACTTATTAATTCAGAAAAACAGAGCAAAAACTTTTTTTCTCATGAAAAATTAACTCATTAATTCAGAAAAACAGAGCAAAAACTTTTTTTCTCATGAAAAATTAACTCATTAATTCAAAAAAACAGAGCAAAAACTTTTTTTTCTCATGAAAAATAAACTCATTAATTCAGAAAAACAGAGCAAATTTTTTTTTCTCATGAAAAATTAACTCGTTAATTCAGAAAAACAGAGTAGATTTTTTTTCTTCAAGTGAATGCAATACGCCTCCGTACATAACACACGATTCTGTGCAATTTCTCTATTATTTTCCATGGACAAACCAACAGCTGTCAATGAGATGCAGGCTTAAGTTAATGAGCATGATCATGGCACTTTACAGGCTCATGCATAAATACACGTTTAGTAAACATGCGATGTTCACACATAATATATACTCCAATCCAATAGCCTCAACATTGTAACATCAAACTCAATGGAAAGCATTATTTGCACAAAAGAAAACAAGCTCCTGGAGGTCCTGGCCAATACTCATCAATATGTGACTCTCTTTCGCAATTCAACAGGCAAACTGGTCTCAGAAACACAGCCGTTTTAAACCACATCTGAATTGATTTCAACATAAAATTCAGAGATGCTGTCGTGCATTCAATAATGCACGTGTTTGCTTTCCATACAGGACCGTTCAAAGACTGCTTACACGCTCTGGAGGACGGACACACCAACAGCAACATGTATCTACTGAAGCCGGAAAACACCAACAAACTGATGCAGGTCTGGTGCGACCAGAGACACGACCCCGGCGGCTGGACCGTCATTCAAAGACGCATGGACGGATCGGTCAACTTCTTCCGAAACTGGGAGACATATAAGGTCAGAAACATGTTTATGTTCATTTAACATTTATGCAACCAACGAATAGATCATGCAAATAAAGATGTGATCATGAGCTCATGCATGCTTACGTCATTCTTTATCATTGGATAACAGCATGAACTCCCCTACTTCCCTCAGTCATGGTTAGTTCATGTAATGAAACGCACATTGCTCTGAAATCCTCCCATTCGTGCATGGAGAAACGTCCATGACAAAGGTCAGACTCTCAGCAAACTGCAGCTTTGTGTCATTTCTGAATTCATTGCTCTTCAAACGTCACTGGAATTGGGTTATGCAAGATGGGCAAGGTTTCCAAACTAGGGCCAGGGCTTTTCCACACAAACACCGTCTGACGAAAACACCCTGTCGATGTCATTAGAGCCCGGGATTACAATCAGGACGAGACGCAACAAGCCAGTGTCAAGGGGAATATTGTAATGACTATATAAAAAAAAGCACTAAACCCTAATTATATAATGAATGATTTTTTAATGCAAGAGGCATTCCACCGAAAGGGTGACATTACTGTCCCCAGGACATTAAATGTATAAAATTGCATGAAAATTAACTCTAAAATACATTTTATTATTAAGCAAAATATCATGCACATTAAGCAAACTACAAATTTAAAACGTATAATTAAAAACAACAATTAAAACGACAGAACACTAATAAAATGGCATTTTCTGCATGTCCCCACTGTAAAAAATATTTTCAAGATTTGTTATCACAACGTATTTTTTTGTCAAATCAACTTCATAATAATTTATTTAGTTGAGATAACTTATTATTTTGAGTTTCTGATGGTTAAATGAATCTCCTTCATTGTATTAACTCACCTTTTCCAGTTCAATCAACTTAAAATTTTAAGGCAACCCAGGCTACTTACTTTTTTAAGTTAAACCATCAATATTTTTTTACAGTGTAGACTTTACCATGAAATATTATGATTAAAATCCTTCAGAAATCTGATTTTTTTGGGGGGGATTGTTGTGTGACTTTATATCCAAACTGCTTTAAAATGAAAAAAAAAAAAAAACATTTGCTCTAATATTCTAGATAAAATACACATTTTTGTCGCCAGGTTTTCACTCAGTCCTGTTAGACTATTACACCCACCCACATTAGTGATTTTATTGGCACAAATATCAATTGAACGTATAGCCAACATATTCTTTAAAATAAACACTTTCTTGTGGGGAAAACAAAGGAATTAATTGACTAATTCTAAACTTGCTTTTTAAATGACATGATTTTCGGTAACATGATTGAGAAAACATGCGTCCATATTCTGCTTAAACCTTGTAAAAAAAAAAAAATAAAGTTGCCAGAGATAACCAAGACTCTAACTAAGATTCACTGTTGAAAAAGATCAAAAATAAAGTTTATTTTTAAAGAGTTACAACAAGAAAATGTGGCCGCAAACCATTATATTTCAATTTCAATTTCTGGGTAGCCAGTCATGAATAATAAATAAGAATAAAGCTAAAAATGATGCCGATCGAAACATCACTATGAGTGAAACACTAGCGAATGAACATGCATTCATAAAACCGATAACTTCTCTCTCTCTCTCTCTCTCTCTCTCTCTACCCTTTTAAGCAATTGGTTTTCATCTTTAGATGAGGTTTTTTCTTTTAAATTGTTTGTTTATGGTCCTAGGTATTCTGTTCAAAGGAAAAGGACTTTGGTTTTAATACATTTTTTATCAGGCACTGCAAAATTAGTAATATGGAAGACAAGAAAAAACAAACTTCTATGGCAGGATGCAATAAGTGTGGTTCCTATGTTTTTGGGCATTGTGGCAGCTAGACTAAAAGTAGAGTTTGTGTATTACAAGTTGGTGGACTGTTTACCAAAGTTTGTAGAAATCTGGTGTGTTAATGAGGTATTGTGTACTTTATGTGAGCGAAATGAATTGGTGTTGACTTTTTAAATATACCTGTTAAAAAAAAAAAGTCAAAATCAAAATTCAAAAAAAAAACTCTCTCTCTCTCTCGCTCTCTCTCTCTCTTCAAGAAGATAAATTTATGAAGGGAATTGAGGAGGCATCGGTCACGCTATGAAAAGGATAAAATGGCATTTGGCATCAATAATCTCAAACCGTGCATGAAGCATCAATGTGAATGTTGCGTAAAGATTCTTTAACATTTCTCCATTGTTTTCCATGGAAAAACTAACAGCATTCAGGTTTGGAACGACTTGCGGGTGAGGAAATAATGAAAGAATTGTATTTTCTGGATGAACAATTTCTTTAAACAATGACTAACACAACAGCAGTCTGGAGTGATGATTTATTACATGCATCAATGCATTCTGTGACGCTATAGGTGTTGAGCTGGCTTGTCTCTGACGTAACGTGTTCTCAGGTGTTTTCGAGACTGTGCTCAGACCTGCTTCCACTGAAAGAATGATTAACCCTAATAGCGAGACCGCTAAATACAAACACATGTACGATGTCGGAGGAGGTCTTTTCAAATTCAGGATCTGGCAAAGTGTTTTGAGAGAGCATTAAACTTGAAGATTTACTGTTTCCCTGCATGCATAGTTTATGTGATAATCAAGAGGTTTCCGCCAGTTCTTGTTCTGTTAAGTCTACTGAGCATGAAGAATCGGAGATTTATACATCGAAAAAACTCTATTCGCATCAGACATTTCACTCATTTTAGCACGGTTAAAACGTGGAGTTGGGATACAGAACTTCCGGTCAACAGTATTTCTCGATAAGGATTTAGATTATCAGCCCTAATGTCTAAAACCATCGAGGTAGACTGACCACTATGAGGTTTTTGCTCCTGTTGAAGCTATAAGTTTGTATGAAATCAACCTTGTTTTGCTCCTCGATCTTATGAAAGAAAACTACACTACCCACAATCCTAAGCGTAGAAACAAGGTCTGCTGATTGGTCCAACTCGCTGTTACCATAGAAACGTTTACCTTACTGGCGAACAGCTAGAGCTACCTGCGGCTGTTGTTGGGTAGTAATAATAATAATAATAATAATAATAATGTGACTTCAGGCAGTTTGCGGAGACATAGAAATTTATATTTAAGTCATTAAATTCAAGTTGACGTAAGCTTTTCCCTCCGCTGGTGGTCATTCTTCATTCGGTGTTGAAACAGCGCGTTGCGTTCGGTTACGAAAGTCAACACAATAAAACTCTCTCCAAGATGATTCAATGTTAATATTATTATACCTGATCATTATACCCTTTCACACATAATGACTTTAAATTATCTTTGAGGGTAATTTCTCAGGCAAATTTGATGTGCCATTTAATTAGACTAATTAATCACCACATCGTTTAATTAATTATATTAAAAATTGTAATCGCTTGACAGCCCTGTGTATATTAAGAAAATATATTAAACTGTGGTAACATCGATATGATGAAAGACAAAACAATATAATCAACTCCCTACAACTTTGAATCATCAAATTACATTTTTTTTTTGATTTAGCAAGGATTTGGCAACATCGATGGTGAATACTGGCTTGGTTTGGAGAACATCTACTGGCTGACCAACCAAGGCAACTATAAGCTGCTGGTGACACTCGAGGACTGGTCGGGCAGAAAGACGTTCGCAGAATACGCCAGTTTCCGCTTGGAGCCAGAGGCGGACTTCTACAAGCTGAAGGTGGGCCGTTACCATGGAAACGCCGGAGATTCGCTCACCTGGCACAACGGGAAACAGTTTACCACCTTAGACCGAGATCATGACGCGTACACAGGTATCAGAGGAATTCTGTCTCCAAGATCTTTGCATGGTTTCATTGTCCAATAAGGGCTAAAAATATACTAACTCTACAGTGCTGCAGAATTGAGTACTAAAACCCAGAAACGAGTTCAGAATGATGGAATTGGAAGTTCAAAAATGCAGAATCAATGGATTTTGTTGAAGTCATGCAACTGGTGTAGTTCTTTACAGCCAAACTTTTGCTTTTTACTTAGTCATTAAGGCTTCAAAATTCATTTGTGAAGATAATCTTGATGAACAAAACATGCAAGATTCATAAACTCATGTTGTTCATTTAGATTATTTTCTGCAATAATCTAAAAGCCAACTGGCTGGGAGTAAAGCGAACCAGGATGATTCCAAATTCCGGGTTGCAAACAAAATGACGTCATCACTGCAGCATTCTAAATAGAATCAGTGTGTAACAGTGTGGAATTCTATACGACAATTCACCATGACGTCACAACTGTAACAGACGTTCTTCTGGGTGGCCGGAAGTTCCAAGTTTCTATGGCAACGCTAGTAAATTGCTTGGAAGGGAGACCCACTGTTGACAGTAAA
Source organism: Pimephales promelas (assembly GCF_016745375.1). The sequence goes on from NW_024121754.1 coordinate 153,402, forward strand.
TCATAATAATCATCATAACAACTGTGTTTAATGATATAAGTAAAAAATATAATAAATATTTTAGTAGGCCTACACATTATTAGCTGAACACTAACCGCGATTAATCGCATCCAAAATAAAAGTTTGTGTTTACGTAATATATAAGTGTGTAGTGTGTATAATTATTTTGTATATATCAATTCACACACATGCATGTATATATTTAAGAAATATTTGCATGTATATACTTTATATATATATATAAAAAATAATATTGTAAATATAAATATTTTATATATTAATAACAAGATGTGTATAATTAACACATCTTAAATATAAACATGCATATGTGTGTATTTATATATACAAAATAATTATACACACACACTACACACTCACACTTATGTAAACACAAACTTTTATTTTGGATGCGATTAATCGTTTCACAGCCCTACTAAATACTCTCTAGCTCTTTTTTTCTAGGGCAAAATAACACCAAAGAACATGTTTTCTTAAAATTTTATCAACAACAATGTTTTTGCAATGTGTTTGCTGGATCTCTTCAGTTACTCAATAGAAGCCACTCGGGTTCTGCCACCCGGAAGTGTCTTAGTGCCTATTGTTCACAAACTTACTGAAATGCCGTATATAAAAAATGCAAAAGTCACAGTTTTCACTAACTTAAACCTCATTTCCTCTCATACAGGAAACTGTGCCCACTATCAGAAGGGTGGTTGGTGGTATAACGCCTGCGCCCACTCCAACCTGAATGGCGTGTGGTACCGCGGTGGGCATTACCGCAGCCGCTACCAGGACGGAGTTTACTGGGCCGAGTTCCGCGGTGGCTCGTATTCCTTGAAGAAGGTCACTATGATGATCCGGCCAAATCCCAACACTTTTCATTAGAAACATCATGTGAAGGAAAATGCTAAATCTAAATAGTTGTAAATAGTGCATTGTTAATGTTATTTTTGTATTGACCGTTATGAATTCTTAATATGGAGTCATACATATCCAAAATCCAACTTCATGAAGGAGACACGACTTTTTGGGTTTCCTGGAGACAGAGGTCCCAATGGTGTCCAGGCTCTGTGGACAATGAAGAGCGAGTGAGAAGCTAGAAAACTTTACAATCTTCAGCCAGACGAACCTGGCAACATGACCTGAAGCTGGACAGCATCGTGTGCGTCATTACAAGTGCACTTAAAATGGGGATATATTCAGTGTGTTTACCTGATCTAAACAGGCACCTAACCTCATTCTCACTGTAAGAAGTCTAACCTTGAAGAAAAGAACTGTTCGGTTGCTATAAAACACAATATATTGAAATTTAAACAGTTCTCATACCATTTTCTTCCATAGCATTGAATTTCGTTGCAATTGTGCCCTGCGAAGTGGACTACACAGGATTTTTGGACGTCAAAAGGGGATTTTACATGCAAAAAATGTCAACATTTAAAAGCCTAGTTATTGTGTATGCATATTTACTATCTAAATTAAGAGACGTGAATTGGTTAAATGAACACATTTAAATCACAAATGCAAAGTCTCTTCCTCATTTGATTTGTTTATAGCGTTTATTTCCAATAAAGGGTAAACTGCAACTGCGCCCTGGGAATTTTGGACATCTTAAAGGGATTTTTGGTGTTAAAACTCCAATTTAGTCTAGTTATTGTGTATGCACCTATTTACAAGCTAAATTGCAAATCAAGAGACGTGAATTGTCTAAACTAACATAAATCCCAAAAGTGAAGCCTCCGTAAACTTCAATGACTAGGTTAATTTTAGTAGCACAAACGCAAAGTCTCTTCCTTATTTGATTTGTTTATATTGACTTTCAATGTACCGTTGCAGTTGTGCCCTGACAAGTGGACTATACACAGGATTTTTTTTTTACATCTTTTCAGGCAACAATAAAAATTCAGCCAACATTGAGAGGTAAAATTTAACCTACACTCTAAAAAATGCTGGGTTGTTTTAACCCAATTTTGGGTAAAATATGGACAAACCCAGCCATTGGGTTAAAAATGTAATTTAAAAATGTAACCCAATGGCTGGGTTTGTGCATATTTTACCCAAAATTGGGTTAAAACAACCCAGCATTTTTTAGAGTGTACACTCTAATTGTGTTGTATTAAGAACCAGAAATGGTTCCATCCCCCGCTTCATATATGGAACTCCAAAATGGTTCTATATAGAACCATTTTTTGGGGGGGTAAAAGGTTCTATTGGCCAAGTACGGAACCCCAGGGTTCAACCCAGATGAACCCTTTTTTTAAGAGTGTATAGAACCTTTTATGGGTTCCAAATACGTAGAGCTGATAGAACCTTTTAAGGTTCTATATAGAACCTTTTCTTCTAAGAGTCATTGGCTATCCACATATAGCCTTTGCAAGCAAAAGATGTCTGTCTTGTATATTACTGGCTATTTTAATGTACTGTAACAGCATTCATATGTCCATGAATGATTTCACTCATTTGAGTCTTGTTTGGAAAGCATCTAGAAGCTATAGCCCTGTTTACACCTGCTATTAAAATGTGTTTTTTAGTTCGATCGGATCACAAGTAGACGAGGGAGACACACTCCTGTTTACACTTGGTGTTTTAATCCGCCTCTTCTGTCCATTTTTGACCACTTCTGTCCTGATTTCTTCGAGGGGAGGCTCTATGTATGGGATCTTTTTCAGATCTTTCAATCTTATGGACGAAATAAGCTCCTATTTACATTTGAACACGACCAGAGAACAAGCTCAAAATATTTTAGACCCCGTTTACAACTGTATTTAACATAGTCCACTTGTGATCCAATCGACCAAAACATGGCAAGAAACCCTCATTTGCTATTCGGGGGGGTAGAAATTGATATTTAAGTGACATTTAAGTTCTGGAAGTTGGTATACTTAATTTTTCTGAGGTGAGGTGAAAATAAGACAACAAATGAAAGCTTAAAACTCGGCCTAAAACTTCATATGCTTTGTAACGCAACAATCTCATTAGCATTCATAGGTATTCATATTCATTCTAGCACACGTACATTTGGAGATGCAACAGCAACTTTAATAGCAGGTGTGAACAGGGCCGATGAGCGAGTTTGTTTTTGTAACGCAAAATATTGTTGTGTTTTTTACTTACAGAATGTTCTAATAAATTATGTACAGCTACTGCAGTTTTGCTTTTTTGTGTTAAACTGCAAAAGACAAGACTACATTACAGTAGACATGAGAGACGAGTCGAGAACGACTCACAGGTGGACTGAGTTCAAAGCTCGATGTGTTCGTTTGTTCAAGCCTCTAAAGGTCAAAGGCTCTAAGGGCCCTACGGGAGACTGTGTTTGTCCTGTAAGAGAACAATCACAATACTCAATCTCAAACATCTTGGTTGTTATGAATGAAAAAGGGTGTGTAACATTCGTTTCCAAATGAGGAAAACCTTGTTAATGGCTGGAAAACACATTAAAATCACTAGTCGCTTTCACAGACATGTAGTCTTTGAACTCGCGCTCTTGCAAACTAATCCAACTCAAACTTTCTAAATTGAAGATTGTATTTAGGCTTTAAAAATAAAAATTTATAAAATTTGCAGTATTTTGTGAAGATTATCCGGATCATGCATATACTAGTATGCAGGTCACAACAAAAGTTATAAACTTCAAAATAAAATGCCATTTTCAACACATTTTACTTCTGTAACATGGAGTGTTTCCAATTGAAAGGGCTTAAAAAGTAAGGGTGGAATTGAATTTATCAATCAGAAATAAAAAAGTATCTCCAAAGTCCTTAGAATAACATGCATCAGTGCATCATGATGGAAACCTGTATTAAGAAAGTAAAAATAGGATTCCTTTTCAATTCATGCTGTATACTAGTAGGTCACAACAAAAGGTTATAAACTTTTAAATAAAATGTCACACTCTAAACAATGCTGGGTTGTTTTAAAATATGGACAAACCCAAATGTTGGGTTAAAAATGTAATTTTTTTTTCACCCACCTCCACGGAGGACAACTTTATTTATATATTTATTTTTTATTATTATTTTTTTTATTATTATTATTTTATATATAATACAGAAATTTTTTTTTACTTCTGTGTTTCCAATTGAAACATGACATAAAAATAAGGGTGGAATTGAATTTATCAACTATAAATTAACTGAATTGTAAAACTGGAAATCTCGGAAGTCCTTAGAATAACATTTCCTTAGGAAACTGTATTAAGAAAGTAAAAACAGGATGCCCTTTCAATTCATGCTGACTTTAAAATGAATGTAAACCAGTTGTGGAGTGGTTGGAAAGTGAGTGCACCTCTAAATAAAAAGTTTTCTGTGAACAGACGATGATGACAGCAGTGCACCGCCATCATTTTGCTCATGTTTACCGTAAGCAGACAAAAAAAAAAAAGAGAACACCACACTGATTGTTCAGCATGACATGGCATTTTAATACTCTGAATACCACATCAACTCATGAAGGTATAAGTGAGTTTATGCATTGCCCTGGGTCAGTCACTTCTCATACTAAACATCCCTTGTTTTCTGGTTTACTCTTTGAAGTTTTTTTGTAGGGCAGCCAATCGATTAAATATTTTCAGCAAAGTAATTACATGATATGATGATTTATTAGCTTGCTTCCAAATCTAGTTGTCTAATAAACCTGGCATTGTATATTACAAATATCATTGGCTCTTTGGAGAACTGCCTGTGTTCCTCTTTAGCAAGTCACTTTGGACAAAAGTGTCAGCTAAATGCATAAATTCAGTTAATTAAGCAAATCAAACATAGAAAAAAAAGCCACCAAAAGATAATGATTGCAATTGCTAATATTTTGATTAAATTTTACCTCATGTAAACGCAATACCTCGATCTAATGCAAACTAAAATCAATGTCTATCTGAGTATGGTATAACCATACTTATGGTGCGTTCACACCGGATGCGAATAGCGCTTCGGGCGCGAGTGATTTCAATTTTAAGGTCAATGCAAAGACGCATTATGTGCGTAAAAAATTCCTGCGGCGCGAATGAGGCGTAGAGCGCGGCGTGGTAGTCAAGTTCGCACTGAGCGTCTGGCGTTAAAGCGCGTTACGCGCGAATGATTTAGTTAGTGCTATTTGTGCATTCACGCTTTTGACGCGAATTCCCGCCTGCCACCCGAGTTGAAAAATCTGAACTTTGGCATCAATTCGCGCCGCGTTAACCAATCAGGAGTCTGCTGCTTGCTCACGTGGGGAAGGATCTGGATGCTTCAATAAATTATTTTGTAATATGACTAAATGCCTGGTGTGGTTCTAATGCACAACAAAGCAAATATTTTATCACTTAAAACTTCAAATTTCAATATATGAGACTTATTCCTTTTGTATTGAATGTTATTTATTCCATATCTAGATTATATAAAAATATTATTATGATGTAAAGACAACTAACATACATGTGCATAAATTCGTGTCTGGACGTTTTTTGGAGAAAAAAGAAAAAAAAAAAGAAAAAAAAAAAAAATCACTGGACCGGTTAATTAAACGTACAGTATGAGATTTTTGGCCACCAGGGGTCACTCGTTTAAAATAATAACAAAAGACGTACTTTGATGACGTCGGGAAAGAGCGTGGGCTCACGGGAGTTGTTGTCGCTGTCAATGACAACCAGCTCAGCTCATGACATGACATCATCGTTTCACAAAATATACGGATATACGGCATCTCTCTGTAGATTTAGCTTGTCAAGAAGCTTTAAATGCAACCCCAATGTTTACCTGTGTCACGCTTCTCCTGTCCCAAACCCTTCTCGGGTCATATTTTTCAGGTACGTTTGAGCTTTAGCTAATGAGCTGGCCGTAGCAGCAAAATGTGCAGGCAAAGCGTAATCGTGGTCCATAACTATTATACAGACGAATATAAATATTAATATTACGCTACTTTAATGAATGACCTATTTTAGAACATTTTTCATATATAGAGTGAGTGCATACATACACATACATAATAGTGAGTGCGCGGCGCCGGAGGTGAGGCGTTTATTTAGTAAGTATGAGCACGCTGAAGCGGGCACGTACATTCGCAGCCTGAGTATTCAATGTGCGCGGCTCGCTAACAGCAACAGTTGGCTGTTTTGAATGAGACGACCCGGTTACTGTGAACGGGGAGCGCTTTATGCGCGAGCAGCACCGGGGACAGTGTGTCTGTTAAGAGTGAGCGCTCGTGAGCGGGCACGTGATTTAAACACATAAAAATACGTACTACTTTTTTTTCTTCGTCATTTTCTTTGCTTTATTGGCGGTAGTCCAGTGTTCCCCTTTGTGTTTGGCGGTTTCGCCGGGTTCCGCAAGGAAGTTAGAGAAAATAGAGGAGTCAAAGGTTATATGACGCCATAGACGGGCGACGAAACGGAAATAAAGAAACGTCCCGTGTCTTCGAATTAAACTATAAATTTCTCCGTATTTGAAATTTGGTGGAAACTGTCGGGATAATGTAAGTACATATCTAACAGAAATATATAACATAGATACAGTTATTTTTGCTATTTTTAATGCAGAAAAAATACATATTGTGGCTTTAATAACTTTTGAAGGCTGGATCTATTTATCATCAAAATAAAAATAAATGACAGATCAGATGGATGAGGGCGAGGGTGATCCTCGCTCTGATGCGGGACAACAGGTCATCAAACTGGGCGCGGGACAGGGGGAAGTACCGCTGACAGCGGCCGTCATCCAGCGCAGCTCCTGGAGCGAGCAAATGGTGAAACTCGTCAAACGGTTCGCCTCCGAAGGGTCCGATGGACACGAATACGTGACGATGATCCACACGCCTCCAGAGCAAATACAGAGCGGCGACTCTCTCGATGAATGCTCGATCAACATAAAAAAGATGGCTGCCAACGGGTTTCGATTCTGACGCGCGTAAAAACAAAAATTTGCAGCGAAATTTACGCGCGTCAGAATCGAAACCCGTTGGCAGTTTCACTGTTGACGCGCGAATGGATTCAAAGTGGTCAAGAGTATAACTAGACGCGGTAGGCGCGAATTTGACACGCTATTCGCATCTGGTGTGAACGCACAGTTACAGTATTAGCGAATAATCAGAATAATGAAAATTGCATGTAAACTGGAGTGAAGAGTTCTGCTTGTGTCATGTGTCCATCTTGCTGCGATTAAAACCTTACTCTGGAAATAATGGCTTTATTGGTGTACATGTAAACATGGTCATTGACCTACAGACCACAGTCAACTATTTTACTATCAAACTGGTCAATCCGTCCGAGATTTAGGGGCCGTTAATGAAAATTGTGTCCTTTCTATCTTTTATCTTCACTAAACAAACATTAAAAGCACCCCGTTTTAGTCCAATAAACAACTTTAAACTCTCAAACAACACTCCAACAGACATGTCGCACGCACACATGGAAACAATGCAATGTTGTTTCAGTGTTTCTCCACGCCTGCCAATTATCATCTAAATTGCACATAAAACCTACAATGGTGGTTGTAAGTCAGACAAACAATATCTTACTATCCAGTTCTTGATTCCAGATTGAGCTGCTAAGGATGTTTATCGTTTTTAGTGTATGGTTTGAGATTGCAAAACTACCATGTGATGCCAAAAACATGAGCATGTCCAAGAAAGGTGGTCAAAATGTCAAGTTATCAAACAATCCAGAGGAAATACACCTTTACGTTTCTACAAATCAAACCCAGACTATCTAATCTGTGCCATGCGGCTTCGCTCCATCTTCTCCCAATCTGAGTTAAAGAAGAACAGCAGCTGTACATGACTAAGTCCCGAAGAATATGAGACATCTTCCAGCAATCTCGGCTCATTGATATCGCTGGGTTTGGAATCAATTTATTGTTGAGTCTCCAGACTTACTGAAGTAATGAGAACCGTACGTGTGTGATCTCTGTTAAAGACACTCTGGTTCAACATGCACTAGTGTGAGAGAACATGGGAACACACTGAAAAATGTCTAAAATAATAAGACGTGTTTCATATTCAAATGGTGGGAATACTTATTCCAAGGATTATAACAAAACGCATGTGTCTTTCATGATCTGGGCTTCACTTACCAGCCGAACCCTGATCCCTTGGTCGAGAAGGAGATGTTAAAAATGTTTGGTTGACGTTAGAGTTGTTTGGATGCCATTTTTTTTTCTTTCCGAGCTCGGGTGTACAACCGTGAACCATTCCCAGCCAGTCTGCATATAAACGACGGTCTGGGGAACAGCTACGGTCCGGTTCTGCTGATTCGAGCGCAATTGTCTACCAGACTTTCAAATCGTTCTGAACACAACAAACTTGCGGGCCTGTCTTTAAGTGATTCATTAAACCGTTCATTCAACGAAAACGTTCAAAAACGCTGATTTCTTAAATGATAGATGTAATTTTAACTTTGAGCTCCACTTTTCAAAGCTCAGCTGGCCAGTAATGCTGATTTTGGGCAAAGCTGAAGCAATGCTTCACTTAATGCTGACGCAATTAATAGTATTAGAGCCAGACCGATATATCGGCCGATATTAGGCATTTTCCAAAATATCGGTATCGGCAGTTATAATGGCCGATAAATGAATATTTAAAAAATAAAATAAAAGCGGATGAAACGCGCTTTAATCATCATCTCTCCTTGGCCTGTTATATTGAAAATGTATGTTTTACAATTTGCAGTATGACGTTATCTATTGTTAAATTATGGCTCATCATAGACTAGCTAACTGCAAAGCTAGCTAATGCCACTATCATCAGTGGAAGACCGCTAACGTTAACATTAATGAGCTTGGAAACCACAATGAACTTTTTCTGCCTAAATAAAGTAATGATTACTGTATTTATAACTAGCATATCTCTAGTTACAGTCCCTGCATTGTAAAATGTAAGTTATACTTGCGAGGAGTGAACATTTAGACATAGAGAAAAAGTATCAAACGTATCTTGTGCAGAAAAGTTAGCTTTTCTTTTACACGTGTGTGAAATCCAACAATATTTAATAAAAAAATAATAATATCGGCCGATATATCGGAATATCAGATTTTAAAACCCAAAAATATTTGTATCGGTATCGGCCTTCAAAATCCTTTATCGGTCGGGCTCTAGTAAATATACTTACATGTTAACAGGATGATACAACAAATATTTTGCTTTTCCTTGGAAACGGCAAATTTTCACAAATATACATGACAAAGACAGACACAGGTAATCGCACGCGATCAGTCGATCTCATTCACTGTCCTTTTAGGCTTAAGTCCAAATCCACAAAGCCTCTGTACAAATCACCATGAGAAACAGTCTTGATATCATTGCTAACTTATATAACATTCAAGAGGACTTGGGCGTCGTGATGTCATTACTTGGAGTGGCCGCCATGTTGACAGCTTCGCGAACGTAAACGTACAGCAAGTCGAACGAGGAGAAGCAGCACAGTAGGGAGAAATAAAAGATAAAAAGATGTTAAAATCCCTAAAAGGATGTGGAATTTACTGATGCGTTAAATAGGGAAGCCAGGGAACGTTGTGGACAAAATCGGCACTTTTAACGGTTTGGATCCATATGAAATTTCCAACAAACAGTGGGAACACAGTAATCCGGACGAAGCTAAGCTGTGCTCCACCTAGCTGCTAGTTTTGTAACCGCTAGTGCTAACAATCATTCACACATGTACTTTTAACGGAGAAACCTTTGGTCAAATTACACATTGGTAGTCGACTGTTCTCTGAGATTTGTTTTCATGATAATCGAATGTAAAGAGTTTTATCTCTAAAACTGTTTAGCGTATACGCTAGTATATGGGGGCATTTAATAAGTAAAAAGAAATCGCTAGTTTATACCACTATCAAGGCTCAAAATAGTCCCACACTAACACAGTAACATAATGAGGCTCCATACATGCAAAACGAAGCATTGAGAACTTTGTAAGTGTACAGACCGTTTAATAAGAAGATATTTTGTAAAGACAGTTCACTTCGTGTATACAGGCGGCGCCATCTTTGGAAAACAGTCTCGACAAGTCGAACCACGAATGCCGTTCATACAGCTCAGAAGTTCACATGCAGTTCAGCTCACTTTGCACGTCGTTCGTGGTTCGACTTGTTAATAGTACCGATTTTCAAGTCTCGTTCGACTTGCTGTATGTTTACATTCGCGAAGCTGTCAACATGGCCGCCACGTCCCAGAATGCAACGCGGCACCCAAGCCCTATACACATGGTACGAAGGGTGTAGCCTGTAGTTAGGGTGTAGTTATCGCACAAGCGTGACTGATGGCCTGCAAGTAGAGAGAATGTATATCACATTTCGGCTCCCGCATTGTTTAGACCGTTTGCAGTAAATTCACGGCAGACCGTCGCAAGTGCTGTTCGCCAAAGGTTCAAAAACCAAAATGTAAAAAGTGAGGGGAGCAATGCTATGTATTTCGCCAGGTTCTCCAGGTCCCAAACAACAGGGGTAAACAGCTGCAGCTTTGATGATGCAAAAGCATCACGGTTCGGACCCAAATAATATAACGTGAACACAATCCAGTGGTGGTAAGGGAGGGGAGAGCAATTGAACTCGGGTTTGGACCATGCAATGGAGAGATATGAGGACTCACCCAGGTACGGGATGCAGGACACCATCTTTAGGGAGCGGATGTACTCTCTCATCCTGACGTAGTTATGCTCTTTAGACGTCAGGTAGTCCAGCTTGTCAAACGTGGCCTTGTCCTTCCTATTGATCAGCTAAAGAAACACAGGAAAGATGCGGAGTTCTGTTAGTCATTCATCTGAAACACAGACCATTATTGGGAAGCTCCTAAACAAACGTTTAATGAGATACAAGCAGCACATAATCAGGCCAACATGGAAACGCTGCTGAATTCAACACCAATAATCAATTACAGATTCCAGTCCATGCATTGGTTTAATTATGTTTCTGTTGTAAACTAAGAGGTTTTTAAACAAGAAAATACTATTTCAGTCTTTATACTTCAAAATTGAATATTGAATTCAATGCATAATTATTTCTGAGTAAATTCTAAACCATCTTTTAGTGAAAAATGACTTTCAGTCTCTTAATGGCTTGTGGCTGAGGACTGTATTGGCAACCAAAAACAGATTGAACCCTCCTTTGTGTTAATTGGTTAAATTTCCATTTTGATGTTTGTCAAGCTACAATAAAGGTTTTCTGGGGGTTTTTTTCTTGCTGTTTTTCAAAATGTTGATACTTGGCAAATTGCATGGAAACCAATTGGGGTCAATATGACCACAAACACAATCGATGAAATCAAAATGCATGCACATTCATGATCTTAAATGAGAAATTCACACAATTTAATAAGAAATGATTAGCTCAACTAGTGCTTCTAACAATGGAAAGTGGGTTGAATCGCCCCTGACATACTTTAAAATCAATGAATAAGCACAGCTGGTGGATCATAAGGAGATCTTCTCAACATGCCGAACAAATGCAAACAAACGGCCCGTCCCGAATGGATGACCAACCCGTGGAGAGAAACTATTCTGAAGCTTCTTTTAGACTTCACAGCTGTCCTGCCCCGGGTTTGACCTGTGCTACACACTCTGAGAAAACACACACACACGTTTTCTAGAGGTTGAAATCATAATAATGTATATGGAGTTGTGCACCTCAATCTTTTGTGTGGTAAATCAGGGTCAAACTGAGAAGATAAAGCTGCTATTCAGGGACCTATTGATTTCAAAGCTAAACTCTACACAAAATAAAAGTTATTTATTGACATATGTGGCTCTATGAGGATCCTTTAACATCAATACTATAATAATACTGTAAATGACAATACGGTAAAAGAAAAAAAATACTGTAAACGGTACAGTATACTGTAAGTGAAAATATAGTAAAGCTACAGTATACTGTAAGAGAAAATACAGTAATAATACTGTAAAACATTTCACAGTAAATTAAGTTACTGTAAATTTACAGTAATCCGCTTACAGTGCATGGAACCTTTCCAATACGCAAAATATGTATTTTTTTAATTTATACACTCTAAAAAATGCTGGGTCGTTTTAACCCAATTTTGGGTCAAATATGGACAAACCCGAAATGTTGGGTTAAAAATGTAATGTAAAAATGTAACCCAATGGCTGGGTTAGTCCATATTTGACCCAAAGTTGGGTTAAAACAACCCAGCATTTTTTAGAGTGTACTAAAACATTTATTTATTTATTATGTTATTTTGAGAACAGTTCAATGTAAGGCTGTTTGAGGAACCAAAAATGGTTCTTCTATGGCATCAAACTGTAAAAAAAAACCCTGTAGGAAACTTTATTTAACAGTGAAGTATGTGAACTAAAACTTTTCAGATTTGCTTTCAATGTGGTTTCAGTTGGAGATTGTTAATACTTTACAATAAGGTTTATTTGTTATAATCAGGTAACTGCATTAGTAAACATGAACCAACAGTAAACTACAGCATTTCTGAATCTTAGTCAATGTTCATTTCTACATTTACTGATAACACTTTACGATAAGGTGCATTTTACTAGCATGAACTAACCATGAGCAATACATTTGTTACTGTATTTGTTAAAGTTAGTTCATAAAAATACAGCTGCTGATTGTTTGTTCATGTTAGTTCACAGTGCATTAACTAATGTTAACAAGATTTATGTATTAGTAAATGTTTAAATTAACAAACAAAGATTAATAAATACGGTATACTTGCAGTTCACGATTAGTTCATGCTGCTCACTAATGTAGTTAACTAATAAAACTACTAATGCATTTTTTAAATCAAAAGTTGTATTTGTTAACATTATTTAACATACTCTGAACTTACATGTACAATTTTATTTTTACTTAAATAATAAATGCTGTACAAATAAATAGCTTATTGTTAGTTTACGTTTATGTACTATAATGCATTATAGTGTGACCATGATGATACATTTGTATATAATGCTATTTCTCCACTCTGCAAGTGCAACAACATCTAAAGGATCAGTGAACAAAAAAACCCTGAAACTCGAATCGCAAAACATCTATTCGAAACGTTCTGGCCCGTTTCCCCCAGAAGGGTTTTAATAGTTTATTCTGTACCTTTGCCCACCCATTTCGTTCCAAAATACAACCAACAACTCCAAAGCCAGAGCGGGCATATGGTGCAAAACTCCTGAGAGAGAGAGCCGGGTCTCCATCCATGAGCCTCATTAATAACCACTGCGACTGCTCACGCCATGAGCTCATGGAAGCTGCCATCTCACTGCTTTACGAGGCTCTTGGGGACAATGCTAAACGCTTGTACATTTGCCGTGGTAAATACCTCATGATGGGAAGAAATAGACACATTTAAAAATCCACTGACTATAGCAGAAAACAGAGGTGTGGTGCGTTCAGGCTCAAGACTTTGAGAAGGAAACATCAAGATGCTAGTCAAGGAACTCAACAAATGCTGGTACATAATGGTGAAAGCTCTCATTTGACAGAATTAATAATTAAAGGGGTTTTCCAAATTTTCGTTTTGACATATGAGAGGTCATTATACTATAAAAAATACACTGTAAAAAAAACAACAGTAAATAACCGGCAGCTGTGGTTGCCAGAACTTTACCGTCAAAAAAACGGTAACGTTACACTCTCAGAAAAAAAGGTACCCATTTGTACCAAAAGGCTGCATATTGGTACCTTAGTGGTACACATTATTTAATGAGATCTCATTAAACATATTAGTACCTAAAATGTACATATTAGCTCCTGAAATGGACATATTAGCACCTAAAATGTACATATTAACACTTAAAATGTACATATTAGGACCTAAAATGGACATATTAGCTCCTGAAATGGACATATTAGCATCTACAATGTACATATTAACACCTAAAATGTACATATTAGCACTTGAAATGGACATATTAGCACCTAAAATGTATATATTAACACCTAAAATGTACATATTAGCACCTAAAATGGACATATTAGCTCCTGAAATGGACATATTAGCACCTAAAATGTACATATTAACACTTAAAATGTACATATTAGGACCTAAAATGGACATATTAGCATCTACAATGTACATATTAACACCTAAAATGTACATATTAGCACTTGAAATGGACATATTACCACCTAAAATGTACATATTAACACCTAAAATGTACATATTAGCACCTAAAATGGACATATTAGCTCCTGAAATGGACATATTAGCACCTAAAATGTACATATTAACACTTAAAATGTACATATTAGGACCTAAAATGGACATATTAGCTCCTGAAATGGACATATTAACATCTACAATGTACATATTAACACCTAAAATGTACATATTAGCACCTAAAATGGACATATTAGCTCCTGAAATGGACATATTAGCACCTAAAATGTACATATTAACACTTAAAATGTACATATTAGCTCCTGAAATGGACATATTAGCACCTAAAATGTACATATTAACACTTAAAATGTACATATTAGGACCTAAAATGGACATATTAGCTCCTGAAATGGACATATTAACATTTACAATGTACATATTAACACCTAAAATGTACATATTAGCACTTGAAATGGACATATTAGCACCTAAAATGTATATATTAACACCTAAAATGTACATATTAGCACCTAAAATGGACATAATTAGCTCTTGAAATGGACATATTAGCACCTAAAATGTACATATTAACACTTAAAATGTACATATTAGGACCTAAAATGGACATAATTAGCTCTTGAAATGGACATATTAGCACCTAAAATGTACATATTAACACTTAAAATGTACATATTAGGACCTAAAATGTACATAATTAGCTCATGAAATGGACATATTAGCACCTAAAATGTACATATTAACACCTAAAATGTACATATTAGCACTTGAAATGGACATATTAGCACCTAAAATGTATTAACACCTAAAATGTACATATTAGGACCTAAAATGGACATATTAGCTCCTGAAATGGACATATTAGCATCTAAAATGTACATATTAACACTTAAAATGTATATATTAGCACCTAAAATGGACATATTAGCTCCTAAAATGGACATATTAGCACCTAATATGTACATATTAACACTTAAAATGTACATATTAGGACCTAAAATGTACATATTAACACCACAAATTTACTTATTAGCACCTAAAATGTACATATTAACACCTAACATGTACACATTAACACTTAAAATGGACAAAAATTTACTTTTTGAAAAGGTACAGCCCCAGTGACAGCTTTTGTACCTTTTTTTCTGAGAGTGTATTGGTTTTACAGACTTAACTTCAAATTTACAGTAATAAACCGTATTTCATTATCTGATTTAATGTTAATTTACCAACCTATTGAAGTATTGATAGGAATAAGATATTATTACAAGGGAGGAAAGTTGATTCCTACAGACAGCGCAGACAGCCTTAATATATCACTCCTCACTGACACAATCCTTTCCGAACATGCAAGCAGACAGATATTCTTTTAGTGGCTATAGGAACATTTTTACAGTGGGATTTCAGACAGGACCAGAACTATAAAGACATAAGAGCTCAACTCCACCAGCGTGGAAACGTCAAAATGACCCGATAAAAGGGAACATGGAGTGGGATACGGGGAAATTAGGACGTCAGCATGGTGGTGTTGTAGTTGGCAGTGGGATAAGAAGTTTAGGAAGACACTGCGTCGTGTTTCAGGTTTGTGGTGAGCAGCAGATTTCACTGAGATGGAAAAAGTGACGGATGAC
This sequence comes from Pimephales promelas, assembly GCF_016745375.1. The sequence goes on from NW_024121754.1 coordinate 169,070, forward strand.
CTGCGTGAGCCGGGGAAGGGATGGATTTTGATCCCCTCTGTGAATACGGATGGATTGCAATGGAAGAGGAAGCGGTTGAGACCTATAGGAAACACGGCCGTGTATGCAAGCAAAACACACACACACACACACAGCTTGGAGTCCTCAGATGTGCTTACATGAACTATACGAACAAACTGGAAAAAAGGGAACATATAAAATAAACACATGCAACCACATACTAAAAGAAGAGAAACAATGAAAGTCTTTTTTTTCCCTCTGATTTGGAAGTTGGGACATATTTCCATAATGTTCAAAGCAACAACTTTGGGCTACATTTTATTTTAAGATGACTTTGTACTACGAAGTTATAACTTATATTAATTAACTACCGGGTATGTACTTGCTATTGAGTTATGGTTTGGGTTCGGATTTGGTTTAGTTACTTGTAATTATGCATAAGTTACTGTAATTGTTAAAACTGTTCATTAAAAGTTAATGTAGTAACGTGTAATTTGTATTTCATCACCTTAAAATAAAGTGTTACCAAATTTTATTTTGAAGAATAATATGATCTAAAATGTTTTCAAACATTGAGCTATTATATTTATAATATCTATTTCAATATCAGTTAAAATAAATATTACTGTAGTGTACGGCTTCTGAAACTTTTCTTGTCAGACAAACTCTGTAAAGTACAATATTTAATGGTGAAGTACCCCGAGATTTTAATATTTCAATATTTAACGACACATTTGCATATTCATGTCGGACATGCAAGTGAATATAAATATTTTTATTTTTTATTTTTTAGTAAGTGTCTTATTATGATTGTTTTTATTTTAACATTCTATATATATATATATATATATATATATATATATATATATAGCTGCACAACTTGGCCAAAAAGTTATATTGATTATTTATTCATACACTCTTATAAGAAAAGGTTCTATATAGAACCTTAAAAGGTTCTATCAGTGCTTTGTATTTGGAACCACTCTTAAAAAAGGGTTCCTCTTGGTTCTATATAGAACCCTGTGGTTCCATAGTTGGCCAATAGAACCTTTTACCAAAAAAAAAAATGGTTCTATATAGAACCATTTTGGAGTTCCATATATGAAGTGGGGGATGGAACCATTTCTGGTTCTAAATAGAACCATTTCTTCTAATTGTGTATATTGTGATTGTATAGTAAATTTAAAAATAACGTGATGATATTACACTATTTTCTTTTTGTTATAAAACGGTTAGTTCCAATCCTTGATTCTGATTGGTCAAGAGCTGTGCTTTATTCACGATAAAACACGGCTATGACCGCTTCACCCAACGGCTCTATTTATCACTGCGCCCTTAGCAACACCCTTAGCAACCACACATACCAACATAGGCTAAACATAGAAAAAAAAAACTTAAGAATTAAAAAGGCTAAAAATGTTTAAAGTAAATTTCGATTTACTAGGTGGCATGACGATGGATAAGTGGTTTGAGGAACAATTTGGAGAGACTACAAATACGAAACGTCATGTTGAAGTGCTGAAATGTAACATTGACACATTTGATACATTCACATACTAATATGTATGCCTTAAATTCTTCCATTTCAAATGTTTAAACAGTCCAGCCTTTTGCATTTCAAATTCACAAAAATGTTGAAAAATTATGCAAATGTGTGAACCTTTTTTATCCTTGATGAAAAAAAAATCATTTCATCTTTTTTCTGTAAAATATAAATTCACTTTTATTTCTAGTGCTTTTGGGCTAAAATATGACAGGAACATTTCATGACAGGCTTCGTGAGATTCAACCACATTCTTCCACTGTGTCCAAATCACAATATTAAAAGCATTTGGGAATGACTATTTGCAGGCGTTTTTATTTAACCGTCTAGAACAAATGCTTTATGTAATTACATGCCTCACAGATGCCTGTTCCCACCGTTATCATAAAAGTTTAACGTAGGGAAGAACTGACATGAGCAATCCTGGCAGAAAAGACTTTTATTCCACCGACACACACGAAAGACGATCAATGGAAACGCTGTCAGATGGATCAGGAGTCAGTTTAACGTCACAATCTAGATTCATTAGTCTGCCAATTAAAAAGCCAAAGCTTTCAGGTCCAAGAAAGCCTTGATCCAATTATAAGATTAGCTTGGAAACCAGGGTTGTGCAAAATTAAAGATTAGTTCCCATTCAACTCATGTGTGTGAATTTGAAGTGAATTAGTAATAAAATAGAGGATTGGAATCTGAATCAGAACAAATAAGGGGAATTGCACAGGTAATGTGTTCTGGGAAATTAAGAGTTTAATTGATGAAATGCATTGATTATGCCTTGTAATTATCCTTATAATGCGTTGTATGGTCTAATGAATAATTTTAACCACAGTTATAATACATGAATACGTACTATATCTATTATAAAGAATAATTCATAAAAACACACCAACCAAATTAAAGTGTAACAACGAATGTGCAAATTATAATGCGTTTTAACAAAATATAATACACTATGCACTACATTATGAATATCTTTATAATAAATTATAGACCTAAGGGTTTCAATCTACCTTTTGTCCGAAAAAAGTTGTATTAAATATGATGGAATACAAAAAAAATATTTTTATTAGGCATTTTCAAAGCCTAACTCTCAAATTTCAACATGTTCCAAAACTCAATTTTTTAAAACAAAAGTTTTTCTCAATTCAATTTTGAATGGTGCACAACCCTGTTGGAAACGTATGCAAAGAGTATCATCAGAGTCATATATATGATTGATGTCATGGCCTTCATCGTGCACTGCTCTTTCACTCTCGCCTGGACACAATCTGGACCCGTCTGTGAGAATGTGGTTTGCTCAGGATTTAGCGGCCTGGTTTGACACATACTGTAACTCCAGGCTGTTGTCCTGAACTGCTGGGTTCTGGACATGATCAGGCAGAGGTCAGGTGCTCAGACTGGGCCTCCTAGGCCACTCATATTCTTTACCCACCCTACACTTTGCACGGATTAATGGAGCAACTTCCTTTAAACCGTAAACAATCAGCAAAGGTTTTCTTTATGAATGCTTTAAGCATTTATCCTGGCTAACGTCAGACAACGGGGCCCTATCTTGCACCCAGCGCCATTGCTTTGTGCACCGACGCATGTATCATTCATATTTTGCATGAGTTCATATGCGCGTGCACGAAATGAAACGTGCACTTTCCAGTAAAACATATACAGTATGGGGACCAGTTACCAGTACAATGACGGCACTCCTCTTTAGGCACTCATATTTTTAAAACAAGACAATGATTATAGTCTCCAAGTCAGTTTAGTTACAATAAAGTAAGATGGAAAGCAATTGGCATTGACTAGTTATTGCATTTAAAAGTTGACTGGCTGGACATACTGGTCAGTATGGATTTACATCCCTCAAGAATCAATTATTGCTTTTATCATTTAAAACACAGTGACATACAATGGCAAGCCATTTTAGCTTTTATTAATTCACAGGATGCATTTTTTTTTATCAATAATTAAATTTCCACTATTTAAAATGATAATTATTCATATTAATATAAAATATGTCTATTTTGGAAATCAGAAATTACATTTTCATTAGTACTAACTAAAAGAGGGAGGACTGTAGTGGGAGAACTGGGCTGTCAGGTGTGAGTGTGTGGCAATGGCGAATGGTTTACATGGCTCATGAGTAAACGTGTTTCCATCATATCTTATGTGTCTTATCGAGTAAAATAATGTTCCACCTCAATTTAGTGAATACATTTTTTTATGCGCACTTTTAGAATTTATGCACATATTGGCATTTCCATAAAGCCTTTTTTTTTGTGATAACCCACAATATGTACACAAATATGTGGGTGGAAACATAGATATTAATACAGTGACTATATTTGTGTTCCTGCATTCAAATTGTGAAATTTTTGGGAGGACTATTATTGGGCAGGAGGTTAAAAAATGTTGCAAAAATTTGATTTTACAATATATATATATATATATATATATATATATATATATATATATATATGAAGAGTTCAGATGCAAAAGCCTCTAAATGCCATTTGAAATTTTCTTCTTTAATGATGATTTTTATCAAGCTTGTATATTTAAGTTCAGTAATTTCACTTAAATAATAATTAATAGGTAATTATCATTGCCATTTAAGTGAAATCACTGAACTTAAATATACAAGCTTGATAAAAATGATCATTCTAGAAGAAAATTTCAAATGGCACTTAGAGGCTTTTGCATCTGAACTCTTCATATATATATATATATATTTAATACTACAGATTAGTTGATTATCAAAATAGTCATTACATTATATGTATAAACGTACTACATATGTCGTGTTGCACTACCAAAGGGGGAAAAAAATGACTTAACTTAAAAACAGTGAAAAAAAATTGATGTAGGACATACTTTGAACCAATTTTCACTCAGAAACTGCTAGTAAAATTCACACAAATAATAACAAAAAAGGCAAGTAATGCATTTACTAAAAACTGAATAGAAGTGGAAAGACTGAACGTGTATTTTCTTTCCTTGTACTCGACTAATCCTTGATTTATTTACAACTGGAAATCATTCAGCCGTATGGGGTGAAGCATTCATTGACCTTTAGGACATCTGAACATCCGGGAGAGATTCTCTTGCATGCTAATAGAAATAAATAAAAATAATGTCCAAAGTGCTCTGGCCTTCCCCATCAGTGAAGCCTGTAATGCAGCTAACAGAGTTTCTCCTGGTAAAAGTCGTAGCTCGTCTAAATCATGGTTTTGGAACTTGTCTAGCTAGCGGTTGTGGCCTTTAGGGTGTTGAAAGCGGATATGCCATGTTTCAGGTGGTTTCACTAATGCATGCATAACATCGAATATTAGCCAATATTTCCTCAATCTGTGATTCAAATCACTTTTCTCAGTGCCAGCTGTTGACGTCTGTCGAAAAGCTCAGAAACGTCAGGCGAATCCCACTGGAGAACACTGTATAATCTTCCTTCTGTGTTTCTTCTTTCAGTTTCAACAGTAGTGGCCCTGAACAAAGCCACTGAAAAGGCTCCTGTTCGGCTCTAGATGCGAGCAGGAAAATGTGTGCCGGAGCTGGCAGGACTCTGGCTGAGAGGATAGAGGATAAAACAAGCGCTACTGGTCTCTCGGGATTAATTAGACTTGGGCTGCTTTCAGTACAGTACAGTCAAACCTCATCCAGCTCATACCTGCAGATGGCCCATAAAGTGTGTTGGCTTTCCTGTTTTCTCCAGTCATACTTGCCCAAAATTCACCATTGTGTATTGTTGAGGTATCATTCATGTAGCACAAATAATGTGTGACGAGTTACAAGTCAGTTTAATGTCTGTTCAAATCAATCAAAACCAGGCGAGAGATGAGCCAACAAGCAGGGCTGTCAATCAGGGTTATTATCGTTAGAACTATTAACTGAAATAAAGCAGAAATAAAATATAAATATTGGATAAGAAAATTTCATTGGAAACTATTGGGAACTAAAACTGAAATAAAAATCTGTTAAATATTAATTTAATTTTTAAAGGGTAACTAAACCCCAGGTCAGAGCCTGACTCCACCCACTGGCAATATTTGAAAATGCTGAAAAAGTGGGCAGACCCCAGCGGACATAGAGGGGACGAAATTCATGCTAAAACACTCTATCCTGATCAATTTCAATACTCACAATTCCAATTCCTGACTCCCTACAGTGGTTTTGACGACACAAGATGGTTTTTAAGGGTGTAGCTCGCGTGGTGAGCTGAAACCTGCGTGCGTCACGAAGTGCGGAACATCCAATAGGAAAATTCAACTGCAGTAGCCACGTTCAACCTGAAGAGGGCAGCACTGAGACGTTTTTACACCATATATTGTAGAAATAGAACACTTTATAAAGAAATGTCAAAAAAGTTACTCGAATCAATGATTGGTATTAATAAAGATCCATTCTTACAGATCATTAACTAAAAAAAGTTGGTTTAGTGTTTAGTTACTCTTTAATGTTATTAATACAAAAATAAAATGAACATGGACAATATGAAATTGAAAGCAAATTCAAAAACTATCAATGAAAACTATAGCAGTATAAAAATAATCGAATTGCTAGTGAACTTCATCGACTAAGGCTATGTTTACACGGAAACGATTCTGAAGAGAAAACGCAAAAGTGGCGTTGCGTTATCATTTTTTATTCTGCGTTGAGAAGAGCGTTTTGTGTGGGAAATCCGCGTGCATGGTGACGCAAAAGTGTGTGAAATTCAATGTAGTATGCACTCCAGGCGGCTAAGAGTGCATACTACAACAACACCAAGTCCGCGCGCCTGCGTACAGCCCTCACTGTGTAGCAGACTTTTGCGTTTTTACCGTTTACACGGGAACGCGGCGGTGGAGCGTTTTTAAGATTCCCACTCTGGAGGGCGGTTTCACTTTTTTGCGTTTTTAAGCTCCAAAAACGCCGTCACCGTGTAAATGAAAGACAAATCCAATAAAATATTTGTACGTTTTCACCCGCGAGCGTTCTCGTGTAAACAGGGCCTAAAATAGCTAGCGTCGACAGACGACGTACGCGTCGAAGAGTGACCCTTGACCCGACGCATGACGTGTTGACGAGCAAAACAAAACACCATTCATGAATTAGAAGTCTAAAACAAGAATTTATAAAGAGAAATGATGGAGGGGCTTGAGTTTGTTGTTTATGGATGCACTTATTTTGGGCTTCGAAATTTTATCCTCCATTCACTGCCATTATAACGCTAGGAAGAGCTTTGATTGTTTTCTTCTGAAAGAAGAAAGTCATACACATAGGAAGGCTTGAGGGTGAGTACATCATTGGCTAATTTACATTTTTGGCTGAACTATCCCTTTAAGTGTGGATTGCTTGTCCTTTGAAACCTGTTGCATCTTTCCTAGTGTAAGTATGAGCAACAACAACAGTGATGCTTGCTTGCTTTTAATAAGGATATCAATGGCTGTAACAACAATCAATCATTATTTCAAATTTGTGCTGTTCCCCTGACATCATATTTTATGTACTATCCCATGCGTTTTGCAAACGAATCTGGGCTTCGCATTATATCAGATACGTTCTTAGTTCTTCTGCTGTACATAAATGAATCTCTCATCCACGTCACATTGACCAACGCCAAACCTCCGGCGCCACGGACACTCTCAGCGGCTGAGGAACGGTTTCTAAAGAGCAAAGTGTCCCTGGTGTTCCTCTGAGGGTGGATGGACAGAGCTATAAACATTCCCTGCAAAGTTGATCTTGGCATCATCAATAGCCAATGCAGATGTAAGCATCACTGAACTAAACCTGGAGCTAGTGTTGTCACGGTACCAAAATTTCAGTATTCGGTACCAATACCAGTTAAAATTCACGGTTCTCGGTACCAATTTCGGTACCAAAGCTTAGTTTAAATCTACATATATTTAAGTGTTTATCACGGTTACAAGTATGGAAACTGTACATTTGTATTATAAACACTTTAGAAAAAGATTAGATAAAATGACCTAAAATAAACAATAGTATACACTAACACATTTTTAAAGTTTTAATCCATTATTTATTTAATGCACAATGAATTAAGTGAACAAACATGAACAATCAGGTGTTTGTAATAAATAACATTTTCAAACATTAATTAATGTTGTAAAAATATATTGTTCACTCAATGTGTTGATAACTAATGAATGGTATCTTTGTAGCATTACCATAAAACATGTTTTATTTGACTTGACTGTCCTTTTATTTAATCTAAAACTGCATTCATATTTAATTTTAAAAAGGCTTTTTAAACCTGCTGAGTTATAAAGGCAAGAATACGCCTAGTACTGGCACTGACATTAAATGACAATACTAATACCAGTACTCTGGTGTCGGGTAGATACTACTGTGCTCATGTACTCGTAAAACTACCCCGAAAGCACTTTAGAGGCCGGTCACATGTCGCGCGTGTTTTTTAATTATATTTTTGCGCGTGCTTATTCTTTCCAAAGCGCTTGCTCTCACGCGGCGTCTGTCGTTGCTATGCAACGCCAACGAGTTTTTATTATGAGCGCGAATCGCGCCTATATTTGAAATTGCGAATTTGCATGTAATCGGCCTCTTATGGCAACGTGACATTAGCCTAATCCAAAATATTTCCATATGTGGCTCTTTCCTCCTTTCGTGTCAACAAGTGGATTCAGAGAGAGAGAGCCATATCAGCGTTAAAGAGGACGCAACTGTGCACGTTTCAGACATCGCGTCTAGAACAGAACTGGATTAACCTGGTACTCGGTACCTAGAAAAGCTGGTACCGTAACATTTTTTTTTTTTTTAGTACCGACTTGGTACCGAAGTACCGAGTTTTTTGACAACACTACCTGGAGCTAAAAAATCATTAAAGGAACACGCCAACGTTTTTTGAAATAGGGGTTATTTAACCTCTCCCCTACATTTAGATAGGCGGGCAATCGCATTTTTGTCTCAATGCATGCATTGTCTTAGTTTGGCTAGCTTAGCTTAGCATAATGAATGGAATCCTATGTTTCCGGATAGCATGTCGTGAGTAAAAGTGATCCAAAAAAATAATTACTTCTTGTGGCCTGCGTTTTCACAACGAGTACAAAGACTAGGCGATTTCCAAAGTAGATATTTACTTGGGACTATATTGGGGTGGAGCACTGCTACTTGGGTGCAAAGCTATGGAAGATATTCAGTGCCGTTACGCGGATATGTTGCAGGATTTCATATCATTGAGTTTCAGTGACATCAATGCTTAGCTGTTGCAAATTCTATAGTGTTGTGCCTGAAACACTGATTTTCCCGGCTGAAGTGACTCTGTAAGTGCATTTGGATGCGGTAGACTTTCTATGGTGATGAGTCAAAAATATTTAGGCTATTGTTATGCATGAAATGACACTTCGATGCATTCTCAAACCGGCTCAAAATATCGAACATATTTTGATATCCTCCAACTTGAGTCTGTTCTCATCACACACTACTCGATTTTCTGTTAAATCTGTCAATTCTGAATTTCCGACTGCACAAAATCTGCAGATTGCTACAGACTTTCAACAACTACAGTATTGTCTCCTGAACCAGAATGCAAATCTGAATAAAAATCATGTTTTCCATCCTTTCGAAGACAGCAGCGGACAGAGAGGCCAATCAACGGGTTTTGAAAGCAGTGGCCAAAATCAAGTGGGAAATAAGTTTCTAATACTTTAAAGGTCATTGAAAGAAAGTACAGGAAATTATTGAATCTATTTTAAATGATGAACATTTCCTAAGAGCAAAATTTCTCTCCATATTTCAAACATCTGGTCATTTTTAGGGGAAGTGGTCATCTGGCCTCGGATGTGAAGAGGGTCCAACGGCGAGTGCCAAAAGACATTTTGTTTTTAACCAGTAAAACTCTCTAAAGCTTCTGCATGTTGCCAGATTAAAACAAAAGCACTGGATACATCGAGCTGTGAAGTGAGTAATCTGGCTTTAACATTCCCTGAAGCCGTCTTCTACAACAAATAGTGGCAAAAAAAACCGAGATCAAGACCATATGAGAGGAAAATCAGTGTTTTATGCTAACAGTGAAAAGGTCAAGCGTCTTGATCGATAGTGGCAGAAAGAACAGCATGATCAGCATCCACCAGTAAACAAGTCATCATGAAGCGCTCAAAGGACAAATCGAATCTCGCCATTCCAAATGTAATTATTTTTAGGAATTACAACACAATGCATAATTTAATTTAATTTAATTTAATACTGCATAAGAACGACAGCCTGACCCTCCCTGTTAGGTTTCCATGATGCAAGCAATGACGAATAAAATACAAGAAACGGTCTGACAAAACAAAAACAGATTTAAGGAAATTATGCAAAATATAGAGACCGATAAAAATAATCCTGCTGGTAAATTGTCTCAATTTTTTTATGGAAGATTGTTTACGCCACTGAATAATAATAAAAAAAAGGTAATTGCGAGTTTATATCAAAAAATTTTGACTTTATAACTAGCAATTGCAAGTTTATATCTCACATTTCTGACTTTGTTTCTCAAAATTGTGATTGCGAGTTATAGATGTAAATTCACAATTGTGAGGGGAAAAAAAGTAGCTATTATCTTTTTTTAAAAAAAAATCTATTCGGTGGTGGAAACAAGCTTACATCGTGTTCCTTTAGTGTGGGAATTTTATTTTTTTTTTTTTTTTTTTAGAAATTAATACTTTTATTCAGCAAGGATGCACTAAAGTAATCAAAAATGACATTTATAATGTTACAAAAGATTTATATTTCAAGTAAATGCTGTTCTTCTGAACTTTCTATTTAACCAATAATCCAGAAAAAGTCTGTCATGATTTACACAAAAATATTAACTGTTTGAAACATTGATGATAATAATCAAAAATGCGTATTGAGCATCAAATCATTGTATTATCATGATTTCTGAAGGATCATGTGACACTGAAGACTGGAGTAATGATGCTGAAAGTTCAGCTTTGATCACAGGAATAAAATTACATTTTAGAACACATTCAAATCAAAAATGTTTATTTTGATTTGTAAAAATATTTAGCAATTTTACAGTTTTTATTGAATTTATTGATACACACTGAATGAGCTTTACTTTAAAACAAGCTCGGGTTTGTTCAGAACTTCAGTTTTGGTTCAAACTTTCATGTGGGTGCATCAATAGTTATTACTAATTTTTTCTGCAATCAACACTTATTGAAAACCACACAGTATAGAAAATGATGAGAGAAGTGTTATGTTTGGATTCCACGTCTCTTTCCACCACAAAGTTACAATTCTAGAGAATAATTTTCCATTTTAAACTCAGTTTCAAAGTGAGCAGGGAAAAAATAATTACAGGACTAAGTGGGCAAAGTGCAGAAAACATACTTACCATGATATATGAGCAACACATTTTAATAATTCAGATATTATGAAGAAGTAGCCAAAGAGTCTGGCTTTATTTAGCTATATTGTGGGGACAGAAACCATCCTCTCCTCGAGGACAGCCTCAGATTCATTCAATAAAGTCATTATTTAATAAGTGTCATCAAATAAGTTTGTCTTACCGCCCAGGTCTTGCTCAATCTAAAGATGGGAGCGCTTTGCAGTGCCGAAACCACCGACACCATAGAATGAAGGTTATTCAGCTCTAGAAGTTTCTGCACACATAGAAAGCAAGTGGTGAATTGCTATACAGTTCAGAAAACCACAATAAAGCTGTTTAAAGAGTCAAAGAGTATATTTATACAGCAACCACTTCCGTTTTACTGGTTGCATTTGATTTTTGCTATTAAATGCATGTAATGAAACGTTCTCACTTCATAAAAGACTAGGTTGCAATTTGTTTAAATAGAGAAAATTTAGTACTACTGTCTGTTTGTTAGGTTAGATGATGTCACAGACACCGCCCACACTCAAAACTCCCTTTACTGCTCTCTGATTGGACGCGGTCCATTAAAAAACAGTGACCTTCAGATAGATACAGACCTGCTTTCATCATTACTCCCACAATGAAGCCCCAACAAATGATGGAAAACTGCTTTGAGCAAATCTGGCACAGCCGAATCGACTCCATGACTACAATCGGAGTGTTTTGCTCAGCTTTTGTTCTGTCAGCAAGGGTTCCTCTGAGATTTAGTCACGAGATATCTGAAGGATGGCTCACGGGTCCTGATATTCGAGCCGCTTCATTGACGTGGCTTGTTTTGATGAGTTTACTTTTTTTGAGAGCAAGATTATCCGGATGAAAAACCAACAAAAGGTTGGACAAACAGAGTCAGAGTCATTATCAGTGTTATTGTTATAAGTTATTAAAACAAAATTAAGTGTCTAATATATATTAAAATATAACTGCTGCTAAATCATTATCCCTAATGTAGGATTTCTACACTATAAAAAAAATATTTTCAAGATTTGTTATCACAACATATTTTCTTTTGTCAAATCAACTTTATAATATTTTATTTAGTTGAGATGACTTATTATTTTGAGTTTTTAATCTCCTTCATTGTATTAACTCACTTTTTCCAGTTCAATCAACTTAAAATTTTAAGGCAACCCAGGTTACTTACTTTAAGTTAAACCAACAATATTTTTTTACAGTGTAGTTATCACAACATTTTTCTTTTGTCAAATCAACTTAAATAATTTATTTAGTTCAGATAACATATAATTTTGAGTTTATGGTGGTTAAATTAATCTCCTTCATTGTATTAACTCACTTTTTCCAGTTCAATGAACTTAAATTTTTAAGGCAACCAGGTTACTTACTTTTTTAAGTTAAACCATCAATATTTTTTTACAGTGACTGTAAAAAAATATTTTCAAGATTTGTTATCACAACATATTTTCTTTTGTCAAATCAACTTCATAATAATTTATTTAGTTGAGATAACTTATTATTTTGAGTTTCTGATGATTAAATCATTCTCCTTCATTGTATTAACTCACTTTTTCCAGTTCAATCAACTTAAAATTAAGGCAACCAGGTTACTTACTTTTTTAAGTTAATCCAACAATATTTTTTTTACAGTGTATAGTGCGACCAAAGCTTTCCAAACCATATAAAGTAAATTTGAAAAAATAATCAGCACTACTCAAATGGGGGGAATGTGTGTGTGTTTATTAGAACACATTCTATATATCGTAATTATCTGGACTTCAAATATCCATTACTTGAAGAGCTTAATGAAGTACATAAAGGAAAATGTATGCATAGTTATATAAAACTTAGTTGATCGCTTAGAGTGTGCCAACCGACTTTAATGGCACCTCATTTCAAAGTAGGAACATACTGTATAATAATCTGTAGTCCACACTAATGAGGTGAGCCGTCGAAGTTGGACAGACTCACAACATGCACAACTGCAGCAATTCATCATCATTAGAGTGGTGTTTCTCAGTACATCTAATACAGACCTAATTGCTCTTTAGCTCTGTGTGCTTCCTTCAAGGCCCGGTTTACACTTGGTATTAAGATGCGTTCTGGTCGATCGGATCACAAGTGGACGAGTTTGTCCATTTTCAATCACTTCTGTCTTGGTTTCTTTGAGGGGAGGGTCTATAGGTGGGTAAATGTGTGTGTTTTTTTTTTGTTTTTTTTACTTTTGATCTAATGGACAAAATCAGCTTGTGCAATTTACAAATGAACACGCCCAGTGTTGGGTGTAACTAATTAATTACAAAGTAATTCATTACTGTAATTTAATTACTTTTCCCTTGAAAATGTAAAGTAAGGGATTACTCTTAATTTATCTGTAATTTAATTACAGTTACTTCTGATGTAATTGAGGCAAATACTGTGTATAATCCGATCTCACAGCGATTCGTATGCGTTTTATGAGGTGTCTACAGTAAATAGTACGACCACACTCATACAAATTCGTATGAATTATTGTAAAGTATGTGTGAAAAAAGTGTGAGATCAGACATACTGTAAAACAATAGTGGGTTTAACATCAAAATGTATTGTCTGATGTTAAAAAGTATGTTTTTATAATGTACCCTTCTCCACCTTGGTCTGTTTAAGGATAATTCATGCAATTTTATAGTATTTATTTGAAAGAATTAAAACAAATTCATGTCTATCCTTGTATTATTCAGCTGGTTGAGATTGATATGGGATTTTGAAAGTAATTAAAAGTAATTAAATACTTTTTAGAGAGTGTAATTAGTACAGTAATCTAATTACACTGTTGAAGAGGTAATTAGTAACTAGTAATTAATTACTTTTTTAGAGTAACTTATCAAACACTGAACACGGCCAGAGATGACCAGCCGAATGCTGTAAGTCAAACTTGGGTCTTCAGCCGCCAAAGTTTAAATCCTGTCCGGCTAACGCTCTTCCCATAATGTCACTCATTAGGTCAGTAGGTGTAGAGTAGACAGTGTGTTGCGTCTGTTTGAACACACTCGACCACATGAGTGTATGAAAGCGATCCGGTCGAATGTGTTTTCGATGGTGGAAAGTGGACACATTTTTTAGACCCCGCATGCATTTAGTGTCGTCCACTTGTGATCCTAGTTGTGGCCAAATTTAAGGCAGCATTGCATGATGGGGAATGTAGTTGGTTAGAATAACATTTACATATACTCGTATCCTTGAATAAACTGATGAATTTGATATTGTGATACATAAAGAATGATGTATTGGCAATACATTTTGGTGTATTAGTGATCTTTTCTAGCCTTTTTATTATTAATACAATAAGAGTATTGAAAATAACTGTTCATAAAAGTACCTTTGCGATCTTGACAAAGTGGCTCAGGATCTCAGCACGGATCTTCAGCGTTTGAGCGGTGAGGATTTCCCGCACCAACCAGAAGCTCACCTGAAAAGATGAGAAAAACTGTGATGAGAGGGAACATTGATACTGAGAAGTTGGGATGTCACGTTTTTTGTTCCCCTAATCCGATCAGAGTCATTGAATATTGACCATAGAGAGTCCCGATCTGATACTTGTGGTGTCCGAGTGCTTGCTGCGCACTTCAAGTACAGTAAAGTTATTTAAGTCCCCCTGTGGTGAAAATCAAGCTTTTAAATGTTGTCTATGTGGTGTTTTAATGTGCTTTAAGACAAACCATGCAATCATAAATCCCCTTAAAACTGCAGTGAACTAAAGACAGTCTCAAAAACAAGGTTTGAAATCGCTGGCGTTTCAACCAATAAGGTGAATGTGGGATCATCAACGAGTGGATCATTTGCATATTCATAATACCGGTAGTATATACCGAGTACTAAATGAAGCAAGGGTGTAGAGTTACATTCAAGGTATTTTAAGTCATAAAGAATTTTTTTCAAGGAAAAACGTTTAAATGTGTCATTTTGATGATCTAAGACGAGTTTTAAGGGATAAAATTACAGACTATGGGAACTTTAATATCAATCCAATGTATACATGTCCGTACAGAGAGTTTCTCAGGGGATAAAATGTAATAAAATACACATCTATGGGATTTCTACCTGTAGGGCCTGTAGCAAATGCAACATATAATAATATACATAAAATGTATTAAAGGGGGCCGAAGGCCAATTTAGCTCAAAGGGAAATGATTCATTGATTTGCAATGAATCTATGGAACCGAATCACTGAACCGAGCAAATGACTCGCTTAGAGTTCATTTGAACGGGCCGTAATTATAACCAAATCTATAGTGAAACACTATGTCTTAGCAAGGTAACTTTAAATCGAACAGTACAAGACATTAAATGTGCAAACACGACACAGGAAGATTTATCTTTTCAAATATATGGACAAGACTTTATTAGCTATTCTAAGCACAAAACTAAGGTCTAAACATAATCACGCACACGCACACACACATTCATACAGTCGCGAAAGGGAAAGAGTGAGTTGGAAAGAGTGAGAGAAAGTTTCAACTTTCTATATGCACGTAAGACATAACCTGAAAGGACCACCAAGCATTAATTTGAACCTTCATTTCTTAGAGAGGTTATTCAATTAACATTAAAGCACCAGTTCAGTTAGAGCCTGGAGTACTTGCGCTTTGTAGTGGCTGAGGGAATTCCCTTTGTCTGCGTCGCGTCGAAGGGGGGTTTCCCGGCCGGGTCCGTTGCGTGGTTTGTTGTCTTTGAAGTGCAGGGATGGAAGTTTCGCCGCTGGTCACGTGTGATTAGCAAGCGAATGAGAGTCTTTTCCAGTTCGAAGCGCGTTGCAAACTTAACTTTGAAACGAGACTTTTACGAAAAAGGAAATAAAGGAAAGAAATGAAAGTAAGGCGAGTCGGATGGCTTGACTGAGCTGAATTGTAACCCTGATCTTGATGGGTTATTCGTCTGCTGGTCGAATTTGGTCTAGTCGATGTAGAAGCATGCGAACACGTTCTTTGTTCCAGAGATAAGCACAAACAGAACACTCTCTTGCTGGTTTTAGAGAGAGGCACGGACTTAACAGTTACAGAACAGAACAAAAATCACCTGAAATCTTCTAAAATCTACAAAAATCTGATCATGAGGTCCTTTGTTCGGATCTTTAACTTAAACTCTAGTCCAACCTCCAAGAAGCTTCTGGCCAATTGGAGGCGGATCTACTTCTTTACTTATCATAATTTATGCATGGTCTGTGAGCTGGTCTCCAGCACTTAGCAGAGACAAAAGACCATCGTTTAAACCTTATGATTATTATAATCATAAAACAAAACCTTTTACGCAGATTTCAATCAAGCCATCTTTTGAATTACGAGAATACGGTTCGTTTAAGAGCAAACGAGGCATTCACACTTCTAATGGTTGTATAACAATTACAAGAGTTAATAGTTAACAACAATTACATGGTTATTATGTGATCTAAGCATAATACACATGAAGTGTAGGAACAACAAGAATTATGATTGGTTATAGGTCCAAGAATTGTTCTGTGGTGAGTTCATATTATTTTATGTGTGAGATCTTCGATCTCAACCGTAAGGTTACTGAGAGTTCAACTCGAAGGGGGACGAGGCAAAGGTGTTCTGTGGAACATCTCTGTCAGGGGATCAAAGAGTCTTTGTTGTGAGCTTCTCGTTCCACCATTTTGGAGCTGACCTGTCTCAGTAAAACATTACCATATTGACACGTTCGTCCTGTTTAGTGCCCCTCTCTTGGGCCTGTGGGGCAATAAAAGTCCTTATCTGCAGACAGCACGGAGTCGTTCCGTGACTCTGGAATGTGGGCTCCAGAACTTGGAGTGTTGAAGCCATGTGAATTAATCCCATGAGAGATTAATTTGATTAAGTTGTGTTTGATTCGCCTCGATTCTCTACAGGCCACTGTCTGAAGTTTCTAATATGCCTAGTTAGACCTTGATTAGCTGGTTCAGACGTGTTTAATTTAGGTTTGGACACTTCTGGGATAGCCACTAATGATCAGTGGCCCAGATACAATCCTTGAGATGGGGAAAAACATCCAGTATGCGGCAGTCCTGTGGGCGAAAATGCCTTGTTGATGCGAGAGGTCAGAGGAGAATGGGCCGACTGATTCAAGCTGATAGAAGAGCGACTTTGACTGAAATAACCACTCGTTACAACCGAGGTATGCAGCAAAGCACTTGTGAAGCCACAACACACACAACCTTGAGGCGGATGGGCTACAACAGCAGAAGACCCCACCGGGTAGCACTCATCTCCACTGCAAATAGGAAAAAGAGGCGACAATTTGCAAGAGCTCACCAAAATTGGACAAAATGTTGCCTGGTCTGATGAGTCTCGATTTCTGTTGAGACATTCAGAATTTGGCGTAAACAGAATGAGAACATGGATCATCATGCCTTGTTCCCACTGTGCAGGCTGGTGGTGGTGGTGTAATGGTTTTCTTGGCACACTTTAGGCCCTTTAGTGCCAATTGGGCATTGTTTAAATGCCACGGCCTACCTGAGCATTGTTTCTGACCATGTCCATCCCTTTATGGCCATCATGTCCCCATCCTCTGATGGCTTCTTCCAGCAGGATAATGCACCATGAATCATTTCAAATTGGTTTCTTGAACATGTCAATGAGTTGACTGTACTAAAATGGCCGCCACAGTCACCAGATCTCAACCCAATAGAGCATCTTTGGGATGTGGTGGAACGGAAACTTCATCCCACAAATCTCCATCAACTGCAAGATGCTATCCTATCAATATGGGCCAACATTTCTAAAGAATGCTTTCAGCACCTTGTTGAATCAATGCCATGTAGAATTAAGGCAGTTCTGAAAGTGAAAGGGGGTCAAACACAGTTTTAGTATGGTGTTCATATTAATCCAAGTGTAAATGAACACCAGACTCAGAAAGAATGAGAAAATGAGAGGTCATCTGAGGTCACGGGATGTCAGGACAGCACTAGGTCAAGTTTCATCTGCGGTTTTTGAAACTCTTTTTCTCTAAAGGGAAAGAACTGGCGTCGTGGAAAACTCATTTCTGATAGACAAAAACAAAAGTGCTGGAAATAACTGAGATGGAGGAAAAGCTGTTGTTATGTAATGAAAAATGAGAGACTCCAATCTGATTATAATTGTACGGCAAACACAGAACGCTGGACACACAGACACACACTTGGCAGAAACTCCAACGCAAGCAACAGAAAATAAAAAAATGAGAAAGCAGAGGTCGTCTGAGTGATTCTGAGTGTAGTGAAAACTTTAAGATTTCAGCCTCAGGGAGCCGTTATAACATAACGAGAGTCGGGTAACAATTTCCTCAAAAGCAGCCTCGATTATATTTAATCCAGAGGCAATTAAACTCAAGAAACGTTTTAATGTCGGACAATTTAAGAAAAGAAAGTCAATGTTGAACTACGCATGTTATGTACTGATTGTATCGTTAAAAACACAAAAAAACTACATTACAACTGCATACTAAGCCCACCGAAGTCCAAACTCCTAAAATGATAAATGTGGTTGAAAACAAATCTTTGTTTGGTGTTTTGCTGGTTTATCAGGGAAAAATACAGTCAATTTGCTTGAATGGAAACATAAATATCTGTAAACTAAGAATATATGGACTGAACTGTCCAAGCATTTGATGTCTTTTCCATCCACCCTCAGAAAGTCATCTTGATAAAACGGTACATATTTTACCACAAGTTTCGCCCCTGAGTTAGATCCTTTAAAGGGAGACATTAAATCGAGTGAGTGTTCAATGAATTATCATTTTCAAGCTTGAATTGAACATTCGACTTCTGTGTTTAAAAAAAACTACATACAGTACGTGAGTGATTTAAAGCGCTCTATATAGACAGGAAATTTAAAATATCCAGACTTCATTACACATCTTTCCCAATGTGAATGTTGCTTGAAGCCAAAGCTAAGTGACAATGGAAAGAAATTGATAAAACATGGGTGTGTATAAATGACTTAAATATTTGTAGTGCTATTTTTTTATGGTTTTTGGGTAATTGTACACAGATTAATTGTATGAATCATTTTTAAAGGTGCCATCTGGAACTAAAAATCAAAAAATATTCCATAACAGATGGGGGCAGTATACCTGCTCCAGAAAATGTGTTGTGCCGCAGCCGCGCGCACTTTCACGTCTTCAAACAACACAAGCGAGCGCTGTTTTGCTCTCTTTCTCCGCATATTATTCAAATCATTTGACACGATAGTAAAAGGTCGGAAGACCGCAGTTTCACGTTAAGCATTTGGAGATTTTTAGAGATCACAGACTCAATGGAAAACATCTCAACACTAAATGATGAAGACCATCTCATAGACGCCTGTCTCAAAAACAAGCTGGTGCATTTCAACGATATAGGAAAAAAAAAACCTGCGGGCTATTATTTTAAGTTTACGGTATTCGTTTTGTTCATATTACACTTTTATTGTTAGTTTGAATTAATTTGACAGACAGCATTTGCTGATGTTGATCAACCTAACGCCATTCAGAGCTTCCAACTCGAGTCACGAATTCACCGTGAGACACATGCAATTAACACTTAGCAAGCAGGTTAGTTAAGCTCTCAGATTCTGTCAAATTTTTTACGCAATTCAAACAATAAATACGTTTAATAAGTAATACGCAATAAATAAGTTTTGGCGGGGCTAGTAATTTAGCATGCTAATTTAGGTTTTTATCTCGGCAGCACTATAACTTATCAGGTTTTTAATTACATCATCGCACTTATTTCTTCTCATTCTTTTGATGCGTGTAGCTCATTTTTTGGATATTTTTATCTCAATTATTACATATGGCACCTTTAACAGTACACATTGCTAATGGGAAGGATAAGGATAGAATTGGCTCTAGTTTAACTTAAAACTACACTGTGTAACTCTTTTAGTTTATTCTTAGCTAAAAACAAATATATGTGCTCATTCATGTATATTTACTTCGTTCAAGTAATAAAGTATTCTCATGAGTGTATAATATGCCATTGGAAATACATACGGGTAAGGGGTCGCCATGTTGCCCCTCCATCTTGAAAGTACATTAGCCAAAGAGGGACATACCCAAAAATTCAAGCTTCGCCTTTCGCGTTTACGTTTGAGTTAACACTCATGGACGAGGTCGAACTGGAAGCCATGTTAATCTTGGACTACATTGGCCACCGTAGGAGTTAAAACGAAATCGCAATTGAGAGGAACAGAAACTAATATTCACTGGATGATCAAATATCTTTCCACCGCTAGATGGGGGTAAAAATCACACAGTGTAGCTTTAAAATTTTACTGTAAAAATGAATAGAACAAGAAGAAAAATTCTATATAATAGAAACAAAAAAGGTTAATGCATTAACTAACCTAAACCAATATATTTTCAAGTATTTAATATTCATGTTAGTCCATAAACAAATGTTAACTAATATCCAGACTTCATTAGACATCTTTCCCAATGCTTGAAGCCAACAGGAAAGAAATTGATAAAACATGGGTATAAATGACTTAAATATTTGTAGTGAAACTGAGAGACTGCTAATTTTTTTTATGGTTTTAGAGTAATTGTACACAGATTAATTGTATGAATAATTTTTAACAGTACGGGAAGGATAAGGATAGAATTGGCTCTCTAGCTTAAAGTTTGTTTCACTTAAAATTTTACTGTAAAAATGAATATAACGTGAATAAAAGTTCTATAAAATAGAAACAAAAAAGGTTAATGCGTTAACTAACCTAAACCAATATATTTTCAAGTATTTAATATTCATGTTAGTCCATAAACAAATGTTAACAGATACAACTTTTGATCTTAAAAGAGATTAACATTAATAAATGTTCATTGTTAGTTCATGTTAAATAATGTAGTTACTAATATGATAACTATATATATATATATATTTTAAATAATCACTATGTAGTGATAAGCTTTCATTGGCTTATTCAAAGTCATCGCCTCATTAATTAATCATATAACTAGTACAATCCCCAAACTACTCCTCCTTTGTTTCGTAAATGTTAACACTTCAGCGTGATGTTTTTTAAGACAAAGCAATGCTCAAATCATAGTCATTGAGAGTTATTATCTAAATAAAATGAGCTTCAAAATGTTTTAGAGTCAAGTTTTCCAGCAATATTGTATGACATAGGCGTATCGCAGCTGTGTTAAGTTAAAATGTAAGAACGCCGCTTTACTAGATAAGCCAACTGTGCAATGATGTCATAGCCTATAGCTCTATCAAATCATGTACACGTTATAAGAGCTCTGGTTGGTATAGAAACCCGTGGAGACACTGCATTTCTTGGCTCGGAGATGACGGCTCTTTTTCCAAAGTGGCTGTAAAGTGGGTTTTACCCCCTTCATGAAACAGGGTGAGCTCATCTACTTCATTCTTACCCATAATGCCTTCAAAACAGCTCTGAAAGCTACTGTATATAATGTACTGGCAAAGAGCGCTACAATACATTTGAGGGCCAGATTTTCTGCTTAGTTGCCATGATGATTATGTACAGTTTCAGCTCACCGGATTGCACTAAAAAATACAGAGCTGATTCATTACATAGACAAGTTTGACTTCATGTTGTAATTTTACAACATATACTCTATATCGTAATTTTAAAGTCACCATTATGGAGATCAGTGTGTTCTCATTGGGCTCTTGACCCTTTAAATCATTAACTTTACATGTTGTTTGGCGTGAATTATAACAGCCAGATGAACAAATAGAAAAAGTGATCTGATTGTGTTGGTTATGTTTTAACATAATCATTATTTCACAATCATTTGACCTGAGCACACTAATCTGCATAATGGTGACGTAAAAATTACGGTTTTCTTCTTTACTGATTCTGCTTGTTAACATCAGGTTTCTTCAATGATGGCGATAAAAAAAAGAGTTCTTAATTCATCTTTGACAACAGTCTCTTATTACGATATTTTTGTTTAGAAAGAAATGTGTAAATTCTTGACTCATTTTAAATTCATTTGGTTAATTATTACTCGATTCTAATTAGTTAAATGTGTTTAATAACATTGATTGTAATCTGTTGCCTCAATTTCATTGATTAGATTTATATTCAGTCTTATTTATTTTTACAGTGAAATAGTCAAAGGTTGATGTGGACATTTTTTTTTGCATGCATGCATGCATGCATTAATACATCCATTTTGACAGCCCTAATTTACATATACACACACACACACACATGTGTTTTTCTATAAAAAAAATATGACTATTAATACAAGTACTGGGCACAATTTACATTACAAACGACAGGCATTGTTTAAAGCAGGACACAATCTTGGGTGGCCAAGAAAAGTGTTTCAAAGCCAGTCCATCTTTCCGAAGGTCTGGAAGCCAAATCATCATGTTCGGCTTAACGTCGTCATAAAACCAAAGACATCGGCAGCCAGGATAGAAGCAATTCTGTGAGATTGACTTTGAGGAGGATTGTGGAGGCTGAGACCATTTCAAAAGGGAAAATGTGCAGCGGGAACTTGATGCTTTTATGTAATTTCAAATCCTCTCATTAAACATATGCCGTAAATGTAAAAAGTGGGTCATCAAACGTCTGCTTTTAGCACTTTTATAGCACTTTCACAAAATTGTGAATATGTAAAATTGGGACACACCAGTCAATCTAATTTTGTTTCAGATTTAATGAGACAGATTAATTCCAGCCTGAAGCTTCATAAATATGCAGAACTGGAAGCGCTACAGTAAAACCACAAATTTAGATTTAGATTAATTTACGGCCAAAGACTTGAAACCAAAACTTCCTTCTGGTTTTATAATTAATGGCTCCTTGAGCTTTTTTAATTCATTAGCATCACCAAGTTTGAATGACAAACAACATTTTAATCATCCAAAATTTAGTCAATTTAGTTAATAAAACAAATGAACTAAAAAAAACTAAAAAAAAAATAATAATTTAAATTAAAAATTAAATTAAAAATTAAATTAAATTAAATTAAAAATTCATTCCAGGCTGAAGCTTCATAAATATGCAGAATTGGGAGCGCTACAGTAAAACCACAAATAGATTTAGATTAATTTACAGCCAAAGACTTGAAACCAAAACTTCCTTCTGGTTTTATAATTAATGGCTCCTTGAGCTTTTTGAATCCACACCAAGTTTGAATAACAAACAACATTTTAATTATCCAAAATTTAGTCCCTGAAGAATTTTTTATTTTATTTTTTTGTTTGTTTACCAGGCGAGTTTTACTAATAAAGCTAAAGGATGGAGAACTTTGAGAACAAAACATAAACTGCACACAAACAAAAATGAGGTTATAGGTAAAAAAAAAAAAGTCAAGAAATGGGTGAAGACGACACGTCAAATTGATTGAACTTGGTGTGGAAAAACTTAAATTACATGAAACAATTCAATACAATGAATAAAACCTGAATTATTACATGCAAAAATAACTGTTCTTTCGAACACGTCTTAGAAACAAGGTTGGTTTTCACTGTTGGTTGGATTTGGTGAGTGATAATTTGTGGCGCTTGTGCCCTATGTCGACAACATGTGAGATGACAAGACAAATGTCGTCAAATATAAGAGTTCACAAGCTTGCCAAACCACACATCTCTATTATTCCTTAGACATGAGCAGAATCAGCAAGTTCAATCTCGATGTGGAGAGAAACACCAGGCTGGATATTTGCCCATGTGTGATTTGTTAACAGTGTTTCCAGCACATATTTAAGGTTTGGGCCATAAGGTTGATAATGGTTTTGAGGCACAGTTTGTAGTTTGCTGGCATTATATCAACTACCGCCCAGCCAAAAATACACTTTATACCCACGGCATTCAGTGAACTCTGTCAGCACACACTTCACATCTGGAAAACTAAAGGAATATATACATGAATAAGTGAAGCATTTGACTGGGATATTTCCATCATATCATTATCAGTCAAAATCAGAGTTTTTTTTTTAATTATGTGCTTCTGTCTGATATCGGGCCATGATTGCAAACTGATTTCATTGATTAAACGATTTGACTTTCTTTTTTAAACGTTTGGAATCAGCCATATGTTTTTGTGCACCCGTAGTGACGATGGTGAAATAAAAATGTTTGGGTTTTTTTTTTGTATTGTAATTTAATTTGATTACTTTTAAATGTATCTATATAGTTCATTATTGATACATACATTAAAAAAGAATAATAAAATAAAATATAATACAACAAAATGAAATAGAAAAAATAAAATTAAATAAAATACAACACAATAAAATGAAATAGAAAAAATAAAATAAAATAAATAAAAATAAAATAAATGACCTAAATAATAAATAATAAAATAAATAAAATAAAATTAGAAAAATAAAATTAAATAAAACACAATACAATAAAATGAAATAGAAAAAAATAAAATAAATAAAGATAAAATAAATTACCTTAATAATAAAAAATAAAAATAAATAAATAAAAATAAATAAAATAAAACAAAACAAAATAAAAATAAATAAATAAATAAATAATATAAAATAAATAAAATTAAAAATTAAATTAAAACACCAATTTTATAAAGCCAAAAAACAAAAAGACAGAAACTCCACAAACATACCAATTGTCCATCTTACCTGGTTGAATCTCCGTGTGAAGGCGACGACATTGGGAGCCAAAATGTGTTTCTCCTTTTTGTTCCAACCACAGCTAGCAAGCTCCTACAACACAACAGATAAAAACTGAGATTAAGAAAGTAAATACAGTGAATGTTGCTCTTCTTTCCAGTGGTACTGAGGCCTAAAGAGACCCTGATACAGTGCCTTTGACTGACAGCGGGCCTGTAAGTGGAAACAGAATTATTACAGCGTGGAGCCCCCGTATTTAAACCAAGTGTAACTGAACCCGGTCTAAGTTATGATTTCATGTTCTTTCTCTCTTTTTTTGTTTTTTTGTAAGATCTCAAGTTTCCACCTTTAAATCAATAATTATGCAGATTGTTCTGATTATTTTTTCAACACTCAACCCCGCAGGAGAACTGGGTATGACAGATTCATTTGCAGCTTACTCGTTAGTTCAGCTAAACTAATGTGTTTGCAATTATCCTCTATTTATACACTGTCACAATTGATCACAAAAAAAACGCTGCAAAAACACAAATTAGACGGAAAAGGATCTACCACTTTCCAGATGTCTCTCACAGGTCCAGTAGGCAGGGTTAATGCACATTACAATTGATGCATTTTCATTTAAAGATGCAAATTGCAAACAATAAAACTCATTGAGCAGAACGCATGTCTTCAAACGTAACATTAAATAACAATAAGCAATTCTTACATTTGCTAAAAACCGTAGAATCGTAGAAAACACGTCCGTTTTTATGACTATTTTCCAACAACTTTAAACGTGGCTCATCCAATCAGATTTAAGATGAAGTTACAACAAACAAAAGACAAGTAACATAAGATGTGTGGAAAAGACTTGAGCCTGCGCTGAATGAAAGAAATAAACACTTGGAGCTGAATATAAGCAGACTAACGAGAGACACGTGCGTAATATCAAATACGCAAACCAAAATAAGGTTTTGCTGAAAATGTTGCAGTGCAATAAACACTCTTCATAAACACTTGGGGGGATTTGTCAAGTTAAAAGAGCCACATTTGAATGGTTTGGTCTGTGATGAAGAGAAAATGAAAGGTGTAGAAGAGTGATTCAGGGATGAAGCGTGCTGACGATGGAGAGAAGGATCCCAGGGCCCTCCAGGTGTGTAAGAGCCGAACACTTGAAGCGCACTCAACCAACTACAAAGAAAACATGTGAGAGGTCGAAGGTTGCGTTTTTAACTTTCATTCCCAGAATGCCTGGCACTAAAGTGGACGCGCAGCACTGTGGGCCGCCTGACAGACCCCAGAACAGTCTCTCCTGGCCCAACACCTGCTCTTCACATCACTGAAGGCCTCGTGGACTCGGGGCTTTTTAACATTCCAGTGACATTTACTGCTCACAAGGTGATGCACAAGCAGCTACAGTCGAGTTATACAATGAGATCATGTGTGTGTGTCTGTGTATGTTAGAGCCCGACCAATAAAGGATTTTGAAGGCCGATACCGATACAAATATTTGTTGGTTTTAAAATCCGATATCCCGATATATCGGCCGATATTTTTTTATTTATTTTTATTTCAGAAACGCGCAACAAAACATTAACAGATTTCCCTAACATTAGTTTTTTGTGGTTCTTTATGAGTTAACTAAAATAATATGATAATGCATTTAAAAAAAAAACTTGTTTTTTATTGTCACAACAGAACAGACTGATGATAGTGGCATTAGCTAGCTTTGTGGTTAGCTAGTCTATGATGAGCCATAATTTAGCAATGGATAACATCATAATTGTAAAACACAAATTTTCAATATAACAGTCCGAGGAGAGATGATCCGTCTCATTGCTATACCTGTCACGCACTATTAAAGAAATACTTCAGTCACATTGTCAAAAGTTAAAAGGACAGTCAGTCAACTACACTGGAACAACGTAACGTAACTATAACTAGCTAATTCCGCTTCACTTTCGGCTTATAGCAGCAGCAAAACTGGACCTGATGGTCACAAATTTTGTCATGCTTATTTGAGTTGAGAGAACTGATGCGAATGTTCTTTTAATTGTTATTCAAACAATGTATGTGTCGTGACCAACTCAACGAGTGTTGCCAACAGGAACGGTGTAGAGTGCCCTCTGGTGGACAAACCATACAACTCCAACACTCATGACATGGTTCAAGCGTGTTTTGTCCGTTTTTATTTTATTTTTGAAATATTCATTTATCGGCCATTATAACTGCCGATACCGATAGTTTGGAAAATGCCTAATATCGGCCGATAATATCGGTCTGCCGATATATCGGTCTGGCTCTAGTGTATGTCCATTAAATTAAATAGCCATATATGTAGGATATGTGTAGATAAACATCTGATATTCCGCTGATAATAGCACTGAAGTTAAAAATAAAGTTTGTTTAAGGCTGTTTCCATCTCTAAATTCACTGCTCACAATTATCTGCAATCACAGACCGACACTTTTAGCACTAATGGTTCATTTACTACAGTAAATTAAATTCATGATCTCACTCTCATGGAAAGTGGCGACGGTCAAAGGTTACGAGACGGTCAGACCTTACGTCAACTTTTTTTACGGCAAGACAATTATCACTGTAGATCATTTCGAGTCTGGACACACACACACACAAAGATTACTCCACTTAGCCAAGACTTGGCGGGAGTAGAAAAGGAGGCAAAGATGGCAAAAGCAGACACAGCTGGAGGTGATTCCCTCTTTCCCTTCGCATCAGCGGGAGTCTGCGTTCGGGGGGTCAGAGGTCACGCTGTTCCAAGACACCGCGTAAAAGTGTCAGGAGAGGAATTATGGGGGAATTATGTGGCGAGCCGTCGGCTTTTACAACTGAATTGAGGCCAATTGTCAAAATTCGAATGCATCACACATTAACATGATGATGAAGGTGAATAATGTGATCGTAACTAACACAACTACAGCAGACGCATGGAAAACTTGAAGATGCTGGATGACATACAGAAGTTTCTTTATTTTAATGCAACCCAAAACCGCTTCTCTTGTGTTTTTTCAGCGCTTTGTTAATCTATTTTCCATTAAATTGATTAATAAAGTGTAATTACAGTTAAGACCCACAAATATGCAGTGATCAATCAAGAGTGTTTTCTTGTAATTAAGAATGGAAGAAAGGGCCATCAGCGCTGGAGTCTTTAAGTCTCAAGAGACTGGATTCATATATTTGTGTTCACAATTAAATAACCTCAACAGGTTTCAGGGTTATTATAGTTAACTAAAACTTAAACCATAAAAACATTTTCCTTAAAACATAAAATTTAAAAAAAATTACTTTTTATTCAATTTCAAATACACTGTAAATTTTTTTTCATTTTTTGTAAGCACTACATTTTTTTGTCAAATCAACTTAAATAATTTGTTGTTCAGATAACATAATATTTAGATTTTCTGGTGATTAAATCAATCTCCTTCAATGTATTAACTAAATTTTTCCATTTCAATGAACTTAAAATTTTAAGCCAACCAGGTTACTTAATTTTTTAAGTTAAACCAACAATATTTTTTTTACAGTGTTGCTAAAGCAACATCTCATTTTCATCCATTCTAGTTTTTGATATTTTAGTAAGCTACATACAATTAAACTGAAAAATAGATATAAAATAATATATATATATATATATATATATATATATATATGCAGTATATATATATATAAATTAATGAAATGCACAGATAAGTCATTTATAATAAACACTACAATATTACATATAAAAATATGAATTGTAAAATTTTATTTCATGCATGGCGACTTAACAATTTATTTGTTTTTAGTCATTTTTACATGCTTTTGTCAATTTTATTAGTTCTTAAGTAGTTTCTTTGTATCTTCAATTTGATTTTTATTTCGGTTTTAGTCCTTTTAGAACGCAAAATGTCCAAAAGTATTTTATTTCAGCTTTAATTCAATTGACCCGATCAGCTGAAAAATTACCAATACCAAACTCTAAAAAAATTATGTGTTGGATTTACTCAAAATACATATGCGCCATTTTTGCATCATACTTTAAGTAATCCCAACTTTAAATAATTTTACATAAAATAAACAAGATGTATGTAGTTCATGCAACATTCTTGACTTAAAAATAAATATAATGCGATGCATATATTTTTAAGTAAAGAATGTTACGTGAACTCAAATATTTTAGTACATAAAATAAAGACGTCTTTTAGTACATATAAGAAAGAGAAAGTCGTGACCGCATTACCACCTAGGGTGTGCATTATTTTTCTAATAATTTAATGGCCTGTCGTCAATTATTCCTTACATAAAATAAACAAGAAAATCTTCCTTATATACTAAATTATTTGAGTTCACATCATGAAAAAAAGGTAGAAACCTCAGTTTGTTTTCATGCCAAGAGTATAAAAGATAGTATCCATTCAATTATTTTAGAAAAAAAGGTCTGAAAATGTTTTAAATATAAAGAAAAAATAATAAATTCACCCTTTGTGATGTGGCGGCAAGGCATATGCTTGCTCTTTGTATGTGTTTCTTAGAGGTTGAATTCGTATCAAAATCTGCCAAACTTCCCATATTTCTTCTGAATAGGATTTCTACTTCATAAATTGTATGAAAATTGTGGGAAAAAATGGTTCAGATCACTCAAAACACATGGAAATGGAGGCGCTCTTATATGGTCAGTGATTGAGTCTGGTTGTACCCTAGTGGAAGCGTTCGGTACTGCGCACACACACACACACTCTCACTGAAAGCTCATTATTTGAGACATCAACCTAAAATTTTAAACACAACTTGTTCAGATTTTCGGCTTTGATTTTTCTGCAGTTTTAGAGTATCCCAGGTTTTGAAAAAAAAAATATATATATATATATATTTATATAAAATATGAATATGAATTTTTTTACATTGTTCATTTCCATAAACTCAAGCTTCTAACTTTTTTTTTGTTTCACATTCTTAATGTATTTCACTTCTACAAAAATCTGCCAAATGTCTTCTTTAATACAAGACCAATCTTACATCTATATTCCAAAGCATTCTCGAATTACAACCATTTAAGTTGGAAATGTGCATTTTCATGTATATTCAAAAAAAGGGGAATGACACTTAACAACCAGCAAAGTTAGTTTTTAAACAGCATTGCTACGAACTTACAATGAAGCATTATTGGGCAAATGATTCTCCATTTCAGTCAACACATTTGATTGTTTTTATAAACCGAGTTATACATCAAAAGCCGGAACATTCGATCGCCTTTAAAGCCTGAATGCATTAATCACAGAGACACTGAACTAGATTAACGAAAGCTTGAATCCGATGCCCGCTGACAGACAGATTAAAGCTGGGTTTACAAACTCTCTGTTGCGCATCATAACTCTCTGCTATTGAAAAGAAATGACGAAACGGGTTTATGTAGCGATAAACACAGCACTGAGGCAATCAGCTCCTCTAGACTCCAGATGTAGACGACTGTCCTCAGCAAACACAACACATCAATCCACAGTCTCTATTAGAGCATGTCTTCATTAGCAAATGCACACGTCACATGCATGACATAAGGGCATTCCTCTCGCACACTTTCAAACATCCGAAAGATTGAACGTCTGAGAGAAGCAGACATTACAGCATCTTAAAGGCCTGTCCCAAAGCAAAAACATAAATAAATCATACACAGACCTGTTTTTTTTGTGGATGAGCGACACAAACCCTCAGACATGTTTCTGTCTGAAACTTTACGGACTGAAACGAACCTCCTGTATTTATTTGCGCAACTCAAATGTTTAAGTATGTCACGGGAAGTGCTAAACACGCAGGGTCACGGGTATCGAGAGTGTGTGTTTCTTGGTGTTCTGGCAGTATTTTGATCCATGCATGCAATAAAACAATATTTACACTGAAAAACTTTTTCTAAATAAAATCAAGACACTAATTTAAAGATGCTGGGCGCCACTAACTTGCCAAGACTATTTGGGTGCTGTATAAGGTGGTATAGCTAGCGAACCAATGAAAGTGGGTCACAGGTGTTCTCTCTCATCCATCAAGAGCTGTTTTCCCACTTTTACATCATTATCTGTCTGAGGAAATATTGGACCCTCTTCTCGCTGTCACTTATCCTGGCAAAGATAATCAACTGATCCTGAAGTGTTATTCTCTTCCCCAAACAGTGTCTAAACATCCCTAATGAAAGATTACTATAGTTAGAATATTCTGCCAAGGCGTTTAATTCGCAAAGTCTGCGCTTCAACAAAAGCTTTTCCTTTTTTAGCTTCAAAAATAGTAGCATATAAATAATGAAACAAGTAGGTTTACAGTTCCATTATATTATAAAGATGGAGGAGAGATCGTAGATGCGTTCTTATCATATGGGACATTGAGGTAATCAAACGTCCATGTGTCGGTGCAGGTAAAACATGTTTATGTGTCTGCATTGCAATTCATGTTAAATGGAGGCTTTATGCCATTCAAAGAAATAGGAGGACAATACAGTGCATATAAGAGTGACTTAGAAATGTGATCAGTCATTATTGAGGAATGAAATTTGACAAAAATAAAATAAAATAAAACAATGCAAAATAATACATACATATTTATATATACATATAATAATGCATATTTCTTGTTACTTATTATATCTAATTTTATTATTATATTTGTATTTATATTATTATATTTGTAAGTTTTTATTTTATTTATATTGTTTTTTATTTAATTTTAAATGTAATTTATATATATATATATATATATATATACACATATAAAATAAAAATACAATTTAAATTAAAATGTATTTAAATAAAATAATATAAAACATTAAATAAAAATAAATGTTAATCTAATAAAAACTACAAAATTTTATTTAAAAATATTTAAAAAATAATAATAATACAAATTTACAAATTAAATAAAAATAGGACAATGGAATGTATATATTCGCGTCGCATGACAAAAAAATCATCCATGACTAAAATAAATAAATAAATATTTTACAGACGGTTATGATGCAACAATTTACATTTACATTTATTTTAATTTAAATTGTATTTTTATTTTTATTTATATATATATATATATATATATATATATATATACAATTTAAATTAAAATGTAATTTTAAATAAAATAAAACATTAAATAAAAGTAAATGTTAATCTAATAAAAACTACAAAATTTAATTAAAAAATATTTTAAAAATAATAATAATAATACAAATTTACAAATTAAATAAAAATAGGACAATGGAATGTATATATTCGCATCGCATGACAAAAAAATCATCCATGACTAAAATAAATAAATAAATATTTTACAGACGGTTATGATGCAACAATTTACATATACATTTATTCATTTAGCTGACTCTTTTATCCAAAGCGACTTACAATTGCTATATATGTCAGAGGTCGCACGCCTCTGGAGCAACTAGGGGTTAAGTGTCTTGCTCAGGGACACATTGGTGTCTCACAGTGGATTCGAACCCGGGTCTCTCACACCAAAGGCATGTGTCTTATCCACTGCACCATCACCACCCCTCACCCCAATTTAATACATTAAAGTGCATTCTCTAGTCTACAAGTTTTCATCCTCAAAACACGTGACCTTTGTCTTACCTCTGGCTGTATGGCCTTAAAAACAGGGGCGTCCATCAGGGTAATTTGGCTCTGAGAATCACAGAAAAGACAAAAATAAAAAGTCACATTTTCACTCAAACTGAGAGCGAGTAATCACAGCCATGAGCTCATTTTCCAGCACTGAGTTACGGCGTGCATTATGAGAAAGGACAAAATGAATGAATACAATTCATCAAAAAATCACCACACTGAATGTTCAACAAAGTCCTTTAAAACTTTCATTAGAAGTCTAAATAAGACCTTGATGCATGTGAATTATGGCTAATAAACTCTCTCGAATCCCACAACCAGGCCAACTCATAGTGAAACTGTCCTGTTGTAAATCACCACTAACGTTCTGTGTATTATTCCGAGAACGATTGAGTTATTAATCATAGCCCATCAGCTCTGTCACACTGTACTCCAGATGCAAAGGCTGTCTGATAAATATAGGAACATTATGGGATGCCTGTGTATCTTTTGTGGACAAGACAATCCCATAAAACAGTGCAAATTGTTCCTTAGAAATATTATTAGTATACTTAAAAACAAATAAGAAAGAAATATATAATTAAAATAATTAAAATATTGTTCTGTTGTGGCTGACATCCATGTTTTCGGGTTCTGGGCCAAAAAAATGCAAGTGTTCCTCTGTGTGGAAATCCTTAGACATGTTTGTGAAGATTGTTTTGTACAGCGAGCGTCTCCCTCAGACTGTAACCGAAGCTCAGCCGCACCAGACGCACGTCAGCCACGTCTTACGTCACTGAACGCGGATCCACGACAGAACCGAAGACAATAAAATGCTGAATAAAGTCGTATTTTTTGTTATTTTTGGACCAAAATGTGTTTTCGATGCTTCAAAACATTGTAACTAACCCACTGATGTCACATGACTACTTTGATGACGTCTTTATTTCCTTTCTGGACAAGGACAGTATACTGGACACACATTTCTAATGGAGGGACAGAAAACTCTCGGACTAAATCTAAAATATCTTAAACTGTGTTATGAAGATGAACGGAGGTCTGACGGGCTTGGGACGACACGAAAGTCATTAAAGGAGTAGTTCACTTTAAAAAAAACTTTTGCTGATAATTTACTCTCCCCCATGTCATCCAAGATGTCCATGTCTTTCTTTCTTCAGTCGAAAAGAAATGAAGAAAACATTTTTTTTTTTGTTTTTGATGAAAACATTCCAGGATTTTCTCCATATAATGGACATCAATGGGAACCAAATGGTTCAAGGTCCAAATGAGAGTTTCAGTGCAAACTGCAAACTGTTCAAAGGGCTTTTAACGACACCAGACGATGAATAAGGGTCTTATCAAGCGAAACGATCGCTCATTTAATAAATAAATAACAAAGTTTTAGTTTTATAAGCTCAAATACTCGCCTTGCTCTGTTCTGTGATGCGCGTTCATGACTCTCCTGTGCGAACTATTTCATCAAAATGAACAAATCTTTTTTCGAGTCAATTGGTTCATTCAACGAACGAAATGATTCGAAAAAGGATTCGATCGTCATTTGCATCACAGAACAGAGCAAAGCGAGCATTTGAGCTTATAAAACTTAAACTTTTTTATTTATTTTTGAAATGACCAATCGTTTCGCTAGATAAGACCCTTATTCATCGTCTGGTGTCATTTAAAGCCCTTTGAAGCTGCACTGAAACTCTCATTTGGACCCCATTGAAGTCCATTATATGGAGAAAAATCCTGGAACGTTTTCATCAAAAACCTTAATTTCTTTTCGACTGAAGAAAGAAAGACATGGACATCTTGGATGACATGGGGGCGAGTAAATTATCAGCAAAAGCTTTTTTAAAAGTGAACTACTCCTTTAATTACATCATTTTCATTTTTGGGTGAACCAACCCATTAAATGTCCCCAACTAAGCAAAAGGAAAAAGTGCCCTAGAATCCTAAGACTGGTAAAAACATGCGTCCGTAATAATACTTTAACAGCAAACTACATAGCCTTTCGTTCCAGAAGCATTTTCCCTTTCATTGCGTCCACAAGGATGTGGAGTAGCGGAGCGCATGAGGCCCAGTGTCAGTCAGGACGACGGTTACACAAGCGAGGTCTTGGAATAGAGCTGTTGTTTCCAAACGGAAAGGTCCCAATCGACCAGAAAAGCTACTAATGAGACTCGTGGAGCTGCATCATTACAGGACAAGACAAATGATGTAGAACCAAAGTTATCCACCAAAGAAAGCATCAATTTGAACGCTGACAGTTTTACTCACTGCAAACTCCTCTGGCGTGACTTTCAGCACATCAAACACGACAGCATCGTAGCTCTTCGCGTAGTCCGCGCTCGGGCCGTCCACAGACACGGAGCTGCTGCTTCCCTGGATAAGAGAAACAAGCTAAATTCAAGAACACTTACAGAGAAGAGATGGAGGGATGCAAACAATGGCTACTCATTAAAGGAGTAGCTCACTTTTAAAAAAGCTTTTGCTGATAATTTACTCACCCCCGTGTCATCCAAGATGTCCATGTCATTCTTTCTTCAGTCGAAAAGAAATTAAGGTTTTTGATGAAAACATTCCAGGATTTTCTCCATATAATGGACTTCAATGGGGACCAAACGGTTCGAGGTCTAAATGAGAGATTCAGTGCAGCTTCAAAGGGCTTTAAACGATTCCAGATGATGAATAAGGGTCTTAACAAGCGAAACGATCGCTCATTTAAAAAATAAATAACAAAGTTTAAGTTTTATAAGCGCAAATGCTCGCCTTGCTCTGTTCTGTGATGCACGTTCGTGACTCTCCTGTTCAAACTCGTTCATCAAAATGAATTCAACAAATCTTTTTTCGAGTCATGACTCGAAGAGTCCTAGATAAGACCCTTATTCATCGTCTGGTGTCGTTTAAAGCCCTTTGAAGCTGCACTGAAACTTTTTGGTTTTTGGTTCCCATTGAAGTCCATTATATGGAGAAAATCCTGGAATGTTTTCATCAAAAACCTTAATTTCTTTTCGACTGAAGAAAGAAAGACATGGACATTTTGGATGACATGGGGGTGAGTAAATTATCAGCAAAAGCTTTTTTAAAAGTGAACTACTCCTTTAACAAATCTAACTAAATGTTCCTGTTTTGGGTTATTTTTTTGATGATGACTATATATTATCCTTTATTTGTTCTGGTGTGGCTCTCGGGTATTGCCCACCAGCCGTCACAGAACACATCATAACTGTCGTTAAAACATCAGCTCGGGTCTTTCCATGGAAAAGCGCAGTCGTCGGGTTAGCGTGAGGTTTTCATGGGATGTGTTTCTCAGCGCTGGAAAAACCATGAACGTTCCCAGAGCCTCATTGATCTGTGATCTGATGATAACAGCATCTGAATGAAGACGCGATCTTATTTCCATTCTGATACTTTCCAGTAAATAAAAAAGAGCTGATCCTTACAAAAAAAAACAAGTATCATGGTATTACCATAAAAATGTACAGCCCATTCTCACCCCCAAGGCGTCACCTAACTGACGCCTTGGGAAGCATTTGGACATGCTTCAATATCTGACGCTTTAGGCGCCCTTTAACGTCAGTTAGATGACGCCCTAGGATCGCGTGTACCCTACCCCCACCCCACACCTAAACCTAACCGCGTCCTCTAACTGACGCTTTCCTTTAGCGTCAGTCAGATGACGCCCTAGGATCGCGTGTACCCTACCCCCACCCCACACCTAAACCTAACCGCGTCCTCTAACTGACGCTTTCCTTTAGCGTCAGTTAGATGACGCCGTAGGATCGCGTCATGTAAGTGACGCTAAAGGGCGCCTAAAACGTCAAATATTGAAGCATGGTCAAAGGTGACGCCTTGGGGTGAGAATGCGTTGAAATGTACCATGGAAAAACACGGTATCAGCACTATGAGGATTACAAACTCATTTATTTTAAGTTTCGGGTATTGATTTGATACACAATCATACGACCTGCTTTATACGACTCTCCACAGATCAAATAGACTAGATTTATAAATTGGAAAGAATGACAACACAATATAATTATATAGACTGTAAGGAGATTGAATACACACTGTAAAAATGAATATGCTTTATCTAATCAATAAAGTTGTGGCAACAGATTACAAGCAATATTATTTATTAAATTAAACAAATTAGAATTGAGTAATAGTTAATCAAATTAATATTCTAATTAATTATAATTTGTACAATTTAATTAATAATATTGCTTGTAATATGTTGTCACAATTTTATTGATTAGATAAAGCATATTATTTTTTTCAGTGCATGTATAAATATAAATTAGTATAAATATGAGTGCATAATGACGGGTGTAGAAGTCTATCAGCAACAGTCCCACTATAATATGTGCAATAATGAGTACAGCTGACTTGCATATAGATATGATGAATAATAGCAATAATAATATTTTTTATATGATGTATAGTGCACTAGTCCTTGCTGTTGGTATTACTGCGATTCCCTATTTTATGAGACTTTGAAGTAACAAAACCATATAGGAAACTGGCAATTATTCAGCATTACACCATTTTGAAAGAAATCAATACTTTTATTCAGCAAGGATGCATTAAATTGATCAAAAGTAACAGTAAAGACATTTATAAGGTTGAAAAAGGTTTATTTTACAAATTAATACTGTTTTTTTTTTATATTCAAAGAATCCTGAAAAGAAAAATATGAAGCAGAACAACTGATTGATAATAATTAGAAATGTTTCTTGAGCATCAGATCATCATATTAGAGTGATTTCTTTTTAAAAGAAATCCATTGCATTTAAAATGAGTAAAGTTTACACCAAAAAAAATAATCAAAAATATTTGAATAACAGACAGACGTCAAAGATTAATTAAGAACTCTTTATTTTATATTGCCAACATTGAAGACGCCTGATGTTAACAAGCAGAATCACTGAAGGAGAAACCTAAAACAAACACTGATCACCATAATGGTGACTTAAATGTAAGTTTTTTTTTGTAAGTTTTACTCATTTTAAGAAAACTTGAAGTATGTTTCTTGAGCATCAGATCACCATATTAGAGTGATTTCTGAAGGATCATGTGACTCTGAAGACTGGAGTAATGATGCTTTGATCACAGGAATAAATT
This sequence comes from Pimephales promelas, assembly GCF_016745375.1. The sequence goes on from NW_024121754.1 coordinate 206,172, forward strand.
ATATTTTATAATATATTCTACAAGAGAAAAGCGTTCTTTTGAGTTGTAACAATATCACGGTTTTTATTTTTGATCAAATAAATGCAGCTTTGGTGAGCATATGAGATTCTTTCAAAATATTAAAACGACCAAACGTTATAGCATGTATGAAAACAACAGTATTGCCATCTGATCCCATGGTGCACTGCAGGACACGTGTCAGTGAGGCTGTGGCGATGTGCAGGTCGTGTAATGGGAATGGCAGTGGAAACGAGGGGTCGGTGGATCACTCACACTGCCTGCCAGTCAGGGTCAAACACTCATTAGAGCAATGCAACGCTCCACTGCAAACCCGTAACTGTCCATCAGAGAACAGCCACCCTGTACAGGACCTCAGTGAGGACAGCAAGTGCACTGACGCAATGACATAACCCCACAAAACACAACAGAGGGTGTTTTACCAGTGCGTGACGAAAGGTGTGTATGTGTATGTGTGTATATGTGTATATATATGTACACACACACACACAAATATTGTATAATATTGTATAATAGAATTATACAAACCGTCACATAAAAACAATTAATGTATTTTTCCAAGATTTTAAAATGTTGCTGAATCGGGCCTACCTGATATTTACTAGAAGTATGCAAATAAAAAAATATATATATATTTTACAGTATACATGAACAGTGTTATTTTAGTATCATTGAGATCGAAATTACTGAGATCATTGGTTTTTGTTTTTATTTTGAATTTCCCAGTCTCATTTTAAAATGTTGGTCATTTGTATCAGTTATTGTTGTTTTAAATGTTTGTATTGTTTTATCCATTTTATTGTTATAGTAGTACATTTCTCTGGTACTGGAGTAAATATTATAAAATGATAAATATTAACTGAAATAAAAAATAAATGTAAAAAAGTAAAAAAAAAATATATATATATATATATATATATATATATTTTACATTTATCATATTATAATATTTATTTCAGTACCAGAGAAATGTGTTATGGTTTTAGTTTTAGTTAACTAGAATAACCCAGTACACGAGTCAGCAAAGAACTGATTGTTATAATTAAATAAATTACTCTTTCAGTCCAATCCTGTCATACTGCTGAAATAAGGAAATATAATTTGCATCGATGACCACTTGAAGAAAAAAAGCCAGTGAGATAAGTATTATTTACCAGTTAATCATTAGATGAATATTTTGTTAAATATTTTGTTTGGTTACCTCAGAGGAGGCGGAGCTAATGCTGGTGCCATCCGATAGGCCGTTTCTACGGTACATGCTGGTGAATCAGCCAATGGGGTGCAGACGCCAGGGCAACAGCGGCCCTCAGCCAGACCCCACACATGACAAATCATCCATACCTGCAGACACACACAGGAGAAACACACACCAGTTAGAGTCATCACATACAATTATCTTCACTCTTTATTACTTTACAAGATCATGAAGATGCTCAAACCAGACAATGATTAAAATCATATTGACGCATATATCTTAGGTTCATTGCAAAATATTAAGATAGCATGAGATAATGTCAACAGCAATGCTTCATGGGAGTGTATGATACAGATGAAGTGGGCTCAATCCGTTGAGAGACAACAGATGAGAGATGGCGTGTTTTCCCCGTGTTTAACAAAATTACTTAAACCGTCCGCATACGTGGTGATAGAGTAAGAAAAAGTATACAAACAGACAAACATCCAACTCTGATTAAAATATAAAAGAAAGAGTACAAACGTTAGCAGAGCGGTTATCACCTGTCAAATCCAGAACTGCTGGGTTGTTTCAACCCAAATTTGGGTCGAATATGGACAAATAAACCCAAATGTTGGGTTAAAAATGTAATTAAATGTACAGTTGAAAGTGTTGAAGTTTTAAATGACATTTTTAACCCAACATTTGGGGTTGTCCACATTTGACCCAAATTTGGGTTAAAACAACCCGAGTGTGACACTCAATTTTTTTTAGATTACCATAAAAGCACAAAGTGACCTATACAGAGAGTGTGTGTGTGTGTGTGTACTGTGTAGGGAAAACTCTAAACGTCTAGAGACTCCAAAGGGACTGGGTTTGCTCTCTTTCCCAGATGGCCAGAGGAAGTCCCAGCATACCTGACTGGCCGATGAACTGCCGGGTCGGGAAAGAAACGCAATGAATAGGAAAGAATGTGACTTTTACAGTGGAAATCCTCTCGGGGCACTCAGACGGTGATCAACACACACTTAATGGGTTTGGGGAAAGTTCTCCACACTCAGCTGGACATCTGAAACCCCATCTTTGGTCTGAGAAACGGGAATTTCATTTACAATGACAGACATGTTGCCGTACAGAAAGTGTTTTAACCTCAGCTCCAATCATTCAGACTTTTTACACACATTAAAAAGTCTTGGGTCAAAAATAACCAGTGTTGGGTGTAACTAATTACTAAGTAATTAGTTACTGTAATTTAATTACTTTTCCATTGAAAATGTAAAGTAAGGGGTTACTCTTAATTAATCTGTAATTTAATTACAATTACTTCTGATGTAATTGAGGTAAATACTGTGTATAGATCAATCCGATCTCACAGCGATTCGTATTCGTTTCATGAGGTGTCTAAATTGTACAACTGCACTCGTACAAATTCGTATGAATTATTGTAAAATATTTATGAAAAAGTGTGAAATGTCACGAGATCAGACATAAAACAATAGTGGGTTTAACATCAAAATGTATTGTCTGATGCTAAAAAGTATGTTTTTATAATGTAACCTTCTCCACCTTGGTCAGTTTAAGGATAATTCATGCAATTTTATAGTATTTATTTGAAAGAATTAAAACAGATTCATGTCTATCCTTGTATTATTCAGCTGGTTGAGATTGATATGGGATTTTAAAAGTAATTAGTAATTAAAAGTAATTAAATACTTTTTAAAGAGAGTAATTAGTACAGTAATCTAATTACATTGTTGAAGAGGTAATTAGTAACTAGTAATTAATTACTTTTTTAGAGTAACTTACCCAACACTGAAAATAACCCACCAACTAATTTATGGGTTATTTTAACCCAGAAAATTGGGTTATTGTTTTTGACCCAACTTCTGGGTTAAATACGTAAACCAAATGTTGGGTTAACAGTACACAACCGAAAACTGTAGTTACTGTACTATAACCCAACTTTTGGGTCAAAAGAACAACCCCCAATACCTGGGTTGAAATAAACCAGAAATTAGTTGCTCACTTTTTAACCCAGGAATTGGGTCAAAATATTATCCCTATAACCATGAAAAAGGTCACTATCTGAAAAAATAACTAATTTTAACCCAACACTAATAACCCAGAAAATGTGTTGACAAAATAACCCAGGAGTGCATGCATACATTTCACTCCAAGGGAAACAATGGCAAACAGGACATTCATGCTCAAGCTCCTTTACATCCAGCCAGAGGATTTAAACTACACTGCATAAACAGCTCATAGAAATCATCATGCGTATGTGCTCATTAACATAAGACACCTACATTTACATATTTACATATCACCTACATTTACATATCTTCAAGCACCGCTCAGAAAGTTCTTGTTGATTACGCTATTAAACATGGCCTGTTCCTGAAGCCAAATCAGAAGAGCTGGGATGACCTCTAGTGGCCTTCAGGAGTTTGTGTACAATCATAAGCATGTTGTTAAATCCATTTTTTTGGCTTATTATCAATACCATGATCTGAACGCACAAAATAACTTTTTAAAAGCATACATAAGATCCTTTATGGAGAGACAAAAAAACCCAAAAAAAACAACTAATATGAATAGAAATGAAAATATAAATAAATACACTAAACAAGTTTGTGGTAAAAACGTTTTAAATATTTTTGTAACATTAAACGCTTCTGCTCACAACAGTAAAACTGTGAAATATTATTACTATTCAAAATGTTCTGTTTTCTACTGTAAAATATAGTAAGGTATAATTTATTTCTGGATTTTCAGCATCATTAATCCAGTTATCAGTGTCACATGATCCTCCAGAAATCACTCTAATTCGTGGAATTACTGCTCGAGAAATTATTATCAATGTTGAAAACAGTTGTGCTGCTTCATATGTTTGTAACCTTCAGGATTTCATAATTATTTGAAAGATAAGAAAGTTCAAAAGAACGGCCTTTATTTGAAATAGAAATATTTCCAAACATTTTAATTGTATTTATTGTTACATTTGCATACCAATACACTAAATAGCGACTACTAACAAAACATTAAAATATAACAACTGAACTGTTGTAACTACACTCTAAAAAATGCTGGGTTGTTTTAACCCAATTTTGGGTCAAATATGGACAAACCCGAAATGTTGGGTTAAAAATGTAATGTAAAAATGTATATGTAAAAAAGTTATATACATAACCCAACGGCTGGGTTAGTCCATATTTGACCCAAAGTTGGGTTAAAACAACCCAGCATTTTTTAGAGTGTAGTTGAGTGAGTCAGTTACATTTGACCACTTACAAAATAGTTGCACCACTCATCCGCACCGCCAGGTGGCGTCTCTCAACTACACAAACAGGGCCTTTCTAGATGCTTTATCAGAAGAGAGGTTTCAGACCATCCATTTAGTGTTTATATCGCTTAAATCACAGCCATAATCAACTCATCCCCATACAAACACCTCATACTGCATGCATATTAGCCTAAATGGTTATGTTTCTGTAATAATTAAATAATATAGGCTATAATCCTACATACTATATTTGTTGTGTTAATAACTGAGACCCCTAATATCAGTGCTTGTATTTCTTCATTTTTGTCTCATTTAAAATAACTACATTTGTTAAAACAAATAAACTTTCAATATATTTGCAGGCTTAAATAATAATCCACAAGAAAAAACTGAAATAAACATGAAAGAATTAAGAAGTAATGTCTGCTTGTATAGAATCTTTTTGTTCCATAAAGCATTCTATTTAAATTTGAGTTAACCCATGATGAACGTGTGTGTGTGTGTGTGTTCCCGACTCAGCTCAATTTGAGAGGGCTCTTGTTTGTAACAGCACAACCCAAAGCCTCCGCCTCCATCACTCCAGAGCGTCTGATTATAATCTGAGAGCGTCTGCTATAATAATCCCCCATGAGTCAGTGATAATACTATCTCACACACTGGATCATCAGTACAGCACTGTCTGACATCATCCGTTTCAGAGCGGGTGTCAAACTCAAAGCCATGAAGTGTTTCCAAGGAGACCTCCCGCGTCCACTTAGTCCACTTCAATAGAGTGGGTGCCTCCATGTTTTTTTGTTATTCACAATACACACTTAAGGAACGAACTTCACTTGAGGGGCTTCATGAACACCTGCCGGATCCTTTTCACAACATCTACAGCAAATGCATCCTTTTACAGTCCAGTTACCCATGTAAATATGTACTTATTTTACTAACTACAATTACTGGGTAATAACTAGTACTAAGTTAACCCTGATCCATGTACTTACCTTATCTTAGCCAGTACTTTCTAGGTAAGTACACTGTAAGTACTGTACTGTAAAAGGAAGTGGTACCATATATACAGAGCAATGTATACACTACCGGTCAAAAGTTTTAGATCAGTAAGATTTTTTTTATGTTTTTAAATGAAGTCTCTTCTGCTCACCAAGGCTGCTTTATTTGATGAAAAAAAAAATGACAAACAGTAATATTGTGAAATAATATGACAATTTAAAATTACTGTTTTCTATTTTAATATATTTTAATGTAATTTGAAAGCTGAATTTTCAACATCATTACTGTTGCTGATTACACATCAGTTTTAATGTCACATGATCCTTCAGAAATCATTCTAATATGCTGATTTTATGCTCAAAAAACATAAATTATTAGTCGTGTTTTCAAAAAAAAATTCAATGATGAATAGAAAGTTCAAAAGAACAGCATTTATTTAAAATATAATCTTTTCTAACATTATAAATGTATTTATTGTAACTTTTGGTCAATTTAACTCATCCTTGATGAATAAAAGTATTTTCTAATTTCTTTCCCCCAAAAATAAAAAATAAATTCTTACTGACCCCAAACTTTTAAATGGTAGTGATTAATGTTACCAAAGCTTTCCATTTCAATTCTATTATTTTGAACTTTGTATTCATCAAAGAATCCCGAAATAAAAATGTAAAAAACTGTTTAACATGGATAATAATCCTAAATGTTTCTTGAGCATCATATTATAATAATTTCTGTAGGATCATGTGACACTGGAGTAATGACGCTGTAAATTCAGCTTTGATCACAGGAATAAATTACACTTCACTATATATTCACATAGGAAACCGCTGTTTTAAATTGTAATAATATTTCACAATATTGCTGGGTTTTTTGGTAACACTTTAGAATACGGTTCCTTCGTTAATGAATAACTACACCACAACTAATGAGTAACACAATATTAACAATCTAGTAACTATTATTAACTAACAAGAAACTCTGATTAACGAACTAGTAAGTAATAGCGCACAGACTAAAGTGGTAGTTCACTATTAAGTAATCAATAACTACTATTTTTTTTTAATACTTCCCAGAGAACTACTGAAAAAGTTTATTAACAATCTAGTAACTACTATTAACTAAAAGAAACTCTTATTAACGAATTAGTAAGTAATAGCTCACAGATGAAAGTGTTACTAGATACTTCTGTGGGAATGACTAATTATTTGGATTTGTATTATAAAGTGAAGATCATTGGAACTAACTAATAATTACTCAAGTGTTACTAAAGACATTTTCTAAAAGTTACTAAAGTTCACCAAAAATCTCAAACATTTGCACAAATCATGACTAGTAACACTTGAGTAATTACTAGTTAGTTCCAATGATCTTCACTTTATAATACGGATCCAAATAATTAGTAATTCTCACAGAAGTATCTAGTAACACTTTCATCTGTGAGCTATTACTTACCAATTCGTTAATAAGAGTTTCTTTTAGTTAATAGTAGTTACTAGATTATTAGTAAACTTTTTCAGTAGTTCTCTGGGAAGTATTAAAAAAATAGTAGTTATTGATTACTTAATAGTGAACTACCATTTTCGTCTGTGCGCTATTACTTACTAGTTCGTTAATCAGAGTTTCTTGTTAGTTAATAATAGTTACTAGATTGTTAATATTGTGTTACTCATTAGTTCTTGTGTAGTTATTCATTAACGAAGGAACCGTATTCTAACAACATTAAATGTAACATATAACCCTAATGAACATAACTGATTAGAAAAAAAAAACAATAAAACTTTGAGGAACCATAGTTATTTCAACAAAAATACATAAAATGTGAAGTGTCACACAGGGAATTGTGGGAATGTCAATTTACGGTTTTTCACTGTAAATTATACAATGATTTGTTCTTTTTCACTTTCAAAAACTGTAAATTTAACGGTATTTTACTGTAAAATTATATCACAGCTATTTACCGTGTATAGTAGGGAAACTTTCTGTTTACCAATTAACAGTTTTGCACTGTAGCATTTTTACAGTATTTTACCTTTAAAATCACGGTTATTTTTTACAGTGTATATACTAAGGAAAGGTTCTGTTAACCAATTAACAGTTTTTCACTGTAGCATTTTTACAGTCTTTTATTGTTAAAATCACAATCATTTTTTACAGTGTAAAGTGTTACCGTTTTTTTTTTTTTTTTTGTATTTTTTATCAAATACTTGCAGCCTTGGTGAGCAGAAGAGACTTCTTTTAAAAACATTTAAAAAAATCTTACCGATCTAAAACTTTTGACCGGTAGTGTGTGTGTATATATATATATGGTACTGAATGACAACTTGCTTACTTGGCTCAAGCTACATCATGCAAACAAGAAATTCTTCTTCTAACCACAGCTCGAGATCTGTCGTTCCAACCACACCACTCCGCGATGGTTTCGGGGAAACACAGAGAGCTATGCTGATAATGACGGATGCTTTTAGACAATGCACCCCAGATCAAACCAGCCGGTGAGGTCGACACGACACTACTTCATTCTCACAGCTGACTGCTGAAAACCCCCGAAGATGACAGTGCAGAGTTTCCTGCCTTCTGCGACTCTCATCAGAATGAAACTGACATTTATGACGCAGGATGTAGATGTAGAGCTGTGATATTAAAGAAGCACACACTTCACGGCAGGCCAGGTGTCCAAATATCTCTTTACACACACACACATACACTGCCGGTGTGAGATAAAATAACATTTACATATCACATTCAGCAATGAGGCCTGTTCAATCACAGTGAAGTAATGATAAATTAAAGGGGACCTATAATGTGCAAAATTCACTTTTATATTGTTTTTGAACAATTATGTGTGTGAACAGTGCATTTTCCCAATAAATCTGAAACATATATATATATATATATTGTAACTTCTCAGTAATGATTTCATGTAGTTTAAGAGTTTAACTCTCATTCATAATGAGAATGGCATATTTAATCAAAATTTTTATATCAGAAGTAAAACATAGTTTAAACCATTCTCTTATTTATTTAAACTGTTATTGTGAATATGGACTGTATTTATGATTTGGACTCATAATGAAGATTTACTCCATCTGCCGTTAGATTATAGGCTATATAGGCTGCAAATAAGTTTCACCAAACGGCCCAACGCGCGTGCTGGCGTGGTCATTTAAGAAGGGATGGATGTTTGCTTCAAGTGATGATAGGTTTGTGAAATTATATTTGTATTATCTTTCTGTAGATGTATAATTTTCTTTAGATTCTCTGTCTAATAGTGAGCAAAAAGATATTTGACTCCAGCTCACCATCGGTGTCGCCATAGGCTACTCTTCTAAAAGAGTGCGTACGCACAGTCAAGAGCATCCTTACGGTGCGCACTTATTTACGGCAAGTTTATTTTTTATAAATCCCGATGTGCGCGTGGAAAAATGCGTACGCATATTTCTATGCCCATTTTGTGCGTACGCAACGTTTATACATGAGGCCCCAGGGGACTCGGGCTGTCTCTTAAGCAGGATTCTTTATTGAGAACACGAGCTGTTAGCTGTAGTCAACGAAATCTCGTCGCGAGTCTGACTAAAATCAGTATAGATAGATAGAAAATTTATTAATCCCGGTAGGGAAACTGGTTTGCCACCAACCGTACAACCATAAACACAGTACACAACTAACAGACAAATAAATAAATAAATAAATATGCATTAAAAGAATGACAAAAACCTGATAAGACACAACTACAAGAAATATTCAATTTCACAGTGCAAAAATAATCAAACACTAACTCTATTAAAGGCCTGGATGTCACTCAATAATTAACAGTGTTCATTAAAATATCTGACTGCTGCTGGGACAAAAGATCTAAATCAGTATAGACCCCTTTTCAGTTGGTAAACATGCTGACGTTTTTATGTGGGCGGAGCTTAGGTGGAGGCAGAACGATCCCTCTGGCCGCTTCACTAACGCTAGTTAGCAAGGATTGTTAGTAGGGATGCACCGAAATGAAAATTCTTGGCCGAAACCGAAAACCGAAAAAGAGGAAACCAAGGCCGAAAACCGAAACACCGAAAGAAATTATGCCAATTATCAGTATCATTGCATTTATGGCTATGACTGTGTACAAATGTTACTAATCAAGGCATTGCAATTGCATAAATTAATATACAATTTTCAAAGAATAAATCGATTACAAATTATGAAAATATTTATTTAGCACAATGCACAGTATAAAATAAAATTCAAACTAAAATGTTTTTGACCCCACTCATGTGTAAATTAAATAATAATCTAATGGCCTGCAGAAAGGTTTTAAAATTAAATGTTCTCTCATAAAAACAAAGCCGAGTGCGAACTTCTTCTCATCACACCAGCACCCTTTGCACGTCCAAATTAGTTTCTTACATTTAAAAAATTTAGCATACAATAGCATAAAAAACCTTTTTAAATTAACAAAGGTCCATGATTAATACAAATGTACATGAAACTTAACGAAACATGTTTAGTGAATGTAGAAAATATTTAAGAGAGCATTTAGTTCTATACATACATGTTCCTCTATATATTTTTTTTGTAATGTCACAACAAGTAATAATCTCAGGGTTTACTGGGTTTTACATGATTATTTTTGTATTGGTGGTGGAATACTAAAAAATAAACATTGTCATGTGTTTATCTTTCTTCTTCTCACCGATTTCTAATGGTTAGAGGACAGTTACTTGAGTCGTCCCCTGTCGTTTCAAGGAATAGTACAACGGAGAGCGGGTCCAGTATAAACGCCTCGACCGTTTGGAGCGGTGCGCGCGCTGTCTGAGGAGACTTGCGCATACTTTCGCCTGCCTCCACAGCGTGAGTCTCCACTTGACCCGCTCGCATCCGGAGTCGTTGTCATGGCGGCGCGCATTGTTTAGAGCAGATATAGGTGGATAAACAAGGCTTCCGTCTCCTCGCGGGTTTAGATTCACTGAAATACGTCCGCACCGCAAACATGTTGCTTCAGACAAGCACGTGCAGGTCGCGGTTTCTGTTTGCGTCATCACAACATTTCGGCTGTATTGTTTCGGTGATAAAAGTCTTTCGGCCGAAAACCGAAAATGCACTTTTGGGCCATTTTCGGCCGAAAATTTTCGGTGGCCGAATATTCGGTGCATCCCTAATTGTTAGCTTGTTTTTTAACAATGACTGGAGAAAATCCGATATTATCTTAATGCGTAAGGTCACTCAGTGTCCAGGACCGCGATTGTTATTTCCAAAAGTTATTTTTAACGGACAGAACCAGATTGGCCGACCCGTAGCCGCCTACACGCTCACTCAATGATGGATGATCTGACAGGATTAACGTTACGTTACCTCGGTTGAGTGGCCTGACTTCTACACCTACCTTATAGAGAAACCGATCGTAAAGAGAAACTGAGGGCATATAAATCTTTAGATGCCTATATGGTCCTGTACAAGACTTGTGTGTATGATCCGCAGTCCTGCCGAGTCAGCGCCGAGACCACGACAATGTAAAGAGTGACATTACAGTGCGATTTTAATGATGTGAATATTTTCTAGAAATAAAAGTTTTTCATTTTTCATCAATTCTTGCACCAAACAACACAACAAGATGACATTTAATAATAGTAACAATTATTTAAGCTCCTTATTATGTAGCCGAATCTGTGCTGGTTTGTATTGGCCGCCTCCAGTTTTCACTTTGTATTGCCTCCAGCTAGCGCCGTGACGTAACTGTGACGTCGGCGCAAAAGGGGTCTATAGTGTGCTATAAAACTTGCAGGAAGTTTTAATGGTACAAAGACCTCTTGTATAGCAAAAGACCAAGGTAAATATGGTTTCTCATGTCATGACTCCTTTAAGCAGTCCCACCATTGAGTGTCAGAATCATCTTTCTCTTTTCTTCACATCCCTGTTCTCCTCTTTTCCCCACTAGCTCCCTTGGCGGTTGATGTGGCGCGTTGAATGACACTCGATCCGTTAGAGATGCTGAGTGTGCTTGCGGGCTGCAGTGATGTCATGTATTGAATCTCAGATCAGCTCTGGAGCATCTGAGGGCAAGTCCACCGGCAGAATCTGACTCCCTCATTACTAGGGTTGTGCCGATAGACGATAGTATCGTGTATCGACGATAGTCTGACATATCGCCGATGGCAGATGCCTTTGACGATATCAATATGATAATTGGCTCGTTTTACCATAATGTATTAAATTATTATTATTAGGCCTATTATTATTATTATAAAGCTAGTATTGTTATTAAATGAATAACAATTGCAACAACACACGCACTAATGAGGACTCCTCTAAGAGAATGTTTTTAAAACAGACTAAAAAACATCCCACATCAAAATTTAATTGCAAGGTGATCCATTCACAAATTATCAAGTGCTCGTTTTAACAGACGCAAAATTCAATTTCCTACAGATCCAAGATGAAAACGGCATCGTTGTTCGTCAGTATTTGTTTCCGTAACACATTAACAAAACGTTTAATGACACTAACACTAAAAACAATACAATTACTAAATAGTATTAATAATAATATCACTAAAATAGTATTATAGTTACCGTTATCATCGTCGTCTCTGAGGGAACGCGGCGTTAATGCAGATGCCGAAAGCAGTCCGTTTTTACTTTCACTTTCAGAGATTGAGCGCGTTTACATGCGACGACGTTCTTTACCTGATTATGTTTAATAAACTTGACAATGCATGTGGTCATGTAAACGTTTCCTTTATCTGAGTCAAGTCATAACTATAAGTATAAACCGATCGACTCAGCTAGACGTTTGGCCCTTGCTCTATCGGCATTTAAAACACATTAACCCGCGTACTTCGTGCTTACTGAAGTGCGCATGTGAAGTGCGCAGAGAGCGCACTGGTAGGGGGGCACATATCGTAAACTCCGACTTTTTCTGACCCAAGAAATTGTTAAAACGTGTTTTCATCTCGTGCAGAAATAGACCCTAGTCAAAATGCTGCATGTAACGGCATGAGGATAGGCTAATGTGTCCGTAAATTTCCCGTTGACAAACAAAAGGATTAGGATCTCTTTTTTTTTTTTTTTTACCTCACTATACCAGGAAATAACCTGATCCTATTAATAAACACTCCACCTTTGCTAGCAAAATAGAAAAAAGATTCTCGTATATAAAACGAAGTTGGCTAATAAAACAAGCAAATTAATGAGTAGGCTAAATAATCAAGTTAATAATCAAATAAGTTAGCCCCGCCCCCTCAAGATAATATCGTGTATCGCCGATCTCACAGGCTGACGATAGGACGATATGAAAATGGAGCATATCGCCCAACACTACTCATTACTCCACACATTTAATACTCTGAGGGGAATTTTTCCTGTCATTCGCAGCTAAACATCTAGGCCCGTATTCATAAAGAATCTTAATGCAAAGAGTCGCTCCTAGAGACAAAATTCTAAGAAAATTCTTAGAAATGTGGGCGTTTACTCTTACAATTAAAAAAATTATTTTTGATATATTTTAGCTCACCTCAAGGGCATCCAAGATGTAGGTGTCTTTGTTTCCACAGTATTTTCAATTTTGACATTTTTCAGTCAAACCGTTGTTGTCTATCAGTCATACACTGGAGGCTAAGGGGGTCCACCAAAGAGCAGCACAGAGAAGTCCAAATTAAACATGATTTAATGACTCGTAAATGTAAGTACACATTGATGGCCTAAGACACGAAATGAGCGGTTTGTGTGAGAAAACGATGTTGATGCAATCTTTATTTGAAGCCTCTTCAAATGGTGATTTGGTCTATTTTGATCGCTACCGTAGACATCAGTGTTTATATCTGAACTATAATCTTTTATCCACGTCTGTGATCAGAAATAATGATAAAGAGAAGCGGTTTCATGATGACTGCTCTCTCTGGATCAGGACGGGTCTTAAAGGAGAACTCCGGCGAACAATGAACCTTTGGTCTAATAAAACGTCGGTACCTAGTCAACCATTCTCTGAGTTTTGTTTTCATGATAATCGAATGTAAAGAGTTTTATCTCTAAAAACTGTTTAGCGTATAATGCTAGTACTGGGGGCATTGAGTAAGTAAAAAGAAATCGCTAGTTTATACCACTAACAAGGCTCAAAAATAGCCCCACACTAACACAGTAACATAATGAGGGTCCATACATGCAAAACGAAGCACTGAGAACTTTGTAAGTGTACAGACCGTTTAATAAGAAGATACTTTATGAAGACAGTTCACTTCTCGTATACAGACAGGAGCCATCTTAAAAATAGTCTCGATAAGTCGATCCCCGAACGCCATAAATACAGTTCAGAAGTTCGTTGAACTTCATAGAGTTCAGATCACTCAGCACGACGTTCGTGGTTTGACTTATCGAGACTATTTTTAAGATGGCTCCTGTCTGTATACGCGAAGTGAACTGTCTTCATAAAGTATCTTCTTATTAAACGGTCTGTACACTTACAAAGTTCTCAATGCTTCGTTTTGCATGTATGGAGCCTCATTATGTTACTGTGTTAGTGTGGGGCTATTTTGAGCCTTGTTAGTGGTATAAACTAGCGATTTCTTTTTACTTACTCAATGCCCCCATTATTAGCATTATACGCTAAACAGTTTTTAGAGATAAAACTCTTTACATTCGATTATCATGAAAACAAATTTCAGAGAACGATTGACTATGTACCGATGTTTTATTAGACCAAAGGTTCATTGTTCGCCGGAGTTCTCCTTTAATGTTTGCTGTGATCACACTTGTCAGAGGTTTATAGACAGAGCCGAATCATTGTTATTTTTTAATAAGATTGTGTGGGCGTTTTAATCGAGATCGCCATCTTTTTACGATTAATCATGCAGCTAGTAGCTGTGTAAAAATGTTCAGTCAGGCAGTGATTATCACATAATTAACCCCCCTGAGTGTGCTACAAAACAGCCCTGCTCCGTGAGGCCATGATCACCCTTTCAGCTTTTTGCACATTTATCCCTGACATCTCATTTGAGGGAGACTACTTTGAAACTTTCTCCAAGTATGACATCCGGGGTGAAGTATCCCTGCTTTCAGTGCACCCTAACGGTGTTCAGGGTTCAGTTTCCACAGGCAACCATCAAAACCCATTCAGACACTCGCAACAGCAGCCAGCCGGCCCACATTCCTAGTGGTTTGCTGTTGCCATGACGACGGTCCCTTAGAGCCCAAGATTGTGGAAGGGATGAGAAACGAAAGGTCTGTTGCCAAGTATGATCCCTGGGATGAAAAATGCAAACATCAGTTCAGCAAGAGCTGCTGTATAAATCGCCACTGAGGATAGATGTGTTTTGCTAATGTCTCTGCACTCTTAGAAGAGAAATGGTTCTATTTAGAACCAGAAATGGTTCCATCCCACGCTTCATAAATGGAACTCTAAAATGGTTCTATATAGAACCATTTTTTTTTGTAAAAGGTTCTATTGGCCAAGTACGGAACCCCAGGGTTCTATATAGAACCCAGAGGAATCCTTTTTTTAAGAGTGTTTAGAACCTTTTAGGGGTTCCAAATACAAAGCGCTGATAGAACCTTTTCAGGTTCTATATAGAACCTTTTCTTCTAAGAGTGTGGGCCTGCGTCGTGTCAAATGGCAATTGCTGCCCTAATCCTCTGTGTTGAATAGGGTGGTTTGTACTTGGCTGGCAAATGACTAGTGATTGACCAGTATATCATTTTTTGGTCATTCAGCATCAGCTGATAATCCTGCCTGCTTAAAGGGATACTCCACTTTTTTTGGAAATAGGCTCATTTTACAAGTCCCCCAGAGTTGAACATTTGGGTTTTACCGTTTTCAAATCCATTCAGCTGATTTTCTGATATTTAGAAGAATATCAGTAACCAGACAGTTTATGGTCTCATTGACTTCCATAGTAGGAAAAAATATATACAATGGAAGTCAATTACCCCTTTTCCACCAAAAAAAGAACTGGTTCGGAACTGGTGCTGGTTCAAAGTTGGTTCGGAGTTGGTTCAACTTGCGAACCGCTTCAGAACCTGTTTGTTTTTCCACTGACTAGAGCGCCCAGGGAACGACGTCGTTACGTCACTGTGTACGTCGCCATACGTCTTAGCTAGAAACGCTTGCAAATACAACATTACTTTCGGATTATCTCTAACTTGTATACCAAGAAAGCTTTAAAAACAATTGAAATATGAAAGTCTTTTAATCTTTTCATTTGATATGTAATTTTTTCTGATAAGTTACAGACCCCTGTAATTGTGTCTTCTTTTCTTTCCATTTATTTGTTCTATATTGTGACTTTTCTTCAAAAAAATTACAAAAATAGAAACGCTTGCGTTAACTTCAAGCATAACAATTACAAAGACGGACTCCATCGTGTTTCAGCAAATGTTTCTCTTGGCTTTGCGATCCTATATTATGGTCAGAAAAGATGTTTAGGACACATCTAAACCCGCCCCAGCCCCGTACGTAAGCATGACGTGGTAAAAGAACGGTTCTACTCCAGCAAAGAGTTGGTGCCGCTTTGGAACCAGTTCTCCTGGCCGAGAACCGGTTCTTTGGCTGTCGAAACACAAAGAACTGGTTCGCGCAGGCTCCGGCACCGAACCGGCTCTCAAAATGCTTTGGTGGAAAAGGGGCTAATGAGACCAGAAACTGTCTGGTTACTAATATTCTTCTAAATATCAGAAAATCGGCTGAATGGATTTGAAAACGGTAAAACCCAAATGTTTAACTCTGGGGGAGTTGCAAAATGAGCCTATTTCCAAAAAAAGTGGAGAATCCCTTTAACTCAGAACAAAAGTGCTTTACCTCATTGTGTGCGTCTATATATATATTAGGGCTGTCAGTAAAACAGCATTAACGCAAACCCATTTTAACAGTGTTCATTCTTTTTGACCTTGCCAATTTCGTAGTTTTTTTCCACATGCAACGGGATGTGGCATGCGCAATGAAGCCCATTCATTTCAATGGCTTGCGCCGTGTGAGGACGTTTTGTTGCTTCGTCGACCAAAGCACAAGCATATCTAGCCAGACCGGAAACAAAACAACAGGCACAACGCCGCACACATTTGTTTAGGCTTGCGAGCCAGCCAAATAGTAGGTTTAACGTTAAGTTGAGTGGTTGACGAGCGCGAGACGCCGAAATGGATGCCAATCATAGACAGTATAAGAAATGGACAGAACTCCATTGAGACAATTGAAGCTGCGTGGGTATGACGCAGTCGTTAGCCTACTTTCACTAAAACTGCTTCTATGGGGCCATAACATAAGCTACAAGGTAATTGTCACGTAATGAAGTAATGAACGTCACACAACGTCACAGTAATGAAGCATTTTATACATTGTCATGTTTCTTTAGAAATAAATAAAGGACAAATGAGGTCTTCAAACGCCTCAGATGTAAAATTATTCGCTGTCAAAGTGACACCAAAATGAATGGGAGTCAATGGGAATGCTAACGCAAGTGAAGTTCTGCTACAAGATGGCAGCTCCCGCGAGGCTTCAACTTCCGGTCGATGGATTACCCCCTTGATGCCAATACGCTGAATTCATGCAGCCGCCATTTTGAAATGGCTCTGGTGGGAAGAAAACTGGAAGTGTCGCTTTTATTCGTAGGAGAGTGCCGTATTGTTTCACCTTTTTACTGATGGACAGTGTTACATTGAGAGATTATTTGCTCCAAGTGAGAATGTTAGTGTGAAATTGAACTCTGTATATGCCATTGTTGTTTTTATCAATAAAAAACATTTGCACAAAGCAAGCCGATCCACTTTTCCATGTTGATAAAAGCATTAAAATGAGAAAAAAATAATGGGACAAAACGAAATCAAGAGACATTAAGAATAGATACAAATATGTGATTACTTGCGATTAATCGTGAGTTAACTATGACATTAATGTGATTAATCGCGATTAAATATTTTAATCGCTTGACAGCATTAATATATATATTTGTACTCTGTTGCCATCATTTAAAAAGACACAGGGTAATCAACAGAGCTGCTTTTATAACCAGAATAGCAGAAATGACCATGTGGTCATATCTCCAATATCTTCACCCCGACGCATGCTCACTCCTACACAAATAGAGACGATTGAGTCAGAATCTAATATTTCACACACTTCGATAACAGATGCTATGTATTTTTTTAAGCAGTGTGGCTCAGAGGGGGACGATTTAAACCGGCACCCCTTTGAGCCGACGTCTGCAACACCTAAAAATAAGCGTCAAAACAAGAGCACAGCGGAGCAAAGAGCAGAAAACACACACACAAATATCGATAGAACAGAGAGAGACACGGTCAAACAGGACGACCGGTTAAACCTACTGATCCACCCATATCTCTTATTAAATGGCTAAAGCAAATATGTAGAGAACTGAACACTGATACACATTAAATATAAACGCACATACACACATATATATATATATATATATATATATATATGAAGAGTTCAGATGCAAAAGCCTCTAAGTGCCATTTGAAATTTTCTTCTAGAATGATCATTTTTATCAAGCTTGTATATTTAAGTTCAGTGATTTCACTTAAATGGCAATGATAATTACCTATTAATTGTTATTTAAGTGAAATTACTGAACTTAAATATACAAGTTTGATAAAAAATCATCATTAAAGAAGAAAATTTCAAATGGCATTTAGAGGCTTTTGCATCTGAACTCTTCATATGTATATATATATATATATATATGTATATATATATATATTAGGGCTGTGCAAAAATTAATTGCGATTAAACGCATCCAAAATAAAAGTCTGTGTTTACATAATGTATTTGTGTGTGCTGTATATAATTATTTTGTATATATAAATACACACACATGCATGTATATATTTAAGAAAATGTGTTATTCATATATAAAATATTTATATAATATAGATTATGTGTTTATATATATATACAGAATTTAAATGCGAATAATTCTTAAATATATACATGCATGCATAGGTATTTATATATACAAAATAATTACATACAGCACACACAAATATATTATGTCACACAGACTTTTATTTTGGATGCGATTGATCGCAATTAATTTGCACAGCCCTAATATATGTCATTTATAACAGACAGTCAAGTAAATCTTACTTAGAATTGTTTTTATTTAATGTATATTATTCAGACACTATATAATTATTTACTTAAATCATTGGGTTTTTTTTTTTTTTAACTCAAACACATTGTTTTTAGTATTGGTGTTTTTATGGTGTTTATTTACTTTAAAAAGTACCATATTTTCTATATAAATTATTCTTATTTTTATGTTTTATTTTTAAAAATTTTCGAACTACATTAAAATATGATTCCAATAAGTTCTTAGAGCTAAAACCTAAAGATGAAGTGACTTTGCTGTCTTATTTTAGAATGCTCTAAATGACAGTTTTGCCCATTCATTTCTATGGGTGCCCATTTTTGACCCAAATACAAGATTAAGGAGGGTTTTTTTCACCCACTTAACATCTCCAGGCAAGAGCTTCAGTATTATCTTTAATTAATCAAGTTCTTGTATTCAGCTGATTCAGAGTCAGCATAACTCGTCGCTGTCAGAGTTCTTGATCACTGATTGTGCATGTGATGTAAAGCCACAGTTTTTTAAAGCATTAATTAGACAGCATGTGTTAATGGTCCCGGAGGAGTCTTATATTAGGCCTTTTATTACTGCATACTGTATAATTATGCCACTGAAACTGCCTGAAGTTGTTAGTTTAATATAATGAACATTACTAATATTATACGTCACTGAATGACTGTTTATTCAGACGGTTTGTGGTTTGTACTGTAAGCAGATGATGGTCAGACTGGATTTAAGGGACTCACAATCTGGAGAAAATATCAATAACACACTTACACTTCCTCCTCAAGTTCCAAACTGTTTTACAGACCAATGTTTACTTATTAAAAATACACTTCTGAGTCAACCTTGTTCAATAAAACTCATGTTTATATGATTCATTAAAATTTTCATCCATACTCTGATTATTCACATCCAAATATTTCATATCTAATTTTTTTTTTCTTAAATATAAAAGCATATGTGTGTATTTATATATATAAAATAATTATACACAGTGCACCTACACATATTTATTTATTTATTACATTTATTTTTGATGCGATTAATCGTTTGACAGCCCTATTCTAGTATGCTCAAAAATCCTTTTTGATATATGGTCGAAAAACAGCAATATTTATGAAATATTGTAAAATCCAATTTATTCCTGTGATTTTCAGCATCATTACTCCAGTCTCCAAAGTCACATGATCCTTCAGAAATCCCTCTAATATGATGATTTGATGCTCAAGAAACATTTATTATCATTTGATAATAAGATAATTAATAAATAATATACTAATTAATAATTATTTATTATCAATATAAAAAAAAGCATTTATTAATCTTTAGTTGCATTATAACGCCATTTGTCTCTTGATTCATTGAATGCATCCTTGGAGAATAAAAGTAATCTCCCTCACCACAATAGGATAGTGTCCATATTTAAACATCCTAAAAATGTTTGGACATGCATGCACAATAATACATTAACATAATTTATGACACGCATCATGAAAATACCATGGGAGTGTGTTTGTACATAAATATAGTAATCATTCAGCTAAACTAAAAGGTTGGTGATATATCGGTCAATGACGCTCACTGGAGTGAATGCAATGTTTGAGTGTGTGTGTGTGTGTGGGAGATATAAATACAGTCTTCTGAACATGATCTGCTCATGGAGAAGTTGTGTGTTCTGTAATGTCAGATGTCCAGTCCTCATTTCCCCCCCGCTGAACTACTACAACTCCACACACACACAAATCTCATGTTGGATATGGCTCTGACAGAACAGCACACACAAACCAGGAACCGTCACATAACCGACACTCGCATCGCCTTCATTTAATATCCTATCGATTACAAACAAGGAAGCAAATGGATGTATGAAATGTCATCAGTTTCACTTTCACAAGCATACGTGTAAGCAAAACAGAGGCATATTTCGCTACAAACAGTTGATTGTCAGAGAGAAGCTAATTTTGCCCCAGTATGTCCTTGAGTCATGAGTCCAGACTGATCCGAGAGACTGTGTGTTGTAGGTCTCCGTCTAACCATCACATGAGCAAAGCTGAAACCTGGACTCATCAGAGATGTACATGAATCAGGCTGACCGTCTTTATTAAGAATGCATGACCCGAGCCGTAAACGAGGTGATCCTCGTGACAATCTTCCCCAAATCTGAGTGTTTTTTTTGCTCTATGCCACCAGATCCGGACCCTGTCACGACCAGCCCGATCTCCAGACCTGAACGCCACTGAAACCCTCGAGAATGTGATCAAGAGGAAGACGATGGACACAAGCATCGGACAGAGCCGAGCGGATTCAATATGTGTGGCAGGAGACGTCTCACAAAAGCAATGTGTAGAGACTAGAGGATAAGACGCATGAAAGCTGTGGTTCATGTGTGTGTATATTGTATATATATATATATATATATATATATATATGAAGAGTTCAGATGCAAAAGCCTCTAAATGCCATTTGAAATTTTCTTCTTTAATGATGATTTTTTATCAAACTTGTATATTTAAGTTCAGTAATTTGACTTAAATAACAATTAATAGGTAATTATCATTGCCTTTTAATCGAAATTACTGAACTTAAATATACAAGCTTGATAAAAATGATCATTCTAGAAGAAAATTTCAAATGGCACTTAGAGGCTTTTGCATCTGAACTCTTCATATATATATATATATATATATATATATATATATATATATACACACATATATACACATGCTTGTATATATTTAAGAAATATTTTCATGTATATACTGTATATAGATTTATATATAATTTATATGATATGTAAATATAAATATTTTATATATAAATAAAAGATTTTCTTAAAAATACATGCATGTGTATTTGTATATATATATCTAAAATAATTATACACAGTGCACCCACATATATTAGGCTATGTGAACACAAACTTTTATTTTGGATGTGATTAATCGCGATTAATCGTTTGACAGCCCTAATATATATCTCACAGACATGTATACATATATATATATATATATATATATATATGTATACATGAACATTATTTATTATAACATTTTTATTTAAATGAGCATTTTTATGTTTTTAATTTTAACAGTGACATTTTTGAAAATCAAGCATGAATAACAAAATCAATAAATTGCATCACTTTTTGGGGGGTTTTCTCTGCAGTGTTGTAACATAAGTCTACTCCCAAACATGATCAAAATAAATTTTCTTAATAAATGTAAGGGTTTTCTATCAAATGAGACCATGTACTTGATGAAAACTTTTTTACTAAAAGTTAGCCTTTACTTTTAATTATGCCACTTCATTCAAAATGCCTTCAGAGCGTAAGCGGATAAAAGTGACAGCCAACAGTGCTTCGATATAACTTAGATAAATGATTGGGATTGGTATTGGTCGATCATGATGACAAGAAATCAGTATCGCAAAAATCCCTAAAGTTAACAATAACAAATAAGGCGTTTTAATAACGGACTAAACCTTTCATTAAAGTGAAATAATTAAACCTAAACATAGGAGACTGATAAAAATGCTTATTTAAAAGAAAAATGTCAGATGGATCTTAGAAGTTATTTGTAGCTAGCTACACTGACAAAAAGAAAACACAAAGGTATATACTTTAAAACACTAAAGTACACTAGTTGTAGGACTACTTTTATTGTGTTTTTGTCGTTTTTTGAAAGTTCAAAACAGCTTATTCCGGTTATGGAAAAAGTACAGTGAACATTTGTCTGCGTTTCATAGATAAACAGGTTTGGATGTAGCCTACATGAGGGTGAATGAGTACACACTAAACAGTGACAGCACTTTCCTCTTTAGGTGGACGACTTAAAGACTCAAATTCATGACATCTGCTCACGATGGCAAGGTTGTTCACCCTGGTCACCTGAACCCGCACTCATGAGGATAAGGGCCAACAGCAGCAAACACTGAATACTACACCGCTTCGGGCCCGAGGAATGCCCTGGCTCTCAGCCATCAGGGCTGCTGGATTCCTTCTCTTACTCCAAGTTTCGTCCTGATCAATCACACACATCTCACATTGTCTGACTGCACTGCAAGTGTGTGAACTGTAGAGCAAGCATAAAAGACACTGCATCGCAGCATCATGCCTTTTCAACAACAAAAAGCTTCTTTGATAGCCTGAAATGACCTACATCTTGCACACACACACACACACACAAAATAAATTACAATGGAACAGACCAACGCGGTTGAAAAACATTTCAATTCAAAGAAGCATGTGGGATTTGCATTATCTGTTAATATACAACATATTTTAAACAAAGACACTGTAATATCTCTGAAGACATAATAAAACGCTATAAGTGAAAGCTAATTAATAGGCAATCGCGTGGCATTGCATAAATAACTTGCAGTTATTATAAGCTTTTTTTTTTAATAACATCTCCAAACATTTAAAATACAGAAAGCAATACAAAATCATCTTTAAGAAATACCAGAAGTTAAAACAGTGCATTTATGGCCTTCTTTCAGAGATATTACAATCTCAGCCACGCAGATACTCGTGATGCAAAACGCATCATATGTAGGCTAATTCTTATTTAAGAGGTGTTAATTAACATGGAGATTACAAATGACAGAACTGAGCTGATGGAGGCTCATGCATCATACGCGCAACTTGCGACATGTATAAACACCGCGGTGACGCGCACAGGGCTGTAACCTTTCACCTTTACTAACCCGTCTTAATGAGTGACGTGCACAGACTGTTCCTATCATAATCAATACTCCATCGACCCGTCCATACAATTAATCAAATGAAAATGTGCTTCACCTACCTTATAGGCTATATCTGTAGGCTACTGTATGATCCTGGATCAATGAGAAGAAACAATCACGTTCTTCCTCCAGTCATCCATTAAACGGGCTCAGCTGCGCATTTAATCCAATATAGTGCGTATGGTTATTATTCCAGAGCGTCAAGACGATGTTATACGTTTAAAAAATGTAAATGAACTTGCGACAGATGTACACAAACATGGCAGAGATACACAAATATCACACTGCCAAAACAAGCGAAACATTCATGGGCAGGAAGTGTCAGGTAGGCTCCTTTGATCTAATCGACAGGTCAACTGCCCAATCACACGCGTTAAACGAAGATACAAGCCCGCCCCCTAAGGAGCGCTAGCCAATCGCGATGAAGCACCGGGTCTATGTGAATTTGAAGTGCAGGTGCATCTGAACAGTAGCGATGTCTTACTCTGTCTGCTGATTTCCTGTAATTTAACACGCTAACATTTAATTAATCTTATTCTAATCTAAACTAAATCACAAGCTCAAAAAATAAAAAATTTGAACATTTTTATGACGCTATTTCGTTTAACTTTACAAGCATTCTTTAAAGATAAAAGCAAACGCTGTTCTGTCTGTGAAGTACTATCAATGTGATTTATTCTTTTCTTAGTACTTTTTAAATTATAATAATATATATGTGTATGTGTGTGTGTATTTATGTGATTTAATCTTTCCTTTATACTTTTTTCCCATTTTATTTATATATATTTATATATATATATATATATGTATATGTACAGTATATGTATATGAAGAGTTCAGATGCAAAAGCCTCTAAGTGCCATTTGAAATTTTCTTCTAAAATGATCATTTTTATCAAGATTGTATATTTAAGTTTTTTCACTTAAATGGCAATGAAGATTACCTATTAATTGTCATTTAAGTGAAATTACTGAACTTAAATATACAAGCTTGATAAAAATGATCATTTTAGAAGAAAATTTCAAATGGCACTTAGAGGCTTTTGCATCTGAACTCTTCATATATATATATATATATATATATATATATATATAAACATGACACAAGAAAAGTAAATGTAATGATCTTAATAGTTAAATAGTAATCTGTATGCATTGAGAGAGTTGAGTTGAGACTGCCATCTACTGTCCGACACCTGAAATAAAAAAAAAAAAGCATTGCAACTCAAACACAAAATGAATAATAATTATGGACACGATAGTTCTTTGTGCAACAAAACAGGATTTCCAGTACAAATAAAACATTTATTGCTAAACACATTTTTTGTACAAATCTCACAAAGTTTCACAAAGTTCTTCTATAAGAAGAAAACACAACAGAAGCATAAGTGGGAAATGAAGCCGCCCGGAAAGGAAACCTTTTCTGATTATTACAGATTATTATGACAATCCTGTTGAGGTAGTGATCCATCCAACATCATAAAGCCTTGCCTAATGATTACGAAAATTTGGTCACTGGAGAATAATATATATATATATTTATATAACCATTTCCAATTAATAACTCAAAAAGTTTCTGAAACAAACCAACATATAATCATATACATATTTACCAGATTACATAATGATCCAATAAAAGATCGATTTATTTTTATTTTTTTCACAAATATATCCTGTCTTGACTGACTTTAACAAACATAAAAGATGATCCTAACGTTACTGATTATTTATGGCCACATTTTCATCGGCGAGGCAAAAACCTTTACATGTTCTGTTTCTGCCTGTATGATTGTCACTTGTTTGTTCTGTTTGAGGCATATAGAAATTTGCATTCATAATAATAATAATAAAATAAAAACACTATTTACATACTGCAAATGAACAAAATCAAATGACAATTGCCAAAAAATAACATTTGAAACATTCTTAACACTTTCAGGTATAATTCAAAACTCTAAGAAAAGCCCTATTTATTAGCCTAGATCTAAAACTATAATAAAATGAGCTTACATTTTGTTCTAATCCATGCTCATTTGTGTGTTAAAACTACTAAATACCACAGCATCTGAGGTATTGGTGTAACAGTTCAATCACAAACAGACCGTAATACCAAACTACTGAAAAGCAGACATCCATTCATGGCACATTCTGTACATTAGATTATTAAAACAATACGAGAAAACACACAACTGTCTTTCTGTTTTACAGCCCTTTGTTTTTTGTGCTCTTTTGGAAATGTTTTTGTGAAGATTTGTTGTTCTGATATTTACAAGTGGCTGTGTTCAAATTTGCATTCTTAAATCCACTTCAGTATACCGTAAATACAGATGAATGTCCTGATCACATTTCACCCCCGAAAGAAATAAATCATTAACGGCAAAACAATAAAAAGTTATATTTTGCATAAAGACTATTAAGTCTATTACAATCCCTTGTTTTAACCCAAATTTGGGTAGAATATGGGCAAACCCAAATGTTGGGTTAAAAATGTAATTTCAAATTTGAACCCAACTTCAACTTTCACTTTCAACTGTATGTTTTTTTTAAATTGCATATTAACCCAACAAGTCCATATTTGACCCAAATTTGGGTTGAAACAACCCAGCATTTTTTAGAGTGTACCATTAGAAAAATATGAACCTGTATTAGAGTAATGAGAATATAAACAGAATTCCAACCGTAAAACATCGAAAGGAATTAGATGGGAAAATGTGCATTATTATATGCAAAATATAACTTTTTTTAGGGCTGTGCAACGATTAATCGTGATTAAGCTCATCCAAAATAAAACTTTGTGTTTATATAATATATGTAACAGTGTATAATTATTTTGCTTGTATAAATACACACACATGCACACTCTAAAAACTGCTGGGTTGTTTGAACCCAAATTTGGGTCAGATATAGACAAACCCAAATGTTGGGTTAAAAATGCAATTTAAAAAAAAACGTACAGTTGAAAGTGAAAGTTGGGGTAAATTTTTAACCCAACATTTGGGGTTTGTCCATATTTGACCCAAATTTGGGTTCAAACAATCCAGCATTGTTTAGAAAACATGTATATTTGAGAAATATTTGCATTTACTATATACTGTATATTATATATAAATATAACACATTTTTCTTAAATATATGCATGTGTGTATTTATACAAGCCTAATTATTTAAACAGTTCACACATTTATATTACATAAACAAACTTTTATTTTGGATGCGATTAATCGCGATTAATCGTTGCACAGCCCTACTTTTTCATACAAAGACAAACATTTATAATATTTTACAATTATGGCACATTTTAAAAAACATTTGACTGAAAATGAACATCACGCACAGGAATACTGTTAGCAGAAGGAGATGGAAATGTCAATGCCATTTATGCAGCATTATGTACGATTTTATTTGACTTCTTCCTTTTGTAAATCCTCCTAATAAATCTGTTGACTTTTGGAGCATAACATGGATTAGAGCGGATTATCAACTGCTGAAATCCTATTTGAAGCGCTCTACAGCCGAGCAGTGAAATTATAGAGATCAGCAACAGAGGTAATGCCAAAACACAAAATCCAGCGCAACAAAAGCAAATGAAATCCAGCGCTGAAGAACATTACTATTTACACCAGATAAACACCTTGTTAGTCCAAAGCGCTTCGAGAGAACGTATATAACCTGAATATTACAACAGCATTCAAGGCTCTTGTGTCTGTGGTAGAATGTGGTCATATTGATTCCTTCTGATATAATAATCACCCGGTTCTGACACATTAGATTGGCATTTAAGTCAACCGGAAATGTCACTTTAATAACATCTATTAAGAAAGTAAAAAGGGTCCATTTTGATTTAAGTCATTCCATGAGGAAAGACTATAGTTTTCTGAGGGACACTAGCGACCAAAAGTTTGGAATATTTACGATTTTTTAATGTTTTCAAAAGAAGTCTATTACACTCTAAAAAATGCTGGGTTGTTTTAACCCAACTTTGGGTCAAATATGGACTAACCCAGCCGTTGGGTTAAATTTTTACATTACATTTTTAACCCAACATTTCGGGTTTGTCCATATTTGACCCAAAATTGGGTTAAAACAACCTAGCATTTTTTAGAGTGTATGCTGACCAAGGCAACATTTATTTGATCAAACACACTCATATTTTTCAATATTAAAAGAACTTATTTATACAGAAATACATGTTAAAATTTATTCCTGTGATGAAATCTGAATTTTCAGCATCATTACCTTCAGGAATCACTCTAATATGATGATTTGCTGCTCAAGTATTATCAATTAGCAGTGCTCAATCATTAATTAAAGTTCGGGTGCGCATCGGGTGATGCATTTTTTCAAGATTCTTCATTGTTTTTGCATTTATTTGAAATTGAATCTTTTGTAACATATAAAAGCGTTCGTTTCTTACTACAAATAGTAGTGCATCACAAATCCCACAATAATATGGAGCAGCACAATTGATTTCAACATGTATAATAAGAAATGTGCAGCAAATCATCATAATGATTTCACATCTCATTTTCATTTCCTAATTTCTTAAAGGGATAGTTCACTTTGAAATTAATTTTCGGTATGTTTCAGCTTACCTCAAGGGCATCCAAGATGTTTAAATGTTGATATTTTTAGGTCAAACCGTTCTTGTCCATCAGTCATATAATGGAGGTCTATGGCCACCACCTCAGAGCATGCACAGAGAAGTCCAAATTAAACATGATTTAATGACTCGTAAATGTAAGTACACATCGATGGCTTAAGACACGAAACGAGCGGTTTGTGTGAGAAAACGAACAGTATTTATATCGTTTTGACCTTGAGGTAAGCTGAAACATACCAAAAATGAATTTTAAAGTGAACTATCCCTTTAATATACAACAATATTATTGATGTATGTTGTATGAGAACTGAACTCAGCTCGATGATGAACTGACTGCAGCCGAAATGCTTTATAATCAGTGTTGGGTAAGTTACTCTAAAAAAGTAATTAATTACTAGTTACTAATTACCTATTCAACAGTGTAATTAGATTACTGTACTAATTACTCTCTCTAAAAAGTATTTAATTACTTTTAATTACTAATTACTTTCAAGATCCCATATCAATCTCAACCATGGTGAATAATACAAGGATAGACATGAATCTGTTTTAATTCTTTCAAATAAATACTATAAATTGCACGAATTATCCTTAAACTGACCAAGGTGGAGAAGGTTACATTATAAAAATACTTTTTAGCATCAGACAATACATTTTGATGTTAAACCCACTATTGTTTTATGTCTGATCTCATGACATTTCACACTTTTTTCATACATATTTTACAATAATCCATCTGAATTTGAACGAGTGCGGTCGTAATATTTAGACACCTCGTAAAATGCATCGGATTGATCTATACACAGTATTTACCTCAATTAAATCAGAAGTAACTGTAATTAAATTACTGATAAATTAAGAGTAATCCCTTACTTTACATTTTCAAGGGAAAAGTAATTAAATTACAGTAACTAATTACTTAGTAATTAGTTACACCCAACACTGTTTATAATACATAAAGCGCTTTAGACTGGAGTGATGATGCTGAATGCATCACAGGAATAAATGCCATTTTAAAACAGATATATAACAGTTCTTTAAAATTGCACAAATATTTCAACTGTTTTACTGTATTTTTAAATGAGAAGACGGGACTTCTTTTAAAAGCATTGCAGAAACCTACAGGGGTTGGACAATGAAACTGAAACACCGGCCAATGTTGGAGGTTTCACATCTATATGCCTGGCGGCCAATCTTCAGAGTGAAGCACGGGTGGATCAGTGACGGTTTGAGCTCCAATATCATGACAATCCTGATTGTATTTGATGGACACGACACTGCCGAGGACTACCAAACCCTTCTGGAGGATCATGAGCACCTGATGCTCATGATCATGCACCAACACACACAGCATGGGTTTGATGAAGATGAAAGTGACGTTGAACATGCACAGTCACCAGATCTGAATATTATTGAGGTGTTTTGGAGGAGCGAGTCCACCAGCATCATTCTGGAAGAGGAACGGCTCATAATCCCTCTGGTCACTGTGAAGGACTTCTATCTGTCAATTGGTGCTGTATTTGGATGCAAAATGAGGCCCTCGCCATTCTAACAAATTATTGTGTTTCAGTTTCATTGTCCAACCCTTGTATTTATTCCAAACCTTTGATCGGACCGAATGAACTAAATTGAACTCCCAGAGGTTCTCGTATAAAACAATCCTCGATTTCCTCCTGTGTGCAGCAGCTAATTTGGCATTCTGGTAAAGGGAGGTTTCTCAAGCACTAGCAGATCTGTGAGGCGCGTCGGGTCTGCTGGGCTCTCGCACAAGTGGAGGTGTGCCGGTTGAAGCTGTCCCTCCACATGAAGCGTTTCGAGCACAGGCTGCACTCGTAGGGTTTGATGCCCGTGTGGATCTTCATGTGGCCCACCAAGTGATGCTTCATTTTGAAGCTTTTCCCGCAGACGGCGCACCCGAACGGCCTCAGGCCCAGATGCATGCTCATGTGGCGGTCCCTCTGGCTTTTGTGCGTAAAACTTTTGCCACATTGACACGGATAGAGCTTGTAAACCACTGAGGCGAACCCTGAGTGAGAGGTTTGCTCCTTTAGGCCACCGTCCACCGCGGCGGCCTCGTCTTGAGGGACATCCGCACTTCCTTCCAGCTGCAGTTCATCCTTGGACGGTGGGTTGGAGAGCTCGTCTCCGGCTTGCGAAAAACCCTCCATGGAGGATCCGTAGAAGTCCGAGGGCTCTTCGTAAGTGCGATCTCTATCCAAACACTCGTCTAATTTCTCATCGAAGCAATCCTCCACTGCGTTCGGATTGTGGCCGCTCTCATCCGAGTCGTTCGCGGTGTGCTCAAACAGGCAAGCTTCTCGATTCTGCCTCTCTGCTTTAATATTCACCTTCTTTCGGTGTCCCATTATGCTCGGAGGCACATAGGCGGGTCTCGAGCACTGGTTTTCCGTCGCGTCCGACCCGTTCTCGCTGCTCGGATCATCCGGATCGCTTTCCAACGCTCCCGTTCCCAAAGCGGGAATCGAAAGGCCGTCGTCTTCCCCCAGGTCTTGACCTGCGGTCTGGACGTTGTCTTCGTTATCGGTGGCATAACCGTCACCTTTCGGGGATGATCCGTGGTTGAAGTTCCCGACGTTGCTGTTTTTCTTATTCCCAACCTCTAAAAGCTCAGTGCATTTGTCCACCACGTGCCACATTTGCAGGAAGCTAGCAGCCGTGAGGAAGGCCACCACCTCTCCCGATGGCACGGACAGCGCTCCGGTGTAGCACGACAAGAGGAGCTGCTCGAAAACACACGGATGCATGACGTCCGGCAACACCACGCGAGCGCTGTTCTTCAGGAGCACCTGATCGCAGAAGTACGGGGAGCTGGCGGCTAGAACCGCGCGGTGAGCGCGAAACTGGTGGCCGCCGATGGACACGATGAGGTCACACAGCTGTCCTCTCTGTCGCTGCTGGTTCAGTTTCTTCAGGAGGGAGCAGGAAAAGTCCGGGAACTCCACGTGGAAGGAGTTTGCGTCAGTCTCCATGGTTGTGTAGAAGTTAAACGCTCTGAGAAGAAGGCAGGACAGGTTAGTGTTCAGAAAAAAACGTTAGTGTTAGTGTTGAGGGTCAAAAAGCTGTGCTACTTGCAAATTACAAAATGTAATTGTGAAGTTTCATTGTCTGGCCAAAATGTGTATTATCAATTTAGAGCAATTTATCACTTGGTAATATAGCAAATATTCATATAATGTTTCATTTTGTCAGTAACTATGGTTTCCAAGTCAGCATTTTTTTGTTAGGATGTCTTTTGTCATTTGGTGAGGAGGACTAGAAGTATAAGATTACAAAAAGCACAGTGACATTTTCTCTGGTGTCAAATGGAGAGATGAAATTAACATTAAACAACATCATGAAACTAGACCTATGTTTGTATGCGAAGGAAAACTGTTTTATGATCTTTTAAACTCGTGAACTGTCAAAATTCACACCTCTACATTGGAGATCAGGCTAACTGTGCTATACTGTTAGCATATCAAGAGACTTTATGGATGTTAACAGGCGACAGAGACATTGTTGTTCATGAAAAAGACGCGTGCGTATTAGTACGGTTTTCTGCCTCACTCGCAATGGAATAAAAATGTCCGTCTTACCGTTTTCTGCATCACTTTATTTCGGTTTTCTGAAAGCTAGCCTGTCACCTCTCTCTCTTCCGAGAGCCAGAGCGCGCTGCGTGTCGCTTACGTCATCACGCACAGTCGCGTGGCGCAGGAAGAAATGTAAACAAACACGCCTACTTTCCGCTGGGTGCCAGATTGACGTTTTTCAAAGAAAAAGAACAATTAAAAGAAAAGAGAAATAAAATAATAAAATAAAATGAGAAAACAAAGGAAAGCAAACGAAAAATAAAACAGAAGTTACAAAAAAAGAAGGGAAAAGTATCGATATAAATGTTGTTTTATTTCAAAGTAAGTTCTTAAATTGTGCAACAAGAAGTAAAGAAAGAAACATTCAATATCTTGGGCTCGACTAAACGTCAAGTAAAGGCATAAACTGACTTTAAATGTCTGGCATTTTTGTTGCTCTTGTGTTTTTTCACTCCTGAGGGGTCTCAGATCAGATATCAGATAGCTTTACAGATATCAACTACAGCAGGACAATTATACAAATTCATTTTAAACATGATCAGGCAGGTTTTGGCTAGTGCCATCCAAAAAAAAAAATTTAATTAATCTATTTTTTAAGATTGCTCAGCAGGTGGCGCTATAGGATAAGAGTAGCAACAGACCACTTTGTCCCAAACTTGCTAACTCACCTCACAGAGGAGAACATCGTCAAGTGTTTGAATCAAAAAAAAAAAAAAAAAAGTGTTTGAATCAATTTAAAAGTTGTCTTAAAACGCTATCACTGGGTAGTTTTACAAAAAACTGACGTTACTGACAGTGTAATGGACTCGATATGATATAGGGTTGAATAGATGAACTGTACCCAAACAAGCAACTCTTAAAACAATAGACAATTAGACCAGCGTACAATTACAAATATGGAAGAAAAAACGTGTTTAAAAATTTCGAAATGATATGAAATATGTCCAGCACTATTAAAGAGACTAGCGGCCGTTGTTCTGTGGTGAAGAGAGTCTTTGTCGTGTCGAGCTGAACGCTTGATCAGTCATTCCTGCAGTCACAGGTGCAAAGATCAGAGGATCCAGAGCTCTTCCAGGTGTGCCACACTCTCTCTCGTGCACAAAAGGCATCTGTCCATCATTTCATATATCCATCCATCCATCGGTCTGTATAATATGGGAGCTTGAAGAGTGATGGAAACTGAAAATACAACTAAATACCAAGAAATTTTTCTATAGGCTACATAAAACGTATTTAAACATGAATGCTCAGTTCATGATATTCATGTTTTTTGCTTGCATATATGTAATCAATTGTTGAAACAGCTTGATATAGCCTATGCTTCAGCAAACTAACAAAATACACAGAATAATTGAGCTCTGTCCATGTTGACTTTCAGCCTTATGAAATATATATTGTCTTGTAAAATTGCCCAGCAGTCAGAGTGTAACTAAGCTCTTGCTTACGATTAAGTCACCTCATGTTATCATTCATACTGACAGTATGAATATTATTCATTTACTCAAGCCATATATACTGAATCTTTCTGGAATGACGATAAATGTGACTATTTATTAAGCCTATAATCTGATAGGCATGTAAGCCTACACCTCATGTTCATATAACACACATAACTGCAGCTATTAATATAACATTGTGGAATGGTTTTAATATTATTTGCATATAGAAGCAAATTTTTCTCTTAGACAACAGTGCGATTATATGAAGAAAAATTGAAGAACTGCTGTTTGTCAAAACTGTCATGTGCTCAGCAGCGCTATTTTACTATCATTGATATACTGTTATAGGTTTTGTAATGTAGAATTACATTCTATTGCAACGCATTCTCACCCCAAGGCGTCACCTTTGACCATGCTTCAATATGTGACGTTTTAAGCGCCCTTTAGCGTCACTTACATGACGCGATCCTACGGCGTCATCTAACTGACGCTAAAGGAAAGCGTCAGTTAGAGGACGCGGTTAGGTTTAGGTGTGGGGTGGGGGTAGGGTACACGCGATCCTAGGGCGTCATCGAATTGACGCTAAAGGGCGCCTAAAGCGTCAGATATTGAAGCATGTCCAAATGCTTCCCAAGGCGTCAGTTAGGTGACGCCTTGGGAGTGAGAATGGGCTGTCTATTTTTATATTTTCTGTTTTCTCATTTTATTGTTTTTATGTCTAAAAATATGTATAATTTATTCATTTTTATTTAGTTAATTCAATTGAATTAGTCATTTAATTTGAGTAGCAAACATTTTTTATTTTATTATTATTTTACAGTGTATACATCAACTATTTCCTTGTGTTATTTCTGCTTTAAGGAGTTTTAGGAGAAACATCTGAAGCAAACTTCAGTTAAGCCTCTTGAGTTACAAAAGAACAACCACAAGCAATAAACTTTTTCTCTGGGGAAGCCGGTGTCTGTCTATAGATTGTCAGAGTTGGTTTAAAGATTAATATTATTCCAACTTTAACCTTCTCTGAAGCTCAATAGCTGTAAAACAATAAAAATCCCTTCCTTCAACTGTAAGAATGAGAGCGCAGAGGTTTGATTGGGTCGTGCTGGAAAAAAGAGCAAGCTTCTGTCCATCACTCCACAGCTTCAGCAGAAAATCAATGTGCCATTACATATCGTACTGAATCAATATTTTGATGGACACACTATCAAGGTGAACGGTGACAGAAAGCTCAATGGGGTTTATTATATATCTCAGGAAAGCACAATGGTGTATGATTATATTCCTACCGGCAATCTCACCGATACTGACAGACAGCGACTGAAGCACAAAACATGGCATAACTCCGGAGAGACCTTGCCAACACTTAGCGTGCACACTCCTCCAAACTGCTCACGCTACACTCTTAGAACAAATGGTTCTATTTAGAACCAGAAATGGTTCCATCCCCCGCTCCATATATGGAACTCCAAAATGGTTCTATATAGAACCATTTTTTTTGTAAAAGGTTCTATTGGCCAAGTACGGAACCCCAGGGTTCTATATGAAGAGTTCAGATGCAAAAGCCTCTAAATGCCATTTGAAATTTTCTTCTTTAATGATGATTTTTATAAAACTTGTATATTTAAGTTCAGTAATTTAACTTAAATAACAATTAATAGGTAATTATCATAAGTGAAATTACTGAACGTAAATATACAAGTTGGACAAAAATCATCATTGAAGAAGAAAATTTCAAATGGCATTTAGAGGCTTTTGCATCTGAACTCTTCATATAGAACCCAGAGGAACCCTTTTATAAGAGTGTATAGAACCTTTTAGGGGTTCCAAATACGTAGCGCTGATAGAACCTTTTAAGGTTCTATAGAGAACCTTTTCTTCTAAGAGTGTAAATCGTCCTGATCCTTGGTTTGCTTCGCCAACCACTGAATTGCTCAAACACCTTATGGAGCATTATGGAGTTTGGAGTTCACAGAAAAATTAAAATTCTATCATCAATTAGCCACTTTCATGTCGTTCCAAAACACGTAGGACTTTTGTTCATTGTTGTGATGAATGTCAATTTCTGTCCCTCCATTGACAGCTACGCAACTACCACTTTGACGCTTCAAATACACAAGAATGAACCTCATTGGTTCTTGCAGAAGCTCAAACGTGATGCGTAACACAAGAATGAACCTCATTGGTTCTTGCAGAAGCTCAAACATGATGTGTAACATGAAAAAAAAAATTATATATATATATGTATATGATATGTATATATATATATATATATATAATGCATCTGCAAATTTCATGGCATTTTCATTTTGTTTTGTTCTTTCTGTTGTTTATTGCTTTTATTGTTTATTGTCCTTTACTTTTTTATTGCTTTTTTTTTTGGGGGGGGGTGGGAGGGGGCAATATTTTTTTACTTGTACTCATGTTTGGACAATCCACTGGCCACAAATAGACTCACATAATTTTCACCATCATTACATTAAACCCACCACAATAAATCACATTTTTAACAGTATTTTACCGCATTTTTTCTTGGTATGTCAATAACACAGTCTCATCCCAAGAAGTCTGACGTCTTGGGACGTCTTTTGACCATACGTCAACATCTGTCTTTTTAGGGTACCCTTAAACGTTGTTTACATGACGATCCTGGGACGTCATACAACTGACGCTTTACCTTTAACGTCAGTTAGGTGACGGGGTAGGTTTAGGTCTGGGGAAGGGTTAGGATCCGATAACGTCATCTAGGGTACCCTAAAAAGGCGGATGTTGACGTATGGTCCAAAGACGTCCCAAGATGTCAGTTATATGACGTCTTGGGATGAGACTGCGCTGATGTCAACGTGTACACGTAAATTACAAGGACATTCATCATTTTTCCCATTAACACTTTTTTTACTGTATTTTTACTCCAACGTCTGCACTGTAAAAAAAATATTGATGGTTTAACTTAAAAAAGTAAGTAGCCTGGGTTGCCTTAAAATTTTAAGTTGATTGAACTGGAAAAAGTGAGTTAATACAATGAAGTAGATTCATTTAACCATCAGAAACTCAAAATTATATGTTATCTGAACTAAATAGATTATTTAAGTTGATTTGACAAAAGAAAAAATGTTGTGATTACTACATTGTAAAAAAATATTGTTGGTTTAACTTAAAAAAGTAAGTAATCTGGGTTGCCTTAAAATTTTAAGTTGATTGAACTGGAAAAAGTGAGTTAATACAATGAAGTAGATCAGAAACTCAAAATAATATGTTATCTCAACTAAATAAATTATTATAAAGTTGATTTGACAAAAAAAAATTGTTGTGATAACAAATCTTGAAAATATTTTTGACATTTATGTTTCTCATAGTCATGTGTTTCTCTTTTTCTTTCTTTATTATTTAATTTTTAGTTTTTTAATGAGTACAGAATGACAGAGTGCACCTTTAAATACTCATTTAGAAGAATTTTATCTATTGTAGAGACACATTAAGCAGAAAATCCCCAAATTTAGATAGCGTTTCAATCAGCTGTACACTCAGGACTCATCAGCTGCAATTGAGGGCTTAAGCTCAGTCCTGTGGGCTAATGGCTGGAGATGGACTCCGCATGCCACGACGGCACAGGTGAGACAGAGCTGTTCTTGCCCAGCCGAGCGCAGATCAAACCCCAGCCGTGGAGGAGGCCAGTCACCTGTGTCCACCTGCAGCTCTGGAATCAATAAGTCTGTCATCCCCGCTGATATTGGCCACAGTAATAGCGCCGGGCGATTAGGGCCACTTCCCTGGGTATTAACTGCATCTCTCATCCTCAGAGACCCGAGCCAAGCCGTGGAGAACAAAAGTCCGTTTGATAAGACCCGGGCCTTGTCTCACGTGAGCTCAAGGTGGAGATGGGCTTGGGCTCGGGAACTTGGGAAGCTCCGAAATGAAGGAACTCAGAATGACTGAGGGCTTTTGGCACGGGGTGAACTTACTTGGATTGAAACCTACTTCATAGAGTTCAGGTTTGAGCTTCACAGATGCTGTTGTAAGAGGAGACTGTCCTGTGAGCAAGCCTTTTTTTCTATTTTCATTTGTACAAACGCTTCGGTATGAGGACGGAGGGAAAAAAAATTGCCTGTAGCTACATTTCTGCAAAAGGATTTGTAAAAAGAAATGTAATAATATACAGTACTGTGTATAATAATATACAAATATACTTATATACTTGGTCCCTTTAACACGTTCTGTTGAGTTGCACTTAAAGGAGTAGTTCACTTTTGAAAAAACTTTTGCTGATGATTTACTCACCCCCATGTCATCCAAGATTTCTTCAGTCGAAAAGAAATTAAGGCTTTTGATGAAAACATTCCAGGATTTTCTCCATATAATGGACTTCAATGGGGTCCAAACGGTTCAAGGTCCAAATGAGAGTTTCAGTGCAAACTGCAAACTATTTAAAGGGCTTTAAACGATTCCAGACGATGAATAAGGATCTTATCAAGTGAAACGATCGCTCATTAACAAAAAAAAAAAAAAAGTTGATGTTGTGTAAGCTCAAATAGTCACCTTGCTCTGTTCTGTGATGCTCTCCTGTTTGAACTCGTTCAAATCTTTTTCTGAGTCATTTGGTTTATTCAATGAACAAAACGAACAAACTGACTCAGAAAAGATTTGTTCATTTTGATGAACGAGTTCAAATCGGAGAGTCACAAACATGCATTACAGAACAGAGCAAGGTGACTGGTGTGTCACATGGCTCATGCAAATACAATTCTGCTGAGCCAACGAGCAAGTTCACTACATCATGAAATAACATATATGGAGCTGATTATGTGGTGCAAACCTTTTGAGGTCAGAAGGACATATAGTTTGTGCAAGCAGAACAAGTCTTCATCAGTCCATAATCTGTGAAAAGGAACAAACATTTACTGCCCCTAGTGTTTACTTGAGCTGAACTCTGCAGTGAATTGAATGTTTTGCAAAAATGAATCCATTTTTTCACCTGGAGCAGATCTAGAAAGATATTTGGAGCTGCAGATCCCTGGATGGAGAAGACTAGAGACAGGAACATCTGCTGGGATCTAGAGAGGCCCAGCTGGATATTCACTGACGGATTTGCACTTAAAGATGAAGATCTGAGGTCATGGGATCATAGAGCGCTGAGAAAGAAACACTTTCACCTGTGAACTCAGAATCAAATCATGCCATAAAAACAGATATACAAATATATTTTTGTCCAATCAAAAACTCGCCTGTGAATGTCACTTTGTCTTAAAGCACCTGATGATGATTACAAATAAGACAAAATCCTGTAAAAAAAAAACAAAAAAAACAAAAATATGAATCAGCACAACTGTTTTCAACGTTGATAATTATCAGAAATGTTTCTTGAGCTGCAAATCATCATTTCTGAAGGATCATGTGACACTGAAGACTGGAGTAATGATGCTTTGATCACAGGAATAAATTACATTTCACAATATAATCAAATAAAAACAGTTATTTTGAATTGTAATTATATTTTACAAAATGACAGTTTTTCAGTATTTTTGATTAAACGCAACTTTGATGATCAGAATAGATGTATTTCAAAACATTAAAAACATACACCAACCTAAATAAATGTATACCAACCTTAAACTTTTGAATGGTGTAGATTGTAAAACCTTTGTGTGTGTGTGTGTCGATACAATCCAACATGCCGCTTACAAGACTTTCACACCAATATATTCAATGCATTACATTTTGCAAAACATACTAATGCAAAAAAAAAATGTAAAAAAAAAAAAATGTGTGTGTGTGTTAAAAGTTACACGGTGAAACTGGAAGCTCTAGTTTAAAAAAAAGGCTTTTTAATCACTGTAAATGTTTTTCTTTTGTTCATTTGTTTTACATTAATCTTGTTTAATGTTTTAGATTAATATGCACCACCAGAACAATGTTAAATGGCCACTTGCATAAATTTCACCATTAATGCGTTAAAACTTTCACAGAAAAATATTTAATGTATTGTCTTGATGTATTAAATATATAATTTCAATGTACATGATAAGAAATCCATATTTCAAATCCAAATTTGCTTTTTTACTAAACAATATTTTACATTAAAATGACATGTTTCTATGGTCACAGTAAACTTTTTACTGTTTATGGTAACTAAAAAAAACTGAATTACAAGCATTTCGTACCGTGTATATAATAGCGACCTTGATCCATGGTTCACCTGTTGAATTGGTGTCACATCTCAAAATGTAGCAGAAGAAATGTCATGTCTGACCTGAAGCAAAAGACGGAAAAACAAGAGAAGTCAAACAAAAGCAATCATCTTTTGATTAAACCTAAGCATCCCCACCTGCTGTAGCAGACAACGTCTTTGATCGAAATTCCAGAGCTCAGCGTCTGACCCCCAGTTTGTGTCAGTTATTTCCGGACAAAAGCACACAGAATCCTGGGATTGTTGTCTGTGCCCCCAGCGCAGCGGCTGCTGAAGGTTACAGCGGCTGGGAGACCCGAAGAACTCACCGCTCATTGAACCATCACAGCAACAGCCTTTTTTTCTTACGTCCTCCAAAACATTTGATGATATTTTTGCACTTTCATTAATAAGTATTTGAAATCAAAATCAACAATTTCAAGAACACTTTATAATAAGGTTTCATTTGTTAACATCATTAGTTAACTATGAACAATCCTTCTACTGCATAAAACCTGATGCTCAAAATAATTAACTGGTAGAGCCAACTCAAATTATACACTAAAAATTTTTACTTTTATGAGTATTTATACAACTTTCTTTTTCTTTTGAGTTCACAAAACTGACACATTTAAAGTTAAATGAATTATTTCATTGTTTTGAGTTTTAGGAACTTGTTTCTTTCAACTTAGACAAACTTACATTTAACTGAAACTGCGGGCTGGGATTTCTAATTACCATGCTTTGCCATGACACTCAAAAGGAAGTGTTATATAATTTTTTTGTGCCAAATTAATGTTAAGTGGGAGATTTAATGGTGTTCAATGTTTTGTTTTGCTATTCTGTTACATTGGGGTTTTTGTTTTTTTGTAGTTTACATCTCGCATCTCAGAATTGTGAGATATAAAGTCAGAATTGTGAGATATAAAATCAGAATTGCGAGATATAAAGTCAGAATTGCGTGATATAAAGTCAGAATTGTGAGATATAAAGTCAGAATTGTGAGATATAAAGTCAGAATTGTGAGATATAAAGTCAGAATTGTGAGATATAAAGTCAGAATTGCGAGATATAAAGTCAGAATTGCGAGATATAAAGTCAGAATTGTGTGATAAAATCCGAATTGCGAGATATAAAGTCAGAATTGCGTGATAAAATCAGAATTGCGTGATTTAAAGTCGCAATTGCAAGATATAAAGTCAGAATTGATTGATATAACGTTGAAATTGTTAATTGTGAGATATAAACAATCCTTAGAATTGGCCTGATAACTCTCAATTGCGAGTTTATATCTCACAATTCTGAGAAAAGATGTCAGAATTGCGACATATAAACTCGCAATTGTGTGTTATAAAGTCAGAATTGCGAGATGTAAACTCACAATTGTGAGAAACAAATTCGGAATTGTGAAATAAATAATATTTTTTTCTCGCAATTGCGACTTTATTTCTCAGAATTGTGACTTTATATCTCGCAATTACGACTTTTATGAAACAAGCTTCCATAGCAGCATTTACAGTATTGCATTAATTGCATTGGCTGGTTAAATATTAACATATTTCCACTATTTGATATACGTATTTAAATTGAGATTACTTGATAATTTTAAGTTATGTTTTTAACTAATTGGCTGACTTAAATTTTTCAAGTTAAGAGCAATTAAAATGTATGAGTAAATAAAAATATGCAAGTTCCGCTTACTTAAATGTCAAATTTCGTAGCTTGAAAAATGTTAAACTGATTACCTCAAATTATTTGAGTTTGGACAATTTCAACATTTACTTAGCCTATTAAAATTAAAAGTTGTAGAAAATTCTTTGTTATTTGGTGAACATCACACGATCATCTCATGTGAACATGGCAATATCTGTCATTGTAGGAAGGTGGAGAAGTTTACGATAATATTTACCCAGACTCTCCACGCAGTTGCGAGTTTAATTGAGTTAAGCAGAAGCTTTAGTTGAGGATGAGGAGGTCGGGAGGGCAGTGTTGTCATGCTCAATCGGGGGGTCTTGGACATCCGCCTAAAACAGAGAAAAGATCTAAAACTTCTATAATGTCTGGATATATTTTAGTCTTTTTTAATATTCTTCATGTATAACCTGAAATAGCCCAGCACATCTTCCTTTCAGACCAGGTCACAGTAAATGTTTACAATAGCAATAACCATCCTGGACTTAGTTATCAGTCATACATCTTTGTTGATCATTATCTGCATTGCTTTTGCTCAAGCAAAAGAATGTTTCTTTATCCGAGTTTACAATAATCCCCGGAGCACATAAAGCATGTTTTAATAAGACTCAAATCCCGACCCCTGTCCCATCATGCTCAGTCCCCTGCAGTATCTTCATCTGGGTTTCCGTGATGACCTGTTCTGTTCTGAGGAGATTGTTGGTGGGATTTGGAGAAATGCAAACCATGTGGATGCTGATACCTCAGGCTTTCTCTCTCTCTATCTCTCATAGCATTCCCATCTCACCTGCAATCATCAAGTCTTTCATTTTGTTTTTTGAATTCCTTTGAATTCTTGAAAAGTATTATTGGCCTAAAGAAAACTTTATATTTTTAAATAAATAATCGCTTTTTGGATTTTAATATAGGCAAGCGCTTAAGAGTCATCATTATTGCAGTGATTATTATGTTTCTAGCATGTTTTGGCAACAGTTCTTCTAACCATAATTGATGGAGTGTTTTCATTTCTTAAACCTTATTGGAACCTTGTAAAAATGTAAAAATTAAAGGTACAATCTGTAGGATTTTTGCAGTAAAAACCACTAGGCCAATGTTATATATTTAACATACAGATCCTATCATATTGAAAAGTGTCTGGTATAGCAATGAATCATTCTCCATACCAACTTCCAAACATGTTCATGGTCTAGACACGTGGCCATCATGAGACTCTTTTTCACCTTATTCAGAGAAGGAGACCATCTGATGTTCAGCGACCAATCATCGTTCGCCCTTGCTTTGAGACCGGACAGAGAAGTGGATCTGCAATAGATGATGTTTTAATAACACACAGCCATTCAGAAAACACACTTTCATCAGTTTTTGACTCTTTCTAGATGTCTAACTCAAGGCCTTCAAGTCATGTTGAGTTTCGCATCAACAGTCAACAGTTGTTTTCTTACGTGATCTAAATCCTCCTTTTATTGCCGAAGGCTCTTTAGACCTCGGGTCTTCATCGCACAACTTTTCTGGCTTGATTCTTCCTCTCTCTCCCCAACTAATAACAAACCAATCAATACATAGAGCACATTTAATGTCTTCATTCTCCTGCGCTACCTTGGGAGCCGACCTTTGGTGGGTTTACTCGCAAGTGCCTTAAGTGAAAAATTAGTTTGGTATTGCGCCGTGGCCTTTGTGCGGGTTTGGGAAAGGTTGGCCGATTTCATAAGAATTCGCAACAGTTTTTTCTCCACAAATCGTTCGTTAATAAGTTTCTTGGCGATCTTTCCCCAGAAGACCGACTGATTGAACCGTCCGCACCTCTCAGATGGCTATTGATATTCTGCTGCTAAACTCAAACGCTGTCTGAGGAAATTAATGAATCTCACACGAGGTAGACGATCTGCCTGTGTTATCACGGTTAGAGCGCTCTCTCTTCGATAATGTCATCCTGTGGCCTGTGAACCCGTATTGATTTCACTGTTCAATGTTTCAGTCAGTCCAACACCAACCAAACAAAGTAAAGGAAAAAATGAACAACTCTTGATAAAGAGGCTGTAGAATACTCAAACATTTAAAAATAATCGTAATTTTAACGGTAAAAGACAACAGTGCAAAACTGTTAAATGGTTAACAGAAAGTTTCCGTACGGTAAATAACTGTGATAGATCTCATGGTACATCTAATGTAATTTTACGGTAAAATACCAGTTCAGTGAAACACGGTAAATTGACATTCCCACAATTCCCTGTGTGAGCAGCTTCTTTATATAAGTATTAATCTTCCTGTTTGTGATGAGCTTCGATTGATCATGTGACTCATCTCTGCTGTGATGATTGGTGGTTGTCAGTGTATTACAATGGTACAAAACAGATATCAATACTTCAATGGGTTGGTAAAATTAACATTATATCAGATAATGAAATACGGTTTATTACTGTAAATTTTAAGTTAAGTCTGTAAAACCATTTTTGACTGTAAAGTTCTGGCAACCAACGCTGCCATTGTTTTACAGTAAAAATTACGGTTTTATTTTTATAGTGTATGCATTTGGTCGACTATCACTATCATTACTATTGCTCATAAGCTTCAGCATTAATATTCGGTTAACCCGTTGCAAAACACTTGATTAGATGTTATCAGACTTGTTTTCACCGACTGGATCAAAAACAAATTCCATATGGTGCGTAATTTGATGTCATCACATCATTTGTGGTGTTTTTCCTGCTTAAAATTGGACACTAACAATATCAAAAAACATTTTCATTAATTCTTAACTTATTTATTTTTAAAAGTTTATATGGGCCACAATGGATAACCACACACTTTTAGAAGAAAAGGTTCTATATAGCAGTGTTTCCCAACCCTGTTCCTGGCGGCACACCAACACTGCGTGTATTCTTTGTCTCCCTTATCAAACACACCTGATTCAACCCATCAGCTCATAATCAGGTGGGCTGATGGGTTGAATCGGGTGTGTTTGATTATGGAGACAAAGAAAACACGCAGTGTTGGTGTGCCGCCAGGAACAGGGTTGGGAAACACTGCTATATAGAACCTTAAAAGGTTCTATCATACGTATTTGGAGCCCCTAAAAGGTTCAATACACTCTTAAAAAAAGGGTTCCTCTGAGTTCTATATAGAACCCTGGGGTTCAATACATGGCCAATAGAACCTTTTACCAAAAAAAAATGCTATAGAGATACCATTAACCATTTATACCATTTTGGAGTTCCATATATGAAGTGGGGGATGGAACCATTTCTGGTTCTAAATAGAACCATTTCTTCTAAGAGTGATAAACAAATTCCAACATTTAAAGGGATACTCCACTTTTTTTTTTTTTTTTTTTTTGGGGGGGGGAAATAGGCTCATTTTACCACTTCCCCCGAGTTAAACAGTTGAGTTTTACCGTTTTCAAATGCATTTAGCCGCTTTTCTGATATTTAAAATAATATCAGTAATCAGACAGTTTCTGGTCTTATTTACTTCCATATTAGGAAAAAAATATATACTATGGAAGTCAATGAGACCAGAAACTGTCTGGTTACTGATATTCTTCTAAATATCAAAAAATCGTCTGAATATATTCGAAAACGGTAAAACCCAAATGTTTAACTCTGGGGGAGTTGTAAAATGAGCCTATTTCCAAAAAAAAAAAAAAAAAAGTGGAGTATCCCTTTAACATTTTCATATATCCAACCTGGTATGGTCTTATGTGATTGGTTGTGGTACAATGTTGTCTTGAGGCAACACAGAGTTTTTTTTTTTTTTGTTACAGCCTCTAAAACATTTGATGATATTTTTTGCACTTTCATTGATAAGCATTTGAGTTATTCTCCTCTGAGATAGGTTTAACAGATAGGTCTCATTTTATTAAAAATAAACTAAAATAGACTGTGTTGCCTGGTGGCAACACCAACCCGATGCGTCGAATTCGTACGAATTGATCGTGAGATAGTGTTGGCAACACCGTACCATAGAGGTTTAACTTTCATGTTTCAAACATACAAATGTCCTGAATCCTCATACGAATGGAACATTTGAGGACAATCAAAGCCAAACGTGAGTTTTAAACCGTTACCGTTTTCGAATATATTCAGTCGATTTTTTTGATATTTAGAAGAATTTCAATAACCAGACAGTTTCTGGTCTCATTTACTTCCATAGTATATTTTTTCTTCCTACTATGGAAGTCAATGAGACCAGAAACTGTCTGGTT
The DNA here is from genome assembly GCF_016745375.1 of Pimephales promelas. The sequence goes on from NW_024121754.1 coordinate 251,127, forward strand.
ACTGATATTCTTCTAAATATCAAAAAATCGTCTGAATATATTCGAAAACGGTAAAACCCAACTGTTTAACTCTGAGTTGTAAAATGAGCCTATTTCCAAAAAAAGTGGAGAATCCCTTTAACATTTTCATGTATCCAATAACCTGGTATGGTCTTATGTGATTCGTTGTGGTACAATGTTGCCTTGAGGCAACACACAGTTTTTTTGTTACAGACTCTAAAACATTTGATGATATTTTTTGCACTTTCATTGATAAGTATTTGAGTTATTCTCCTCTGAGTTAGGTATAGGTCTCATTTTATTCAAAATAAACTAAAATAGCATGTTGCCTGGCGGCAACACCGTACGGATTAACTTTCATGTTCATTACACAACTTTCAAACATACAAATATCCTGAATCCTCACACTAATGGAACATTTGAGGACAATCAAAGCCAAACGTGAGTTTTACACCTCAACTTTGCCCCCTAAATGAACCCAAGAAGCCCCTTTCGAGTTCCCATCTGATCCAGGAGCTCATGCCCAGCTCACAGGCTCATTACTGGAGAGCAGGGATTTTTGGACGCTGTCCTGGCAACCTGGGATCGGAATGTGCATGAGAGAGAGACAGAGATGCTGAGAACCAGAGGTCCTGAGAACCAGAGGGGGTCTGTGGTGTGGAGCCCGTTTAACAGCAGTGAACACGCCGCCCGCAGACAATCCACATGCTCCTGCTCAAGGAACTCGAGGAACGCTGTGGAAAAAAATGTCTGGAATTTGTGATGGGAATCTGATCAAGCTCACAGCTAGAGAGGAAGCCTTTATGAGGAGTGATCTGAGCCTGTCCTGTGCGCTGAAGCATTCCCGGTCTCTGATCCAACACGATCTCATCAAAATGCGTATCTGTAGCACGAATTTTATTTATCCTGCTAAACGTTTATAGCTAAACATAGTTTTTGCATACATGTGATACCCGCTGTAAATCCCTTGGGGAGGATTAGGGGTGTGGAGTGCGCATACACGCGAAAACTGCGCAAATACCGGCGCTCTCACACGAGTCACAACGAGCATTCATCCATTCAAACAACGGACATTTTAAGTGTTAACACACCAAAACATCTCAAGATGCTGCTGATGTGAGAGCATTTGCCAAAACTAATATATTCATATATGCGATATCAAAGCAAACATAGCCTATACTGTTCTTTTTGAATGTTTTAAAATAGCTAGAAAAAATAAATTTCTTTTCTTTTCATTTTTAAAAAGTGAGTGTTCATCGGAGTGGTTCAAGACCTTACACTCTAAAAAATGCTGGGTTGTTTCAACCCAAATTTGGGTCAAATATGGACCAACCCAAATGTTGGGTTAAAAATGGTTTTTTTTTTATTTTAACCCACTTCAACTATCACTTTCAACTTTTAAATTACGTTTTTAACCCAACATTTGGGTTTGTCCATATTTGACCCAAATTTGGGTTGAAACAACCCAGCATTTTTTAGAGTGTAAGGCCTTGAACCACTCCGATGAACACTCACTTTTTAAAAATGAAAAGAAAAGAAATTTATTTTTTCTAGCTATTTTAAAACATTCAAAAAGAACAGTATAGGCTATGTTTGCTTTGATATCGCATATATGAATATATAAGTTTTGGCAAATGCTCTCACATCAGCAGCATCTTGAGATGTTTTGGTGTGTTAACACTTAAAATGTCCATTGTTAAAAGTTGAAAGTGATAGTTGAAGTGGGTTAAAATTAAAAAAAAACATTTTTAACCCAACATTTGGGTTGGTCCATATTTGACCCAATTTTGGGTTGAAACAACCCAGCATTTTTTAGAGTGTAGGACTTTTGTCACAATTAAACTATTAAACAGTTTGACACAATTACACACACACACACACACACAAATTGACTGAATTCGAGGAGTTTCGTGCGGTTGCAATAAAAATAGTAACAAATCCTTCCCTCGCGGGTCAATTGCACTCCCATTGGAACAAATTGGAAATAGGAAAATAAATGTAATAATGTCTAAATATATAGGCTACCTGAAAGCATAATGAAGAAGAAAAAATATGAGCTGACTTTATGACCCAGAGGAACAATTTATTTGCTCCATATAGAGCTAAATGTCCATAGTTGCAGAGACATGCAATATTTTTCCACAAGAGGAAGGCTTTTTGAGCCGTTTTAACAAGTTATATGCTTTATGGACAAAATTAATATGTTTTAGGGCTAAATAAAAACACTTAATAAACATAAATTGTCAATATTCCACATTTCGGAATAAAAGGCTAGTAAAATCATGAATAGGCCTACTCTAAAATAACACAAATAATCTGGGAATGATAAACATGCGACATTTGAGGCCTATTTGAGCTTCTTCTTTGTTAATATGACGGAATTTTTTCCGTTTTTGATTTTTCACAGGTGTTTTACAGGTGTTTTATGCATTGCACGGTGTCGTGTTTCAGGGGAAAGGAAATGTTAAAAATGTCCTGGCAGAAATGTCCCTGTTCTCGTTTTCAACCGCAAAGTGAAGTGGAGGAGTTAACTCGCCTAAATGACGCATAATTGAACAAGGTCAAAAATCATTTAGAAATCATATGTAAAAATCATGCACACTTTCATTTCCACAGAAAAGTAAAGAATTTCAATTACTAGCCTATTACTTCCGTAACATGAAAAAGGGAAAACACCCTTTGCTTCGAATACTTTGCAACTGTAGAGTTGCTGCCTATGTGCAAAAAAATGTCAGAAAAGGAAGCCATATCTCTCATCAAAAGTCCATCTGATGACAAGCTCCATCAACAAACGCGCTTTAAACTGATGTTGTGCGCTGATAACACATGGTGCTGTTGATGTGTGTGTCACTGTTGCCTTCAGATTGAGAGTTTCCTGCAGGCGTAATGACGCTTTATGGATCTGAGGACATGAGACATGACAAACGAATAGTGTCTGTGGACAGGTTCGTCATACGGTTTATTAAGCAGTTTGAATATTCAAAACGATGTTTACCAGATTAACAATTCATATTCAATTTAAATGCATTTTTTTGTGCAAAAACATAAGTCTTCACTATATAGCCTATCGTCTCTGTTCATGTCCAGCATTAGTGCAGTGTTAATGTGAGCACAAGAGTACAGGTGGCGCTGTTGAACAGCGAGAAGGAACAGCAATGACAGAGGTGGCTCATGAATATTAATTAGCTCATGTTACTTGACTGCACTTCTTACTGTTTTTTTCATTAATAATCACAACCTATCTGATTAAACAATAGACAGTAAATTGCAGCAATTCATTTTAGTCTTCATATTTGATACTTAAAAATATCAGTAATAAATAATTGCTAAGATAAATATATTTAAATTAATACAAATTAAATATCTGAAGTTATATCAACATCAAAAAGCAAAATTTTATATGAACTTAAATTGTTTATGAGATGATTTAAATGAGAATTTAGTGGGACAAAAAAAATAAGTCTACACTCTTAGAAAAAAGGGTTCTTTGGGGTTCTATATATGAAGCATTGGGTTCTTTACTCAACTCCAAAGAACCTTTTATGCTAAAAAAAAACGTTCTATAATGACAAGAACAAACCCTTTTGGCACAAAGGTTCTTTATAGGCTATTATTCATTCATATATTTATTATTCATTACATTATTCTGCAACATTTTGTAGTTGTAATTCAATTATTGTTTATTAAACTGTTGTAACTTAATATCACATTTTAATCATGCTGATTTTTGGAGAAAAACTGAAATGGCACTCTTCGTGTGATATTGATTAACTACATAAAATTATATAAATATATATATTTTCTAACTCCCATATCTTGAATTTTGTGATCATTCACATGCATTCATAAATACATTTTAGGGTCTTGATGTTTGTCAATAATATGAAATATTTAATCCGGAAAGGACAAAACAAATGATAATGAATAATATAGAACCTTTTTCCTGGTTACAAAGAACCCTAAAGGTTCTTATTATTGAACCCTTAAAAAGGGTTTATTTTGACTTTGAGCACTTTGAGATTTCGTTGAAATGTAAAGTGCACTAGAAATACAATGTATTATTATTATTATTGAACCAAGGAAAAAATGTGTAATTTAAAAAAATATCATCAATATTTGGCATTGCTGATTTACAAATGATCACTATTGGTCACAAAATAATTAAATATTTGTAAAAAAAAAAAAATGTACACATATACTAAAATATATGTATTTGTAAATCAGCAATGGCAAACAATGCTGATTTTTAAATGACACACTAAAACGAAAATATTAAGATATATATGAATGCATGTAGGCCTATACATATATGTATACACACCTACATAGCTACATATACACAGGCACACACACACATTTATAAATGTAAATAGCTAGCTTTTTTGAGTCCACATTCATTTCTCAGATCTAAATCAAACAATTAGGCACGTGTGTTTGTGTGTGTGTGTGTGTGTGTGTGTTTGCACAGGCTGTTATGATAGTGTCAGGCTGTTCTTGCATGTTTCATGCGTTTATAGACATTTTGCACATTGATTGTGTTGTCGTTGGCAGGTGTGTTATTGTGGCGTGATGTCGTGCCTGAGGCTGCAGTGTATTCACACACTGACCCACTTATTGTGATTCAGGCGAGAAAGGGAGAATAGGACAAAGATCTGACATCCCATCTAAACAGACGAGGTGCATCTGACGTCCAATGACTCCCAGCAGCTGCTGCTGTGTGTGTGTGTGTGTGTGTGTGTGCTCTGAGCTCATAATGGAGACCCGTTTTACACTCTTTACCTTACCTCATCCATTCAGAGAAGATCTCAATCATTCCTCAGTGTGTTCAATATGATCTCAAACACTTCTCATCAAACTCTTCCAGCAAATAATCTGAGCTGCTATCCATCAGTGTTATGTTAATCGATGAACTATTAAAGTTTATATTAATATTGTGAATGAGTTTTATTTTAATTTTAGGGAAAGTTTTTAAGTCATTTTGCTGTGTGTTTTTGTCATTTTTATTAGTTTTTTATTCTATATATTTTTTATTCAGTTTTATTTCAGTTTTTAAGTGAATGAAAACGAGAAATGTTGATCTACCGCATCTAGTTTGACGCTTGACCACTTTGTGTTAATTCGCGCGTCAGTAAAAACAAAAGTTTGAAGCAAAATTTACGCGCGTCAGAATCGAAACCCGTTGGCGGCCATCTTTTTTTATGTTGATCGAGCATTCATCGAGAGAGTCGCCGCTCTGTATTTGGCGTGTGGATCATCGTCACCGTATTTGTGTCCACCGGACCCTTCGGAGGCGAACCGTTTGGCAGTCCCTCCAGAAAAACGCGATTATGCGATCGCTGAATTCAATGCAAAATCAGCCAAAGTCCGCATATTTTCAAATACGCCGCACTTTCGCCGCATAAATTGCCAATTTCCTTGCAAAATATGCGGGGTTTGCATAATTTCATAATCCTCGCATTTTCGTTGCAAAAAAAAGTCACGTGTATTTTAGTAGAAAGTTAAAAAATGTTCCGTTTGCTTCACACAAGAGCAGCCATTTCCCCCTGTTTCCATGGGAACGTTATGAAGTGACGCAATTACGCGACGCCAGACAGACTCACGGAGGCGATTGACATCTCACAAATCGAACTCGTATAACTCTCTGTCACACGTTTTACCGTCACGTCGTTACTTAATAAACAACATAAGATAAAAGAAGTAGCATCAAACAGAAATTACCCGCACACATGGGGTGTTTGAGGCGCACATACTGTATAACACTGCAGAGAGTTCAACAGGGAGCGCGCAGCTCTTAAAGGGGCCACACCTTATTTACACTCGTTATAGTCTGAAATAAAACAAGATGAGAAATTAAATATTCCCAGCACTTTCTATGATGTAGTATGCTTGCTTATCAAAAGAAGTAATAAGAAATGACTCTTACATTAGCCTAGTGAGAACAGGATGTTGGGGGAATCACTGAAAAAGAGAAATCTTTTTCATCAAACCGCAATTTTTGCAAGTTCTCTCAATTTTTGCAAATTCCTGCAATTTCATCGCATAAAATTGCATAAATATCCCGCATATTCCATCGCATTTTTAAAGAAAACGGGCCGAGTAGGCTAATCAATCAATTTTTGCCCGCAACAATCACAAAAAAACTCCGCGTTTTTCTGGAAGGACTGAATACTATTATGGTAAATGTTATATATAAATCGCAAATTTTTTCACAAATTTTTGGAAATTACCACCACAAAATCAGTCATTTTGATAGCAAAAATCACAAAAAAAAAATCGTGAAATCCTGGAGGGACTGGTTTGGCGAGTTTCACCATTTGCTCGCTCCAGAGCTGCGCTGGATGACGGCCGCTGTCAACGGTACTTCCCCCTGTCCCGCGCCCAGTTTGATGACCTGTTGTCCCGCATCAGAGCGAGGATCACCCTCGCCCTCATCCACCTAATCTGTAGTTTATTTTTGTTTTGATGATAATAGAGCCAGCCTCCAAAAGTTATTAACCTGTCCTGTGATTTTTTTTCTCTAAAAACGTCCAGTCACGAAATTATGCACATGTATGTTGGTTGTCTTTACATCATAATAATATTTCATATAATATAGATATGGAATAAATACGATTCAATACAAAAAGAACATGTCTCGTATATTGAAATAAAGTTTTAAGTGTATTAGAACCACACCAGGCATTTAGTCATATTACAAAATAATTTATTGAAGCATCCAGATCCTTCGCCACGTGAGCAAGCAGCTAGGCTCCTGATTGGTTAACGCGGCGCGAATTGATGCCAAAGTTCAGATTTTTCAACTCGGGCGGCAGATGCGAATTCGCGTCAAACGCGTGAATGCACAAATAGCACTAACTAAATCATTCACGAACGCGCTTAATGCGCCAGACGCTCAATGTGAACTTGACGACAACTCTCTTTCTCTCTGACTCTATGACCGCTTAAAGAAAAGTTTAGGCTGCTAAATCCACACTTGATTTTTCCACAACAAATAAAAAGCAGCTGTGAGGGAAGCTGGTGGTGGGATGAACAACTGTCTTTAATTGGATTTACACAAACACGCAAACAGAGAATACTTCCAATACTGGCAAACAAGATCTTCCCCACTAAATATAATCGTACTGCTGTCAGAGATGGGATTGTGGGATACTGTGGGTCCAGTTGGGAAAGTGTTTAAATGTTATGAGAGAAAGGTGTGGTTCATCCCGCAGACGGACGTAATCCCTCCTGAAATCAGAGCCATGCATCTGAATTAAACGCGCAAGCGTTCCCAATCACTCGACCTGACCTCGGCGTTCCTAAGTAAGACGGGTTAGCTCAAGCCGACATATGCAGACAATGGCGTGATCCAGGCTAATTTTACAAACCAGGATCATCATGTCTGTCAGAGGAGCAAAAAAGGAGGTCAAAACTCTGCTCCTCTTCAATGAGAGTGTGTCAATAGGAATGGCATTGGCCAAAATGTTTGAATTTAAATGACAGAAAGCGGGAATTCACTGAAAAATTAAAGGGATACTTCACCTCTGGAAAGATGAATGTGTATTTAAAATGGGTCATTTATGTTGAAGAAATGTGAAATTATTTGTGAATTTGGAGTTTTCTAGACTGAGAAAAGCCAGAAAATGTATTTTTAGCTTATGTGGATGAAAGACAACAACTCCCAGAATGCACTTGCTTCACTGCCCTAGGAGGCCACGCCTACCGGTAACAGAGCGCAGTCGTTAAACAACAAGTCTAGGCTACTAGTGAGTCTCGTGATGAGTCTGCCCGAAAATGTGTTTCGAGATCGAAACCCAAAATGTCCGGGATTGGGTTTTTGCGTTCTACAGTCGCCGTTCATCATGTTTCCTGTGGCGAGCGGGACGAGTGAGAGCCGCGGGAGAACGGTGCGAGGCCGGTGGCGTGATTACCGATGAGCGACACCTGTGAGACGCACCGGTCTCGTATCTCTCACGGAGGAGCGGGAATTTTCTTAGCGATGTTAAAACGCACATCAACCGCGTTCATGTAAACACTACATTCAGATTCACCAATCAGAATTGAAACAAAAGCTGTGCATATAAACAATGAATTGCGACTGCAGAAAGCAAAAGCTGAATCCCGGACATAGACGGCCGGACATGTCCGGGAAAAAGAGGACGGTAACCCCTAAAGTTACTACTCAGCTTTCTCCACAGAACAAGAGCCTGCTAGCTTAGCTTCCAAAAAAAGATGGCCGACACTATGTGTTCATTCTGTGAGTGAGATCGCCCTCTATGGGCGAGTTGAGGATATGCGAGACAGACAGACAGCCTCTGGACAAAAAATACTCAGATGACGCAAAATGACAATGTTTGTGTCATCGGAGGATTTTTTCCAGACAAAAAATACATACTGTAAATGAGTTTTCATTTTTGGGTGTACTATTCCTTTTATAGTCACATTTCTGTTTGACTCAGTTGTACAGCACCACTTGCCCTTTTGTTCAACTTGTTAATTAGTTTATTGTTTTAAAATGCAGACAGGCTTAGTGTGGACGTGAAGCTGGCTCTGAAACTCAACCCAGAGCCAGACATTACACATTCATGAGGTTAAAGCAGGGATGACATCATTCCTAACAGAGGCGTTCGTGACACCTGTCCTCAATGCATTAGGGGACATTCAGGACTTTTGTGAATCATATTTAACCAGTGTGAACGACAAAAAAAATCTTACGAATCTGTTTTGAGCTACAATTCATATATGCTTTGAGACCCTTTTCAAATGTGTTTTAGTCTGATTGGATTGCACATGATTTATGAGACTTTCTCACGCTGTTATGCTGAAAGTCACTGCAGAAACAAGGTTGTGTTGTAAAGTCTTATAGGCGCTGTGTTGAGCTAATCCGACCGAATCTTAAAGGACAACTCCGGCGCAAACTGAACTTTTGGTCTAATTACACATTGCTACCTAGTCAACCGTTATCTGAGATTTGTTTTCATGATTGCCGAATGTAAATAGTGTTATCTCTAAAAACAGTTTAGCCTATAACGCTAGTATAATGCTAGTAAATAGGGCATAGAGTAATGACAAATAAAAATCGCTTGTTATTACCACTAACAAGGCTCAAAATAGCCCCACAGTAACACGACAGCATAATAAGGGTCCCTACATTCAAACCGAAGCATTGAGAACTTTGTCAGTGTCCATACAGTTTAATAAGAAGATATTTTATACACACAGTCAACTTCGCGAATACAGGAAGAAGCCATCTTTGAAAAATAGTCTGGACCAGTCGATCTACGAACGCCGATCCAAGTGCGCTGAACTGTGCAGAATCTCATATGGTCTGAAACACAAACACGAACCGTTTTCTTCTCTTCAATATGTACATGTAGACTACTGTTCGCGCTCACCTTATCACCTTATTCACATCTCACCAGCGCACTTGGATCGGCGTTCGTAGATCGACTGGTAGAGACTATTTTTTAAAGATGGCTTCTTCCTGTATTCGCGAAGTTGACTGTGTGTATAAAATATCTTCTTATTAAACTGTTTGGACACTGACAAAGTTCTCAATGCTTCGGTTTGAATGTAGGGACCCTTATTATGCTGTCGTGTTACTGTGGGGCTATTTTGAGCCTTGTTAGTGGTAATAACAAGCGATTTTATTTGTCATTACTCTATGCCCTATATACTAGCATTATACTAGCGTTATAGGCTAAACTGTTTTTAGAGATAACACTATTTACATTCGGCAATCATGCAAACAAATCTCAGATAACGGTTGATTAGGTAACAATATATAATTAGACCAAAGGTTCATTTTGCGCCGGAGTTCTCCTTTAATTCCAATCCAAATCCTATTACAGTATACACAGCGGGAAACAAAAGAACTGGACACACAAATCAGATCTGAACAGATGCGATACACAGTGTGGACAGAGTAGACAAACAGACAATTTTAAACAGATTCCAATCGGATACACAAATATTTGTATTTCGGACTGACAGTGTGAACATAATTAGCCGTAATTAGTCCGAGAAATGCTCTATGTTTGTCAGCGTCAATGGAAACTTGAAAAAAACTGAAATATGAAAAGTCTGCCAATTCATTTCATTAAATCAGGCTTTTAATATCATGGGATCACTTGGATTGTTTTTTTGTAGCTTTGTTTGTTTGTTTTGTTTAAATTGAACCAGATTGTGACTCTGATTTAACATGCACCAATGCTACAATTCTCTATGTCATGATAATTTAACAGACATTTAAGTATTCATTACTTCAATGAGTTCATTGTTTCTACCTTACATTATTACACAGTTTAACTTAATGAATTTTTGGTAACACTTTACAATAAGGGTGCACTAATAAGCATTAATTCATGCTTAACTAATGCACAGATAATACTGAATTAATGTGTGAGTAATTATTATCTAAGCTATTCATTAATGATTACCACATTAGGAACTAATTAAGAGTCTGTGAGGTTAATGTATTAATTCATACATGTATTGTTTTTTAATTAAATGTGTAATTGTGGATTAATTACATAATAACTCATTTTTTTAACTAATAGTGTTAATTAATATGTTAATTACCAGAATGAGCCAAAGCCTTGTATTTCAACTTCCAGATAATATGACAGGTACACTAATATGCATTAATACATGATTAATTACTTAATTGTTAGTGCAAATTCATGTGAAAATTACCACAATTACTAAATGACTAGTTAATAATGATGTGCCCCATCAAGTAAAGTCATAATGATACCTTTGCAAATCATTAGCTAATGATTAATTAAAGCAGACAACTGGAAGTTGAAGTGCATAGCTTTGACTAATTGTGGTAATTAACACATTAATTTACACTATTAGTTAAGAAAATATGTTATTAAGGAATTAATACACAATGACACATTGAATTAATAGCAATTCATCTATTACTTAATCTATTAATCATATAGACTCTTTATTAGTTGCTGATGCAGTAATCGTTAATTAATGGTTTAGTTCTTCATAAGTTATACATTAACTCATGATTATCTGTGCAGTAGTTAAGCATGAATTAATGCATATTAGTGCACCCGTATTGTAAAGTGTTACCGAATTTTTAGCTAACTGTGATTTGTATATGTACATTTCTGAAATACAACTTAGACGGTTTCCTCTGATAACAGATCACTCTCAATTGTAATGTGGACTCATGATTTGAGTTGAACTGATTATATTTTTTTTTATTCCTATTTTATTTTATTTCATTTCATGTTTATTTTATTTAAAGCAACGAAAATGGTTAGTTAACGGTATGACCCCGGACCCGAGGCTGATTTTCAGTCGTCTAAATGAGAATAGACAGTCAAGGTGCAAACTGCAGTTTCGTTTGCTTTCGACTAAGAAACCCCAGAGATGCTGCGGTGAGATGTGATATCCCAACAAAACACATCGTAAAAACGCCCAGTGTTAATGTCTTGAGGAAATTCAAAAAGATATAGCATGCAAAGTGAGTTATTGTGTGAGCGTCACCAAATTAAATAAAGGTTACTGTGTCATTTCCTTTTACTGGGGGAAACGCTCATGGTGCGAGCGAATGTGTGTGTGTGTGTGATTCCATTACTCAAGCTGAGCGCATGTGAGAATATCAGACGGGCATCCAGACGGGTCACACCAGGCCTCTGCCAAGCGACACATTAAAACAGTTTTACACAAGTGTTTAAGAGGAGGAAAGGACGGATCTGAGGCAGATCTGGGTTTTCACACACATAAAGTCTGAGTCTATTAAAGCACTAACACTCTTATATTGACTCATGAGGGGAAACTTTTCACCTTTGAATCACAGAAGAGAGTTAAACGTGAGCACTTACAACATACTAAACACACCCATATATGAAGAGTTCAGATGCAAGAGCCTCTAAGTGCCATTTAAAATTTTCTTCAATGATCATTTTTATCAAGCTTGTATATTTAAGTTCAGTGATTTCACTTAAATGGCAATGATAATTACCTATTAATTGTGAAATTACTGAACTTAAATATGCAAGTTTGATAAAAATCATCATTAATAACTGTCACCGTCCCACAGGTGGGACGTTTGCCACTATATTTTTAAAACAATAATATCTTAGTAAATACCTTAAATAATATTGACAAACTACACTCACCGGCCACTTTATTAGGTACACCTGTCCAACTGCTCGTTAACACTTAATTTCTAAGCAGCCAATCACATGGCGGCAACTCAGTGCATTTAGGCATGTAGACATGGTCAAGACAATCTCCTGCAGTTCAAACCGAGCATCAGTATGGGGAAGAAAGGTGATTTGAGTGACTTTGAACGTGGCATGATTGTTGGTGCCAGAAGGGCTGGTCTGAGTATTTCAGAAACTGCTAATCTACTGGGATTTTCACGCACAACCATCTCTAGGGTTTACAGAGAATGGTCCGAAAAAGAAAAAACATCCAGTGAGCGGCAGTTCTGTGGGCGGAAATGCCTTGTTGATGCCAGAGGTCAGAGGAGAATGGCCAGACTGGTTCGAGCTGATAGAAGGGCAACAGTGACTCAAATAACCACCCGTTACAACCAAGGTGGGCAGAAGAGCATCTCTGAACGCACAGTACGTCGAACTTTGAGGCAGATGGGCTACAGCAGCAGAAGACCACACCGGGTGCCACTCCTTTCAGCTAAGAACAGGAAACTGAGGCTACAATTTGCACAAGCTCATCGAAATTGGACAATAGAAGATTGGAAAAACGTTGCCTGGTCTGATGAGTCTCGATTTCTGCTGCGACATTCGGATGGTAGGGTCAGAATTTGGCGTCTACAACATGAAAGCATGGATCCATCCTGCCTTGTATCAACGGTTCAGGCTGGTGGTGGTGGTGTCATGGTGTGGGGAATATTTTCTTGGCACTCTTTGGGCCCCTTGGTACCAATTGAGCATCGTTGCAACGCCACAGCCTACCTGAGTATTGTTGCTGACCATGTCCATCCCTTTATGACCACAATGTACCCAACTTCTGATGGCTACTTTCTGCAGGATAATGCGCCATGTCATAAAGCTGGAATCATCTCAGACTGGTTTCTTGAACATGTCAATGAGTTCGCTGTACTCAAATGGCCTCCACAGTCACCAGATCTCAATCCAATAGAGCATCTTTGGGATGTGGTGGAACGGGAGATTCGCATCATGGATGTGCAGCCGACAAATCTGCGGCAACTGTGTGATGCCATCATGTCAATATGGACCAAACTCCCTGAGGAATGCTTCCAGCACCTTGTTGAATCTATGCCACGAAGAATTGAGGCAGTTCTGAAGGCAAAAGGGGGTCCAACCCGTTACTAGCATGGGGTACTTAATAAAGTGGCCGGTGAGTGTATATATCATTTGAAAGCTTACAATCTCTAGTTTCCATATTTGGTGACTGATTTTCAAAATATATTACAGAGGAGCCATAATTTATCAATATAAAACAAGAATATTTTCATACTCATAAGGCGTGTTCAGACCTTTATTTTAAAATAGCAGTAAACATGAAAAATCATGAAAAAATGGTAGACACCTCAGTTTGTTTTAATGCCAAAAGTTCAAAAGATAGAATCCATTCAATTATTTTGGAAAAAAAAAGGTCTGAAAAGTTTGAAATATCAAGAAAAAAATAATAAATTCACCATTTGTGACGTGGCAGCTAGCTATGACTTACATGCGTGTTCTTTGTATGTGTTTCTTAGAGGTTCAATTCATATCAAAATCTGCCAAACTTCCCATAGTACTTCTGAATAGGATCTCTACTTCAGAAATTGTATGAAAATTGTGAAAATAATGGTTCATATCACTCAAAACACGAATGGAAATGCAGGCGCCCTTATATGGGCAGTAATGGAGTCTGATTGTGCCCTAGTGAAAAAGTTTGGTACTGCGCTCAAACAAAATCTTACTGAAAGCTCATTTTTTGAGATATCAACCTAAAATTTGAAACACAACTTGTTCAGATTTTTGGCTTTGATCTTTCTGCCATTTTAGAGTAGCCCAGGTTTTGAAAATATATATTTTATGTAAAATATGAATAATTAATATTTTTACATTGTACATTTCCATAAACTCAAACTTCTATAACTTTTTTTCTGTTTCACTTTCTTAATTTATTTCACTTCTACAAAAATCTGCCAAATGTCTTCTTTAAAACAAGACCAATCATATGTCTATATTCCAAAGCATTCTTGAATTACAACCATTTAAGTTCGAAATGTGCATTTTCATGTCTATTCAAAAAAGGGGGGGTGACAGTTAACAGGTTAAAGAAGAATATTTCAAATGGCATTTAGAGGCTTTTGCATCTGAACTCTTCATATGTTTAACCTCATGTAAATCAGAAACACTGATTGTCATGCGCTAGTCAAATTGGAAAATTTTAGGCTATTTGCCTTTTTTGTTGTTTCAGACTAGTGGAAGTCTGACTTTTAAGTGTTTATTTGATTGCGCTTTATCTATTTACATCTTAAATTTCAATGCATATCTTTAAAGGCGGTGAGTTTGAGTCAGAAATCTCCACTTCAGCAGCTTCACACACACCAAACTACAGTAGTTTTATTCCTAGTTGGTTTTACAGAGGGATTTGTTCATATATCATTACACTCTAAAAATGCTTGGTTGTTTTAACCCAATTTTGGGTTAAATATGAACAAACCCAGCCATTGGGTTACATTTTTTAATTACATTTTTATCCCAACGTTTGGGTTTGTCCATATTTTACCCAAAATTGGATTAAAACAACCCAGCATTTTTTAGCGTGTAACATTTTTATCCTAAAATTAATAAAACTTGTATAGCATATATTACAAAGAAAATGTTTGCCATTCAACTGCGTAAGTATGTTAATATCTATGAGCCCATCTTTTCCCCATTCACCTGCGGTGTCTTGCCAATCTACAAAATGCTGGGTTATTTCAACCCAAATTTGGGTCAAATATGGACTAACCCAAATGTTGGGTTAAAAATGTAATTAAAAAATTTGAAAGTGAAAGTTGAAGATTTTAAATTACCTTTTTAACCCAACATTTGGGTTAGTCCATATTTGACCCAAATTTGGGTTAAAACAACCCAGCATTGCTTAGAGTGCATTAACGCATAAGGAAAGCAGTTAAATGAAAAACGACCTTCATTTCTGAACGTGTATGACTTTCATTCTTCCGTGAAACACACTTTCCATTCACTTATTATCAAGCTATGAAGTCATAATAATCCACATATTATTGTGTGTGGGTCTGAGGCAAGAAGGACAAAAGAAATCCAAAGATTCCCGACTGGTTCTGATTAACGTCAGAAACACTGAGCGTTTGACCGTTCACACACCGATCCTTCAAGACTGGCCTTATGATAGCCTAGAAAAACATAACCACAAACATTACGTCCAGATCGCATGTTAAGGCCCTCACATGCATGAAAGTGACACAGAAATGGTTTTCTGTTTTAGCACAGTCATTCCACATGACACAATACGGAGGTGAGCGTTTCCGAGATAATGACAACCATCTGTTCAGACGCACTGATTTGAAAAGCACACTGTTTTTTGATTTCTATTATTGTCGATTCAAGTGAGAACACAAAACGGGGATGCTGTGATGTTCTGGCTGTTTGTCATGGTGTTGCTCTGGAGAACCATTCAAATAACCTAGTTGCATGTTACTAGAGCCAAACCGATATATCGGCAGGCCGATATTATCGGCCGATATCAGGCATTTTCCAAACTATCGGTATCGGCGAACCAGTATGGCCTCATTGGATAATAAAATGTGAATCTACACACACTTCAGAATCTCACCGGTAGTATTAGGTCATCCGGGTACTTTTTACCGACACTTTTATGAGTACTGTGAATTCAGACATCTTTTGCCACATACGGTTTCTCACCTACTATATGTGATTTCAGATGCAGGATTAGTTTTTCATCAAACTGATCAAAGTGAGCCCTTAAACTCACGGCCTAACCTCAACCTCTCGCTCGTACCCTGAGGGAAACTCCCAAACACTCACAACAACTCTCACAAGAAATGTGAAAAATGCCACGAAAACAAATCCTAATGGCCTTGAGAGAGGCTTTATCATGTTTTCTGATGCAAATTGTGATTGTCAGGCACTGAAATGAACAAAGAGTCATTTATTCTCATAAATATTCACAGTGAAATATTATTTAAAATATTAGTGTATTTAGCAGATCCTTTTATCCAAAGTGATTTGCATTGCATTTATACTACATCGGCAAAACGTTTAGTAATTTTATAATAAATTGTTTTTTGAAAGAAGTCTCTTATCAATCATCATATTATCATGATTTCTGAAGGGTCATGTGACTCTGAAGACTGGAGTAATGATGCTGAAAATAGAGCTTTGATCACAGGAATAAATTATATTTTACTATATTCACAGAAAACAACTCTTTTGCAACAATTTTACTATTTATATTGTATTTTTGATCAAATAAATGCAGCCTTTATGAGAGACTAAAACATAAAAAAAATCGTAATTATTCGAAGCTTTTGGCCTGTTGTGTGTGTTTATCAGTTCATGCATTGAATTGCATACTCTTCTGTTTGAGCTACAGGAATGCCATAATGTACATAATTTCAATTATTTCCATTCAAAAGTCTTATTATTGGCACGCATCACTAATATTATTATCTGGGAGAGACCCGAATATCACCAGAATGTCTAAATATCTATTATATCTAATGTCAGCACTTAATTAAATGTTTAGTTTGTAATATAATATTTTATCCGCTACATACCGTACAAAAGCAATCCGAGTGTCTGTCATGTGCTATAAGGGTAATGCATTGTGTAAACTATTCTGGGAATATACAGCGCTCTTATTCGTTGTGTGTTCTATAGATCTGGCTGATATGAGAAATTAAAAATCACATATAAAACAGGCTGTTAAAGTTATGATAGCTCCATATTGTGCTAAAGCAAACATCTCGCAGAGGAAAACCCAACAAGCTCTCTGTGTGTAATCTCCCATTACGGCTTTATGGACGGAGGGTCAGTTTCATAACAAGTGTGCAAATAACCGGACAGCTCTCTCACTACACAGTTTACAGATCTGTGCTAAAGCTATGTAAACTAGAGCGATGCGTGTCAAGCGTACTCGCTTTGCTCAGGGATATTGAGCTGAAACACAATTACTTCACACGTGGCTGGATCTGATCGAGCTGAGATACAACATATCTGAGTGCAGAACAGTATGAGGGTTCATAAAGGAGCATTTAGGAGAGGCTTTTATCTAATGCAATGAGAAATCCAACCCATGCCACGCCCCATCTGAGCTAATTACCGCTTTTAATTAATAAATAAAATGTATTTATTTTAATATTTATTAATATTATTTATTTATTTATTTATTTATTTATAAATAGTGCTTATTAAAATGAAATATGTCATGAGTTTGATAAATAAAAATATGTTTTTGTTTTATTTATTTATTATGCACTATAAATTATTTATTATGAACATAATAGTTTATTACACACTAAACAATGCTGGGTTGTTTGAAGCCAAATTTGGGTCAAATATGGACAAACCCAAATGTTGGGTTAAAAATGTCATTTCAAATTTTAACCAACTGTAATTTTTTTAATTGCATTTTTAACCCAACTATTGGGTTTGTCCATATATTTGACCCAAATTTGGGTTCAAACAATCCAGCATTTTTTTGAGTGTATTATTATTATTATTATTATTATTATTATATTTGACTAGTTTATTTAAGTATAATATTTAAATGATATATAAATAAATTATATATATTGTTTATTTATTATGTATATGTAAATGTATATAATTTATTATTTATATATATATATATATATATAAACACTCTAAAAAATGCTGGGTTGTTTTAACCCAATTTTGGGTCAAATATGGACAAACCCGAAATGTTGGGTTAAAAACGTAATGTTAAAATTTAACCAACGGCTGGGTTAGTCCATATTTGACCCAAAGTTGGGTCAAAACAACCCAGCATTTTTTAGAGTGTATATATATATATATATATATATATATATATTATTTATGTACTGAATATGAATTCATAAATAAAAAATTATTATTATTATTAATATATACAATTATAAATATATTATGTTCATATATTATATATGTATATAGAATTATTTACATTTATTATTTATTATATACATAGTGTGTGTGTGTGTGTGTGTGTGTGTGTGTGTGTGTGTGTGAGTGATTTATTTTACACTCTGGGTTGTTTTAACCCAATTTTGGGTCAAATATGGACAAACCCAGCTGTTGGGTTAAATTTATTAATTGCATTTTTAATCCAACATTTGGGTTTGTCCATATATTTGACCCAAAATTGGGTTAAAAAAAACAGCATTTTTTAGAGTGTAGAATTTATTTATAACGAAAATGTCAAACTAAACATAATGAACAAACAAAATCACAATTATGAATTACTAGTCTGTTATTTAAGAGCCGTCATGTTTTCTTCAAAGACTGAAGCCCAGCCGGTAGAAGTAAAGTTGGCGGGTAATTTGTAGTGAAATACACCAAATGCCCCAAAAGAAAACCTGTCTTAAGATATCAGTTTAACGTCAGGGCTGATCCAGCACTCGTAAATCACAGATCCACAGTTAAATACACATCATAACTTTTTAAGCAAACCAGGGAAAAATCCACACGGATGAATCTGAATCTGACCCTCAAGCAAAAGAATATATCTGATTAAAGCGAGCTTCGAGAAGTGATATTTGAAGATGATTAACACGTAACCGAAGGAACGAGAGATGTAGACGGCAAGAGTTGCTCTCAGGTCACTGATAGGCCGCTGCATGGGAACGGTGCTGTCGCTAGGGGCGACGGAGGGGTCAAAGCACTGGGGTCATCACTGAGGCGTGAGGCCCCTCGGGGCCCGACATACAAAAACATTAACCCTTCCCAGCATTCCACAGACGTCTGCAGTGAGCTGCGATCATGCCACATACTAGCATCCAAACATAGCAACTGAGAATCACTTAGTCCATTTGGATATCTCGACTGTAAGTTTTGAACACTTATATCTTTTTCTTCTTCATTGTTTTGAAGCACACTAGCTTATATAACAGTAAGACGAACATATTCATACTACAAGTAAAAAACTCCCATTTTGGTGTCATGGGGACTTTAACTCACTTTAATTATTCTCTTCAAACTGTGACAGTAGTTGACCTGAAAGAGAAAATGGGGCCTGGTACCAAAAATGACTCTCATACTGTAGCTTATATAAACTGTGAGGGTGATCATTTCACAATAAACATCATTTGAGTGCAGGAAGGATACTATAACATCTCTGTCCTTTCCAAATAAGCAGTAATCTCACTCATACAAAGACTCTGGTGTCCGTGTGTTAGCATTTCCCCGGCTCAGAGGTTTAACTTTCAAACTGTGGCTCTTTCTCATTCCACACTTAATTAAAATATGAACTTTTTTGGGAAACGTGTAAAGTACCGTCAGGCAAAAAAAAAAAAATCTGAAATGTTTTCATAAATTTAAATAAATGCTCACTTAACAAATCTGGTTCATTGAGGAGAAACTGAAATAACAGAGTGAGACTGTTAATCATCTAAACATAATATGACAATATTGCATCTGTATTGAGACCTTTTACTATTTATTGTTCTAATGTTGAGAACATGTCTGGGTCATTTTTCACTCAGACACCAATAAGGAGGGAAATAAACCAATTTCAACCAACCAACCAACCAATTTCAACCAACCCAACCAACCAATTTCAGCCAACCAACCAACCAACCAATTACAACCAACCCAACCAACCAATTTCAACCAACCAACCAACCAAAATTTCAACCAACCAACCAATTGATTTCAACCAACCAACCAACCAGCCGACCAAAAAAACAACCAATCAATTCCAACCAACTAACCAATTTCAACCATCCAATTTCAACCAAACAACCAACCAACCAATTTCAGCCAACCAAAGAACCAAACAACCAATTAATTTCAACCAACCAACCAGCCGACCAAAAAAAACAACCAATCAATTCCAACCAACTAACCAATTTCAACCAACCAATTTCAACCAACCGACAAGCCAACCAACCAAACCAACCAACCAACCGATTTCAGCCAACCAACCAACCAAACAACCAACCAACCAATTTCAACCAACCCAAACAACCAATTTCAACCAACCAACCATCAACCAAAATTTCAACCAACCAACCAATTAATTTCAACCAAGCAGCCGACCAAAAAAACAACCAATCAATTCCAACCAACTAACCAATTTCAACCAAACAACCAACCAACCAATTTCAACCAACCAACCAACCGACCAGCCAACCAACCAAACCAACCAACAGACCAACTAACCGATTTCAGCCATCCAACCAACCAACCAACCAAACAAACAACCAACCAACCAACCAACCAATTTCAACCAACCCAACCAACCAATTTCAACCAACCAACCAATTTCAACCAACCATCCATCAACCAAAATTTCAACCAACCAACCAACCAATTAATTTCAACCAACCAACCAATTAATTTCAACCAACCAACCAATTAATTTTAACCAACCAGCCGACCAAAAAAACAACCAATCAATTCCAACCAACTAACCAATTTCAACCAAACAACCAACCAATTTCAACCTGCCAACCAAAAAACAACCAATCAATTCCAACCAACTAACCAACCCAACCAATCAATTTCAACCAAACCAACCAACCAAACCAACCAATTTCAACCAACCCAACCAACCAATTTCAACCAACCAACCAATTTCAACCAACCATCCATCAACCAAAATTTCAACCAACCAACCAACCAACCAATTAATTTCAACCAACCAACCAATTAATTTCAACCAACCAACCAATTAATTTTAACCAACCAGCCGACCAAAAAAACAACCAATCAATTCCAACCAACCAACCAATTTCAACCAAACAACCAACGAACCAACCAATTTCAACCTGCCAACCAAAAAAACAACCAATCAATTCCAACCAACTAACCAACCCAACCAATCAATTTCAACCAAACCAACCAACCAAACCAACCAATCAATTTCAACCAAACCAACCAACCAATTTCAACCAACCAGCCAAGCAAAAAACCAACCAACCAATTTCAACCAAACAACCAACCAACTAATCAAACAAACAAATAAATACATAAATGTTAAACTGTTAAATACTTTAAACAATATTTGTTCAGCTGATTTTAATTGTAGAAAGAACTCATTGTATTACAGACACATTATTTCTGCACTATAATGAGAATTAAATAATAATGGAAATGTAATAATATTGAGAATTTCAAACACCATCCTGACACTTCACAAAAGGAAAATATGCTTTAGTCTCATAAAACTGCACTAAATTCAGGCTTCATTTTCTGGAAGTAAAATATCATTTCTTCCTTTTACTGTCGAGGTGCACATATGACCCAGAGATGTTTTATGCGATTCGTCTTCATTTAATCATACGAGCGAATGAAAGTGTTTGGTGCTCTATTCTCTGTCAATAATGTTAATATGTTAATAACTGCAAATGATAAATCAAACTCTTGCTCTCGTGTCAAAATGAAAATAATTTATATGTAAAGTTATATCATCATCTCTGTGTGAGCGTCTCTTGGGAAGTGGAGATATGAGTGTGTTTGATTAAAGCAGTGGGTGTCGTAGGTCTGACCTGATGAAAGGGTGTTTGAGGTCAAAGGTCGAGACTCTCACCATTAGCATGTCACTTACCCTCAGGCCTGTGTGTGTTAGTTGACTAAACACAGCGTCCTCTTCCTCGAGCCTTCTTCATAATCATCTTAATAAAGAGTTATGATGGATGGACAGCAGACCCCTGCCCTAAAATATGAGTTTTATTAGATTTTTAAACACAGTTTATATGGGTCAAAGATATGATATTTGCTCTAAGATGTTTTTATTGCCTGTGAGAGTTTAGATAAATGACACACCAAAGATATACAATCGACCACACACACCAACACACACACACACACACACACACACAGATTAACAAACTGGAATGAATATTTCTAAATGTATAACATAGACACCACAAAACATCACAGTTCATCTGATCCGTTTATGATACTTACTATTGTTTGTGCTGTTGTTTTCCCTTCAAAGTGATGTCACTTCCCGGAGGATGATGTCATCATCTGGAACTGGTTAATTAAAGGGACCTTACAAAATATAAAGTTATACTGATGACACAGCAGGACAAACCTATCAATTGATTATGATTAAGGTTTTTCTTCTATTATCCATGATTAGAAAAAAAAAACATTTCCAATTAAAAACTTTTTGATTAGAAATAGAAAAAAAACAAAAACACCTGGAGTATTTATTAATAACTAAACATTATTTCAAATTAAAAGTTAGTGCAGCACCATGACAAAAACATCCACTCAAACATGACTCTTTTCATTTCTAAAGCGCTTTAATTCTTTAAAGGAATTAATTATTACTCAATTCTAATTTGTTCAATTTAATAAATAATATTGCTTGTAATCTGTTGCCACAATTTTATTGATTAGATAAAGCATATTTCGTTTTTACAGTGTAATATAGTTAGGGTAGGACTGGGGATTTGGTTGAGGGTTAGTATGCATAATTTACAGTTATTACTAATCACATGTAACATGTGTAACAAGGACACTGTACAATAGTGTTACCGTGCTTTATACAATACAGATTGTTTCAAAGCAACTTTACAGTGATAATAGGAAAATAATGATTCAATATGTGTCATAATATTCAGCTCAAGGCAGTTCAGTGTTGATTCAGTTCATAAATCATGAAGCATGTTCAATTCAGCTATAAAGCAAATCTGCAGAAAACAGTGATGTTTTCAGTTCAAGTTTAGTTCTCATCCGATAATATTAGGGATGCACCGATATGAAAATTTTGGCCGATACCGATAACCGATAATCCTTTATATTTGAAAGCCGATAACCGATATATCGGCCGATAAACTTAAATCCAAATTTTTATCTAATTTTGAGAGCCTGATTACAAAAACAGAAGTCTCACAATTAAATCCATGTCCCAAGCGCACGATTATAATGATGTTCTTATTATAGTGTTGTATAGATGTTGTCCCGAACAAGATTTTCCATTTTTGAAGAGATTTCAATCATATTTTAAGATATTCAAAAACATAAACAGTGTTCAACAAGTGTCTCAGCTGAAGGGAATAATACATTATTTATCGGCTTTAATATATCGGCCAAATTTTCTTACCAGGCCGATAACGATAACATTAAAAATGAACATATATCGATATGCTGGCCGATATATCGTGCATTCCTAGATAATATTACTAAATATTAAGTGTCTTTTAAACCCCAGTCCATTTCAAAGCTGAAAAAGATCAAACTTGTTTCCTCTGCATGTATTTCCCGCCCACAGTTCATCGGCTCAGACTACAGCAGTTATTCCTCAGCCAATCAGAGGCGGGTGTGTGCGTGATGTCACAGAGTTTCCTCAGGCTTCTCATGCCACAGCGACGGCTGTATGATAGACGACTGCTCGTCTTCGCACCTGTGATGTCAGATTATGACAGCGATAAGAGCTCAGAAATACTACAGTGTACTAGGTTACAACCCCTCCCTGCAGTGAGCATGACCGGGTCACTCGCTGAACGCCGTGTTCTTCCCCACCTGCGGCCCGAAGCGCTGGTCTGACAGAGAGAGACAATATTCTCATACATATGAGTGCTAGCAGTCTAAAAGCACATGTCAATCAATAGGTATGTTTGGGTAACACTATATTTAACTGAATGTCCTGCTTTTCTGCTGGCCTGCTCTTGTCACAACCTCAACCAGCTTCTCAAACGCATGTGTCTGAGGTGGCGAATCCTCAGTATCTGAATCCTCAGTACTGACTACGTTTACATGCAGCCAATAACCCGTTCAAAACCGGGATATTAGCAATAATCCGGTTGCGAACGGCCATGTAAACACCGACAAAAACGCGAATATGCTCATATACTGGATTTTAAAAACAGGGATATTACACCTGGGGTACCCCTTAGTACCCCTTTTCTAACCCGAATTTTTGGTCATGTAAACGCGTATCGGCATATCCCCATAATGATTTGTGTTCTGCGCATGTTCTATTCGCAAGCAATCTTGGTCTTTTGAGTAGAGAAACTTCTCGGCGCATTCAAAAATCCGCGTGCAGTATACCGGAAGTAAACATGAGAGAGCGGATCATGTTGGAGTTGGAGCTTATGGTGCGTTCTATTATAGCCAACCGACGAACCGACTCGGACCTCGGATTTGACGTCACGTCCACACTTCAAGCGTTCTATTTGTTTTGCGCGTCCGAGTCGGAGAAAAAAATGGACGCCACCTGGAAAGCTGTTAGAATGGTAGCACTAGCCGAGTACCAGGCACTTACATTAAAAAAAAAAATTATTATGACTACACCTTTTTAAAACGCAGCCATTTGAACATTTGAAAATGTTCACTTTATTAATGTTTTTCATGTTAATCTTCTGTTAACAACGCTAGCAACGTCAGTAATTGCACTCACAACAACCGATTCCCATGCCTACAGGGACGCAGTGATTATAACCGTCATTTAAAATACCAA
Source organism: Pimephales promelas (assembly GCF_016745375.1). The sequence continues at coordinate 275,727 of NW_024121754.1, forward strand.
ATCGGTTCAAAAACAATGAAAACAATTCATTCTTACAGGGCGCAGCCATCTTGAATTCCGAATTGCTCGGTGTCCTCACGGTTGTCCGACGTCCGAGAGGAGAAATCCGAGGAAAGGGGGCGTGTTGCTAGGCAACGTCTGTCGTCCGATTCGGATCTCCGAGACGGATGAATAATAGAACGCACCATTATTGAGGTGGAAAAACTTTTAGTGAAATTACTAAAACTGAAAGGCAGGCAGGAATGAGAGAAGACGTCAGAGGCGATGGTAAGTGTGGAAATGCGTAGGAGGAAATACATTACATTTTTGAGGAGGTGCGCGTCAGGCTACGCGATATGGGACGCGTCTGTGCGTATGCTATGCCCTACTGCGCGCACCCTATGCAGAAATATTTAAATTGGCCTTTACCAGCATCAAAGCGCAAAAAAGGCGATAGCCATCTGCTCCGAACTATTGATTATCCGCGTGCTGCTGCTGCTGTTGTCTTTGGAGATAGGAAGAAGAATCGGAATGCATGTTGCGGTTGTCTGTACGTCCAGACGCTAACCGCGCGTTGCCGTTTACATCGAGATATTAGGATATTAGGGACTTTAAGCAACAGCTGCTGATAGAACGGCGACGGCAGCCGGAAGTAAACGGTTAAGAGCCGAGCGCAAAAATCACTAAGCAACAGTAAAGAGGACGGCATAGGGGATAATTTAATCATCAGACAAAATATAAAAAGAACGTGATTTTAAAAAGTAAGGGAAGGGTTGGTTTTGGCACTTAATGATACAGACAGAGACGATTACAATCCCACATAACCTAAAACATAACATAACATATCTTAAAGGAGAACTATGAACCTTCATCGGTACATAGTCAATCATTCTCTGAGTTTTGTTTTCATGATAATCGAATGTAAAGAGTTTTATCTCTAAAAACTGTTTAGCGTATAATGCTAGTATGGGGGCATTGACAAAGTAAAAAGAAATCGCTAGTTTATACCACTAACAAGGCTCAAAATAGCCCCACACTAACTCAGTAACATAATGAGGCTCCATACACGCAAAACGAAGCATTGAGAACTTTGTAAGTGTACAGACCGTTTAATAAGAAGATACTTTATGAAGACAGTTCACTTCGCGTGCACAGACAGAAGCCATCTTAGGAAATAGTCTCGATAAGTCGATCCCCGAACGCCGTTCATACAGTTCAGATCACTCAGCACGACGTTCGTGGTTTGACTTATTTTTGAATGGTTGTGTTCCCACATCGTTAGCTAGTTTGGATCGCTATAACTTGAATGACTGTCAACTGTTGAATAAACGAGTGTCAAGCATGTCAAGTCGCGCTGTTTACTTCCAACCGGAAGACGTGCCCACTTTTGACGCAAGGCCTCATGGGGCGTAGGAAACTTGTGGATACAGGAGAAACTCTCTCTGCTTACACATGTAAACGGATTATACCTAATGTTTCAGAAACCCGAATAGTGACCTTAACCCGACCATAACCCGAAAATTGGCTGCATGTAAACGTAGTCACTAACATACAGTAGAAAGTTGCAGTGTCAGTGCCTCAATCGGGGTGTAAGGAACCGCAGCGCGTGCTTCCAAACCAAAGAAGGCACTGGACCTATCAGTTGAGAGCAGAGAAATAGCGTGGACAGCGGTGCACACACGTCAGTTTCACACAGAAGCTAGCACTGCTCTGTTTTTTGGGCAGGCTTTATAGTTTCCTGGTTAAACCTCTGACGTTCTGCCACACCGCTGGACTGATTTTACATGCGTTTCAAGACGTCATCACACTCGACGCAGCGCGAGTTCCCTTGAAATAGAAGCAAGTTTTGCCTGTAGTCTCTTACCTTAAAGGAATAGTTCACCCTAAAATGAAAATAAAGTTATTATTTACTCACCCTGGTGTTGTTGTAATGCCGTAAGCCCTTATGAACCACAAAAGGACAATTAAAAAAAAACTAAAAACTGTCCTGCTTGTGCTTGTCCATATAATGGCAGTGAATTGTACGGAGGCGTATTGCATTCACTTGAAGAAAAAAAATCTACTCTGTTTTTCTGAATTAACGAGTTAATTTTTCATGAGAAAAAAAAATTTGCTCTGTTTTTCTGAATTAATGAGTTAATTTTTCATGAGAAAAAAAAATTTTGCTCTGTTTTTCTGAATTAACGAGTTAATTTTTCATGAGAAAAAAAATTTTTGCTCTGTTTTTCTGAATTAATGAGTTAATTTTTAATGGAATTTTTTTTTTGCTCTGTTTTTCTGAATTAATGAGTTAATTCAGAAAAACAGCAAAAAATAAATTTTCTCATGAAAAATAACTCATTAATTCAGAAAAACAGAGCAAAAACTTTTTTTCTCAAGAAAAACTAACTCATTAATTCAGAAAAACAGCAAAAAATAAATTTTCTCATGAAAAATAACTCATTAATTCAGAAAAACAGAGCAAAAACTTTTTTTCTCAAGAAAAACTAACTCATTAATTCAGAAAAACAGCAAAAAATAAATTTTCTCATGAAAAATAACTCATTAATTCAGAAAAACAGAGCAAAAACTTTTTTTCTCAAGAAAAACTAACTCATTAATTCAGAAAAACAGCAAAAAATAAATTTTCTCATGAAAAATAACTCATTAATTCAGAAAAACAGAGCAAAAACTTTTTTTCTCAAGAAAAACTAACTCATTAATTCAGAAAAACAGCAAAAAATAAATTTTCTCATGAAAAATAACTCATTAATTCAGAAAAACAGAGCAAAAACTTTTTTTCTCAAGAAAAACTAACTCATTAATTCAGAAAAACAGCAAAAAATAAATTTTCTCATGAAAAATAACTCATTAATTCAGAAAAACAGAGCAAAAACTTTTTTTCTCAAGAAAAACTAACTCATTAATTCAGAAAAACAGAGCAAAAAAAATTTTTCTCATGAAAAATTAACTCGTTAATTCAGAAAAACAGAGTAGATTTTTTTTTTCTTCAAGTGAATGCAATACGCCTCCGTAGAATTGCAACCAGCATTGAGCTTTTTTTAAAAATACGTCTTATTTCTCACGTGTTCTGCTGTTTACAGTAGGATTTGGTTAAAAACTAAACGAAATTCAATGTATTGTTTAATTAAATTCCTCAGCGTGGCGATTGGTCTTCAAGTTTCAAGATTAATGAAAACATGTTTTTGGTTGAATGAAAAATACATATCCACAAAAAACGGGATGACATGACAATGAAACCTCGCCTAAATCAAGAATCTGACATTCACAAATCCCAGTCTGGCCTGCGTATGACCTGTTGTTGTGTTCGCTGAAGTGGAAACTCATTGACATCTGTCTTGTACTGTAATTTCCAGCTGAATGCATGTAAAGCTCGGCGTGAATGTGTACACTCTTTGTCTGTAAATGATAGTTCATTAGACAATATCATGCTTGTTTGCCTTAAACCAAGCATGACTAATTGGGTTATCCCCGTCATGCTGAGACAGAATAACTGAGGGACATATTGGCTGGTTGAAGGGTAAATATTGCCTTATATAATTTACAATAATTACACAAAAAGATCAAAGTTGTGCGTCACTGTCATATTGAAATAGGAACTGTAATATTTGCCAAATTAAGCTTCGCGGAAACGGCTTTGAGTTATGAGTAACTCGTGCAATAAAGGCAAACTTTTGTGTTTTAGGTCAAGATCAGATGCAGTTTATAAACATCCATCAATAACCAAATAGTTGCATTGTTTTCTGTTATATCCACAACATAAAACCGTTATTCTCAATTCTTTCTTGATCAATATTTATAATTAATATTTGACCTTACACATTTTTTTTTTTTTGCATCTGGCATACTTAAATAATTAATCTTGCACAAACATTTATGTAAACATTTATGTAAACACATGTTTACATTTTTATGCTTGTATTTATTAACATGCATCATCCTATTAACCCTTATGCTGCATTAGGGACATTTTTGGTCTTTTGCAGTTTAATTTCTTTGACCATTTTGGCTGTTCTAATGCAAATGGTATGAAATTTGGCAAAATTGTGACTTTTTGGATACATGTAAAAAATGTGATCCCATTTTGCAAAATATGTATAACACACACTGTGTAGATCAAATAGTAACACTCAGCACCATAAAGACCAAAAATGGCCCATTGAAACCCATTAAAACATTGTTTAAATCTGAGGCTGTCAGTAATACATGAAACATGATTTTTGCACAAACATCCTTTCATTTTGAAGCAAAAGCATTATATTTGCATTATATAGTGTATTCCACCAGATGACGTCACTACATATTTATTCCCTATGGGTGGAAATGCACCTTATTTTAGGCAATAGGCAATGTTTAATAGGTGGCCATTTTTGGTCTCTAACGCGCCAAGTGGGATTTTTTGCAAAGTGGGACTGTGATAATCCAAATCTAAAGTTTTCTCTTTGCATTTAGTTTATTGAAAATAATTGAATTTTTGTGTTTTTTCCTCTTATACAAATCGATGGTTTCGCAAACAAAACTGGTAATTAAAGGGTTAAAATCCTGAAATTGAATTTATTTTTGGTAGTTATGATGAGGACTGATGCTGGTTAAAAGATTTAACTTGGTAAAAGTGGAAAATAATAATAATATATAATATTTTAGGCAATGTTTAATATGTGGCCATTTTTGGTCCTTAATGCACTCAACGGTGTTAAAAATCTAATGCAGCACAAGGGTTAAATAAATGAATAAATAAAATAATCAAGAATCAGTGTCAAATATTCGGAGAGATCACAGTTAGTTTCATATAACACTAAATTATGATCATTTGTTGTTAATTTTAGTTAAATTGTTGATCTGCATGAGAGCCTCGTAAAGGTTTGACATGCAGTGAAGATGACGAGCGTGGCGCTGAAGGCCACACGGGGGCTCTCAGGGGTCAAAGTTCAGCAGTGTCGTTCACTGAAGTCAGAGACGTGTAAACCTGAAGTTTTGATGTTGTACGTTAATCAGATAGCGAGACAGAGAGATATACTTTAAATGGTTCTGTCAGGCCAGGCGCTTCATTCATGCTTTTAGGGGTTTTAGACTTTTTTTTATCTTTAGATCATGCAATTTTGATTTTATAACTCACAATTATACTTTTATAACATGCAATCACACAATTCTCACTCATATAATGCAATTCTGAGAAGAAAAAAAAAATTGTGTGATTGCTTTATCCAAATACTTGAAAAATGTAACCTGTAAAATACGAGTATTATGCAAAGACATTTCTAGAACCTTTTTGTCATAAAAACTTCTTTAAAATTGAGTCAAGAACCCATAAATCAATATAAAACCCCTTAATGCAAACATAAAAACGCTTTCATTTCACGCTCTGTTCATTTTTCCTCAAAACGACGTGCGAAACGTCCAATATTTTAAAAGAAAAAGAAAATACGTTTATTTATCTATTTATTTTTTAGTACCAACAAACTTTGGTAATTTTAGCAGGTTTGAGCAAAAAATGCATCCTCTACAATGTCCAAAGGATGCAAATGACAAATAAATAGCACAGCGAAATAAACATATACATCTTTAAACATCGACAGTAATACTACATAAAGAGGTTTATGGTACTTACTCTAACACAATTTGTTTTAAATAAAGCTCTGCAGGTTTACTTGGCACGTGTACGTAATAAATATCTAGTCGTCTTCATCAACACACAGCGGTTTCGGCTCCAGTTTTTCCAAAACATTTGAGATCCATATTCTCTCGCGTCCGAATGTTTGAACACGATTGCAATGTAAAGCGTCTCCCACTTGTTGCGTTGGTCTATTTATGGTGTAAGCATGTTTTGTTCAATATCCTGCTGTACATGTCCTGTAGCTCCTCTGAAAATATTTGGTTTTTGATTTTCGGGTTTTGATCCTTCAGTGCTTGGCCAGCTCAAGCATGACCTCCTCAGCGGGTCTCCAACAAAACCAAGATCAGGTTTCTTCTGTAGTGTGAGCCGTTTCGTTGTGTTTCCTGGTCTTGGAGTTGACAGTACAGCGAAGGTTTGTTGGTGTACGAGAGACTGGAGTGTGTGTGTGTGTGTGTGTGTGTGTTTGGTCTCAGTGTGGTTTCAGGAGGCGAAGTATGAGCTCTGCATGGAGTACAGGCGGTCGATGGGGTTTCCCACGCGGGTCTGAAGGGAGCCGGCGTCTGACGCGGCCAGAAAGCAGTCGCTCAGGCTGGTCAGAGACGTGTCACTGTCGATGTCGTGGAAAATCGAGTCGTTTCCTACAGAAGAGCAGACTGCATTAGGTCGATTAGCATGATAGATAACTTCTGCTCAACCACGCTGCATTTAATTGATCAAAAATACGGTAAAAAATGAGAAATATTATTACAATAGAAAAATTACTTTTTCTATTGTAATATATTGTGAAACGTAATTTATTCTTGTGATCAAAGCTGTATTTTCAGCATCATTACTCCAGTCTTCAGTGTCACATGATCCTTCAGAAAACACTTGATGCTCAAACGTTATTGTAATGTTGAAACAGTTATTGCTGCTTATTATTTTAGTGAAGAACCATATTTTTTTCCAGGGTTATTTGATTAATAGAAAGTTTAATAGAACAGCATTTCTTTTACATAGATTTTTTTTACTAAATCCTAAGCATCCACGCAAAAAAAAAAGAAAAATCTTATTGACCCCAAACCTTTATTGGTGTATATGATGAAAGTATAAAAATATACTCATAATAGTGATCAGAGACAGATGTAATTCGTTTTACCAATATTTCCTCACCAGTCTTCGTTATCAGTTCCGTATTATAATTTTAACTGGTAAATACCACAAATTGGTGGATCTTCACAGGTTATATCACTATTTCACTTCTTAGAAAAAAAACAAAAACAAATATATATATATATATATGTATATATAATGACACTAATAATAATATTCATGATATATTAAAAATAGTGCTCTCAAAACGATTATTTAACTAGTATAAAAGCGTATTTAAATATATTAGGGCAAAATAAAAGTTTGTGTTTACATAATATATGTGGGTGCACTGTGTATAATTATTTCATATATATATATATATATATATATATATATATAAATACACACACATGCATGTATATTTAAGAATAAAATATTATTTATATATAAAATATTTATATTTACATATAATATAAATTATATATAAATCTATATACAGTTTATGCATGAAAATATTTCTTAAATTTATACAAGCATGTGTGTGTACTTATATATATAAAATAATTATACACAGTACACCCACATATATTATGTAAACACAAACTTTTATTTTGGATGCGATTAATCGTTTGACAGCCCTAATATATATATATATATATATATATATATATATATATATATATATATATATATATATATGTATGATGTATGTGTGTGTGCAAATATATATTTCATAGTTATTCAATTATTAATTATACACTATCGATTCGGGATATCAGTTTTTAACTATTTAACCTTAAATATAATTGTCATTGGCTGTAAAAATGCATTATCAATCGATCTCTAATAGTAAAAGTTTCAGCAAGTACCGCTAACAAACAAATATGGTGAAGTCATTGAACAGAAGCTTGTGGTCCTCATGGACACAGTTAACCATAAGCCATAGAAATATGATTACACAAGAGTAGAACTGAGACTCTCGACTGCTTTAATTGGCTATAAAACGTTATATAAAGATCATATAAACGGCTCGTTTGCGTCAGCTCGCAGCGGGAGAAAACGCACGTATCAATATGTGATGGAGCGCGTCTGATTCACGCTCGCTTTCTCAGGAGGGCTGCATGTATTTTTATAGGCTTTTCAAAAACTAATTGACACTGTTACATAAGGGTGAAGACAGTTTAATGGCACATTTATTTTTATTGGGCCCATACGTGGCACTGGCGGCCGCTTCTGGTCAATATCGCTCCGAAGAGGAGCAACGGGACGCGAGTTTTGCTTTCGGAGACGGGTGACGTGTTGGCTGCTCACCGTATGGGTTCATGTGATCTCCGGGCATCTGTGGAGGAGTGAGCCCTTGCTGGAACGGGTCTGTGCTGTATCCGTTGGCCTCCATGGACACTAACTGGTGCTGTGGAGGCGGAGCCAGCGGCGTATACGAGTTCATCAGATTCTCCATTCGGCTTGAGATCACATCTGCAGACATGAGTTGAGTTACTGATGTGAACCTTGCTGGAGAACAGCATGTGTTGTGGAAGCGCGCGTGTGTGTGTGTGTGTACCTTGTCCGATTCTCTGAGAGTTTTGCTGCTCTTGTTGCTGCTGTTGTCGGCGCGCTAACTTCTTCATCTGAGGAACATACAAATACTCAATCAACTCTATTGAAGAGTTACTTAGGCAGTGTTATTTAAGTATTTTGAATGACCTGTTATTTTTACATTTTCAGTTTTCAGCTTCTGTCATTTTTTTTATTAGTTCTTTATTTAATATTAATATTTAGTTTTTTATTTATTATATTTCCTGTTAGTAATTTTAGCGATTTGACTTAAACTAAAATGTTACAAATTTAAGAATAAATAAATAATAAAAGATAAGATAAATTCAATAAATTAATCAATTCATTAATAGATAAATAATTCGAATAAAACATTAAATAAATAATACATCTCATTTACAGTACAGTAATATAGCAAGCTTATTAATATTTTGAAAGTAGCTATTATTTTTTTTCCATTTTCACATAATTAAAAAAACAATATTAATATTTAGGTTTAAGTAATTTTTCATTTTAGTTTAAGTTTATTTTCGGTTAGTAATTTGAGGGATTAAACTTAAACTGAAGTGTATTTTTTTTAAATAATAAATAAATAATGAAAGAAAATAGTAAAATAATAAATAAATATTTTGATTAAAATAAAAAAAATATAAAATTATTTAATTAAAAAAGATTTAAATAAACAAAGCGAGTTTTTATTCATATTTATTTTTACACTTTTTTTATTTTAATAAAATGTTTTAATTTTTAGTGATTAATTTTATGTGCTTGTCATTCATATTTATATATATAAATACATGGGTATATACGTAAATAATAATTAACGTATATTCAATTATAATAGGTTTAATACATTTTATTTCAGTTTTAGTTTATTTATTTTATTTCCAGTTAGTTTGATCCAACTCAAAATGTAACAAATGTAAAAATAAATAATAAAAGATAATATCTAAATAAAGTAAAATAAATAAATTATTAAATGAATGAATTAATAATACATCTGTAGAACAGTATTAAAGTGAGTAAAAATATGCGTCATATTTATAATATTACACTCTAAAAAATGCTGGGTTGTGTTAACCCAATTTTGGGTAAAATATGGACAAACCCAGCCATTGGGTTACATTTTTAAATTACATTTTTTACCCAATGGCTGGGTTTGTCCATATTTTACCCAAAATTGGGTAATTGTTAACTGTTCCTCACACACGGCTGATGTTATCTGGTTGCCCATGAGCAGATCGAGCAGCGCTGACGGTTGACCTAGGCTGGGTTCAGATCTCACCTTTGCCCTTTGGTTCTGAAACCACACCTGGACGACTCGAACGCTCAGACCGGTCTCAGCCGCCAGAGTCTCTCGGACCTGAAACACACACCAGCAATGAACATCAGTCTCGTATACACTGTAAAAAAAAGTTGTAAATAAAAGCAAAGATTTTGGAGAAGGTTTTACAAGAAAATACTTAGTCTTTCTATACTCAATGTGTTCCTTGCAGTTTCTTTGTAATTATTTGTGAGTGAAAATTGTTTGGATCACCATCTATTGTGTTGAAAATGATGTGATCTTATGTGATTTCTAAGTTTTTCTTATTATGTGTTTTAATGTTGTGATTTTATGTGCTGTCATTCCATCTCATGTGTTGGTAATTCTTTAAATGAACTTAATTACATTGTGGAAAGCACATTGGTCAACGGCTGTGGTTTTAAATTGTGCTATTCAAATAAATTGTCATTGTCAGGACAGTTGTTTTAGTGTACGAAGACCAGCAGCGTGAAGTCTGATCCCTCAGTGCCAGCCATTTGTATATGAAATATTTACATTATTCAATTAGCAGACACTTTTATCCAAAGGTGACTATTAATATGCATTGTGCAATAGTCAAGTCAAGCATATAACGCTTTTTATAATATAGATTGTTTCAAAGCAGCTTCAGAAAATAATGCTGAAGCGTTCGTGTTCAAACTCGTTCATCAAAATGAACGAATCTTTTTTCGAGTCATTTGGTTCATTCAACGAATTAAATGACTTGAAAAAAGATTCGTTCAGTTCAAACAGGAGAGTCACAAACCCTCTTAAACTTAAACTTTTGTATTTATTTTGGAAATGATCGATCGTTTCGCTTGATAAGACCCTTATTCATCGTCTGGTGTCGTTTAAAGCCCTTTGAAGCTGCACTGAAACTCTCATTTGGACCTTGAACCGTTTGGACCCCATTGAAGTCCATTATATGGAGAAAAATCCTGTAATGTTTTCGTCAAAAACCTTAATTTCTTTTCGACTGAAGAAAGAAAGACGTGGACATCTTGGATGACATGGGGGTGAGTAAATTTTCAGCAAAAGTTTTTTTTAAAGTGAACTACTCCTTTAAGGTTGGTTTGGGGTTTATTATGAAGGTCTCACCTTTCTGCATGGTTTGGAGGAGACCTCGAAGGAGGCCTTGAAAGCGCGCCGCTGCTGTGTGGTGAGGATAGTGCGAGGTCTTTTGGGTCTGCGCGGGTCTTTGCCATCATCGCTGCCTTTACCCTGTCCTGCTCCTTTCTCCTGCTTCACATCCACATCTTCATCCTCACTTTTATCTGCAGAAACACACACTTTAACATCACCTTTCTTCGCAGAGCAGACGAGAGGAGAGGCTAGAGTTGTGTTCTCACCGGAGTCGGACATCTCCGGGCTGACGGAGCGCAGCAAGTCCTTCTCTCTCTCGTAGTCGCTCTTACACAGCAGCTGTCCCTCCTTCAGGACGAACTCGTCTCCTTTACACAGCTGCCGCTCACACACACAGCAGCAGAAGCAGTTCAGATGATACACACTCTCCAGTGCGCGCATCACGAACTCAGTGGGAGCGATCTTCTCCAGACAGCCGCTGCATTTGGTCGCGAACAACCTGACGAGGAGAAGCAACTAATCAAAACACGTTCATGGTCGCATTCATTTATTAGTGCACGCCTTTCTGAGGAAATAAAGTGTGTGTTTTCATATTATTTCTTTAAAATTCATATTATTAGTATAATAGTTAATTTTCCATAAATAAAGATAAATGCATTGCATTTGTTGTTATTTTAAATGTTTAAAAGCTGCGAGCAAGTTTTCTCTTTTTTATAGAAATGACTACTTTTATAAAGCAAGGATGCACTGCATTTATTAAAGGTGACAGTAAAGACATTTATGATGTTTACAAGAGATTTCAAATAAATGCTGTTCTTTCAAACTTTCAATTCATCAAAGAATACTTAAAAAAATATTGTGGTTTCTATTTCAAATATTTCTTGAGCATCAAATCATCATATTATCATGATTTCTGAAGGGTCATGTGACACTGACGACTGGAGTAATGATGCTGAAAATGCAGCTTTGATCACAGGAATAAATTACATTTTTACAATATATTCAAATAGAAAACAGCTCTTTTAAATAGCAATAATATTTCGCAATTTTACTATATTTATTATAAATTAAATGCAGTCTTGGTGAGCAGAAGAGACTTCATTCATCTTACTGACCCCAAACTTTTGAATGGCAGAGTTCGCAGATTTATATCACCGGATTTGAACATGACATATTGTAGGCTACACAGCAGGATCTCTGGTCTTAATTATTTAAAGTACAACGTGAAACAGCAAAGCATTTCTTTGGTTAACACTCAAACACCCTGACGTGAAATCCACCGCAAAGCTCAATAATTCTGACGCATTAAGCAGATCTTCCCTCAGAGCGGCGTCTTCTCCCACTCCAATAAAGTTCATCCAGAAATATCACAAGCGCACAGATCAATGCGTGACTGACACCGGACGCCCCAGCGGTGCCGCCGCGCTCGTGATTATGACTTTGAAAGAGATTTTTAATAAGCCTCGAGATATGATGGTATCATGAGGTGAGACGACACAAAAGAGTTTTACAGAGGAGTCAATATTCAGAGAAGGACCCACAGGAAGGAAAACCACAGATGAGAAGATCTCTTTAATATCTCGACTGTTTCTCACAGGCATCTCAAACTCGCCAACATCCCAAAAACTGCTATCAAAGATCTCAACAAACACATTTCCTTTAGCTTATTGTTTGACATATGTCTCACATGATTATGCATATAATTGAGCCATTGAACTTTCAGCAATACCCTTTTCTACAAAGTACAAGGTGTTCAATGTTCTCCCTCAAACCCTTCCTTTCTCCATCTTCTGCTAATGTTTAATAATCGCACATGTTTCTCTTCTTCCTCTGTCTGTCACTTCCCATTATGCTGGTGTCTGTAATTCCCATGATCCTTCTGGAGATCCCCCTTTCTTCTATTGTTCTTGAGAACTAATCCTGTCCTTTTCTCTGTCTTTTGTTGACAGGACCACAGCGCCGGCTTTGTCCCGAGTCTTTGTCAGAACAGCCATGAGTGACACTTGCATCAGTGCGACTCTTCAAGGAACGTTAACAGAACCTTCGTTCAGTGCTATCTGCTCTTAAATAATGTTCTTAAAATGTTATTTATACATCGTTCATAATTTAAGTTTAAGAATGTTCGGAACATTCAAAAGTTTTCAGAATGTTCGGAACATTTAAAAGTTTCAGAATTTTTGGAACATTTAAAAGTTTCAGAATTTTTGGAACATTTAAAAGTTTCGAATGTTCTGAACATTTAAAAGTTTAAGAATTTTTGGAACATTTAAAAGTTTCGAATGTTCTGAACATTTAAAGGTTTCAGAAAGTTCCGAACATTTAAAAGTAGAACATTCAGAATGTTCGCAACATTCAGAAAGTTCAGAACATTTAAAATTTTCAGAATGCTCAGAACATTTAAAAGTTTCAGAATTTTCGGAACATTTAAAAGTTTCAGAATGTTCAAAACAATTCAAAATTTCAGAATGTTCAGAACATTTAAAAGTTTCAGAATGTTCGGAACATTTAAAAGTTTCAGAAAGTTCAAAACATTCAAAAGTTTCAGAATGTTCAGAACATTTAAAGGTTTCAGAATTTTTGGAACATTTAAAAGTTTCAGAATGTTCAAAACAATTCAAAATTTCAGAATGTTCAGAACATTTAAAAGTTTCAGAATGTTCGGAACATTTAAAAGTTTCAGAATGTTCAGAACATTTAAAAGTTTCAGAAAGTTCAGAACATTTAAAAGTTTCAGAATGTTCGGAACATTTAAAAGTTTCAGAAAGTTCAAAACATTAAAAAGTTTCAGAAAGTTCAGAACATTTAAAAGTTTCAGAATGTTCGGAACATTTAAAAGTTTCAGAAAGTTCAAAACATTAAAAAGTTTCAGAATGTTCGGAACATTTAAAAGTTTCAGAAAGTTCAAAACATTAAAAAGTTTCAGAATGTTTAGAACATTTAAAAGTTTCAGAATGTTCGGAACATTTAAAAGTTTCAGAAAGTTCAAAAAATTAAAAAGTTTCAGAAAGTTCAAAACATTAAAAAGTTTCAGAATGTTCGGAACATTTAAAAGTTTCAGAAAGTTCAAAACATTAAAAAGTTTCAGAATGTTCGCAACATTCAAAAGTTTCAGAAAGTTCTGAAAATTTAAAAGGTTTCAGAAAGTTCGGAACATTTAAAAATTTCAGAATGTTCAAAACAATTAAAGATTTCAGAATGTTCGCAACATTCAAAAGTTTCAAAATGTTTGGAACATTTAAAATTTAGAATGTTCAGAACATTTAAAGGTTTCAAAATGTTCGGAACATTTAAATGTTTCAGAAAGTTCAAAACATTTAAATGTTTCAGAATGTTCAGAACATTCACATTATGTTCTCAAAATTATAAAATGAAATGTTTCCAAGTCAAGAATGCGAATGCACAAGTAAACTCGACAGGATGAGTTACACACTGAAGTTTTACAGATAAAACTAACTGAGTAATAGTACTACTGATTGTTTGACTTAAGACAAGCAATGTGGAAATTAACTAAAAGAAGATGGTGCATAAGATTTTTGGCTTACACTTTATTTCAATGGTCCACTTTAGACATTCTTCTAACTACAAGTAAATTTGCAACATGTGAATTAACTCTCATTAGAGTAGTGTTAGGTGTTCAAGAATAAGCTGACATTGCAAAGTTACTTATAGTTAGTAAAATGACTATAGTGGACCATTGAAATAAAGTGTAACCAGTTTTTTTGGTCTCTTTTATGTGTGTGTGTTGGAGAGAGAAAGTACCATAAGAAAGAACTTGTTTTGATTGACACTGTGCAGTTGTTGAAACTAATCCCTCTTTAACACCATTAAAGACAACCTTAAGAAGTGAAAGTCTTCACGCTCAGTCAGTCATGCTTAGAGAAGCCTTCAGATCTGTGATCTTCAATGTGTGCATTTGATATCGATGTTTGTATGTGTGAGGGGGTTTTATTTATCCTTCTCTCTCTATTTGTTTGCCATAGATCAGAAATGTAACAAACACAAATAATAATTTATCCCTCGTTTGCCGCCACCAAAGTTGTTCAGAGCAGACACGTCTGAACCGGCTTATGCAAAACCACCAAACATCTCTCCGAACACCAAACACCAGCCCGACCGAGAGAGAGAGAGAGAGAGAGAGAGAGAGAGAGAGAGAGAGCTTAAGACCAGAGATTACTTACAACAACATCTCTTCAGATCCGCTCTAGGTGCTTTAGAAACAAGAAGACATCATGTAGAATTCAATACGGGGTGACATTGATGATACGCAGAAGTTTATGCATTGGAGAAATGACAACACAAATTATTCAACTATTAATTGTAAAAGTATACAAAACGAACGTGGAGCAGCTCAGAATTTCACTAGAAACTTGGGATTTTCATATATAAGGCTCAAGAGGAGTGCGTCTACACACACATGCATTCAATTGTAACTGGTACGTCATTTAAAAGTAATTATATCCTTTTTACATTGCCTTTGGATGGCATTATGGACTTGCAGACCTCTCAATGTGTGTGTGTGTGTGTTTGATTTTTCCAACCGCCTCTTCCACATCCATACAGCACAGATGCATGTGCACTACAAAAGGACTAAAGATGTCATTAAACCCAGGCGCTTTCCTCTGAAGGTCCTGTATGGAAAATACCCTGTAGTCCACACACACACACACACGGCACGTTTACCACATTTAACTACACTCTGACCCTATCAAAGCATATAAGCCACATCCACTCGCCTCTATAAAATTCGAAAGATCTCAGATGCATCGAGTGTAGGAAGTGGGACTCGAGGTTCAATAACAATTCACTTAACTTAAAACACTCGAACAATGACAATTTACTATTTTAAATGTATATAAAACTTTATGCAATAGGCCTACAAAATGTTTCAAAGCAGCTTCACATTAATATCAGGAAAATAACGTTGTTATAATGTCGAAAAATTCACCAATTCTGAAACAAATTCAATTTCAGCTGTAAAGCAGCTCTACAGAAAACAATATAATTCAGTTCAAATTCTGTTCTCATCTGATAGTGTCAGTGCAGTTAAATCGATAATTATACTAATATTAATTATACATATACATATGAAGAGTTCAGATGCAAAAGCCTCTAAGTGCCATTTGAAATTTTCTTCTAAAATGATCATTTTTATCAAGCTTGTATATTTAAGTTCAGTGATTTCACTTAAATGGCAATGATAATTACCTATTAATTGTCATTTAAGTGAAATTACTGAACTTAAATATACAAGCTTGATAAAAATGGTCATTTTAGAAGAAATTTTTATATATTATATATATATATAAATAAATATATTATATTATATATATTAAATTAATATATATTATATTAAATATATTATTTATATATATAATATATTATATTATATATAAAATATATTATATATAAATATATATAAATATTTTATATATTTATATATATTTTATATATTATAAAATTTATATATACATTTTATATATATATATATATCAATAACCCAGAGTCTAGGAAGATCATGCATTGCATAATAAAGAAAAACTTGTCAAGGTTACAATTTATTTTAAGGTGTCTGTGTTACAGAGTAATTATGCATTTAAGTACTGAGCAATAATTAACTACAAGTAGGCTATACTAATGGGTTAGGGTTAGATACTGTAGTTGCATGTAATTATGCATAATTTACCATTATCAAATATAAACTGTTCTGTAAAATTACAACAAGCTGTGTGAAAATGATTGGGTTTGGCTGATTTATTCAATTACAAGTTTATTTGTGTTTTAATAGAACTAAATGATCACAAAATATGATAATTGATCAGATAGACTAATTGTTATGCTTTCATTTGACTACAGTGGCAGTCTGATTAGACTGAAGATAAGAGGTGTGTGTGTTTAGCGCTGTGGTAAATGAAGCGTGTGTTTGTCCAGGGCCTCACAGTAAACTCCTGCCCGGATGATACAAGCTCATCACTCACTGCTCAACTCATATTAACACTGGAATCGCCCATAGACATGCTAAACTCACCATTAAGATCCAAACGCAAACACACACGAGCATGGAGGATCTCTTTGAAAAAGGAGCATAAAAAATAGATTTGGATGAACCTCACGAAATCTGCTATTAATAACCACCCAAAATAAAAAAAACAGAACAATTATGGACGAGAAATAATAAATTGCATATAACAAATTAAGGCGAATGGAAAAAAAATAACTATTTAATTTTGGAAAAAAATTAATTAATACATTGCTTACTTGCTTAACATGGTAAAATAATGGGAAAGATGTTTTTGCATCAAAGCAATGATAGAATGTGCTGAAAATAATAAATAGTTAATTAGTTAAAAGTTAAAAAAAATTAAAAAGTTAATTACTTATATACATAAAATGTATATAAAAAATTATAAAAACTATTATTGGTATTATATAACATAATCTACTGTATGTAAAACCATAAACCATAATTTTAATTTTATACACAATACCTATTTTTCCCCTTCCTTTCCACCTGTGCAAATGGTCATATAAAAATGGTCCTATAAAACTAAATTAAGTTTGTTTTGGGGAGAAAGCACATGCGGACTAGCATAAATAGGCTACAAAATGATAACGCAAAACTGCAGAATGAAGTTATTTTAAATAGCAATCGGAGCGAAGGATAGGGAAAGGAAGATGAAATCAAAGATGAGAAAGGAGAGAGTGTGTGAAAAGAATACAGCAGGTACACAGTGTGTGTGTGTGTGTGTGTGTGTGTGTGTTTGGACAGCTGCTTTTCCTGAGTTTGGCAGCTCTATTCAGACTGGAGTTTACTCAGCTCTGCCACAACAGCAAACAGAGTATGAGCGAATAATGGAGCACACACACAAAGCTAACACACAAACACGCGCTCAAAACACTGTTACACTTGCTTTACACTTAAAAATAAAACCGTAAGTTCAGGAAAGAACTATTTTTGCTGGATAATGTTCTTGAACTGAACTAAAGTCAAAAAATTCTTCAGATCAGTTTCATAAACCACTAGAACAGAAATGGTTTCCTAAAGAATACAGTAATTAAAAACGTGAAAAGTTCGCCTATGGCATCATGCTGTAAAACCCTTTCTTTCATTTTAAGTGTGCACGTCATCTATTAGGAAACACATAGAAGCGTATATTGAAGCTGATTAGAGGGTAATTTCTTACAGACCCGGACAGATCTGAGCTCATGGTCTAAAAATGGTCCCTCAGAAGTCCAGGTTTTGTGTAGGTAGCAGAAGAAACCCTGGCCACAGAATCTGTGCAGTGTTCGGGACGTATTATCAAACCCAGATCCGACCACAGGCCTGAATGGAGTCCATTCTCTCACAGCTTCTCATTGGCTGTGGCTCAAAACCTTGTGAGCAGACTAGCTATACAGCATTATTGGGTATCATACTGGCCTATTCGTGCCCAAAAATGCTGTCTTGGTAGCAGAAAAAAATTAAAGTGTTACTAAAAAGTAAATTAAATAATAAAAAAACAGTTATAATGATTCTCACATCAAAGCAATGTTAACTAAGGAAAATTGTATCAATTCTCATGAAAACAAAATTATTTAGAAAATTAATACAAAAATCAACCCCAAAAATACTGTTTAACAAAGTAACACAAAATAAAATGAAGTAAAATAAAATAACAAATCATGAGAAAGATTTTCACATCAAATCAATGATAAACTTTGATGAACATAGCCTTAAAAAAGTATGTTCATAAAAATAAATGTTACAATTAATTAGTTATATTAATAAAATGAATATAAAAAATGAATAAAAAATAGTATAAAATTGTTGTCTAAAAAAATGTGGTTGTTATATTAATTTAGCACGCAAAATAAAATAAAGTAAAATAAAATAACAAATCATGAGAAAGATTTTCACATCAAATGAATAATAAATTTGATGATCATATTAAAAAAGTATGTTCATAAAAATAAATGTTACAATTAATTAGTTTAATAAAATGAATATAGAAAATGAATTTTAAAAAATAGTAATGATTTTATATAGCCTTGCTAGATTATTGAGTATTATGGGCATATACGTCCCCAAAAAATGCTGAGTAACAAAGTAAAGATAAAATAAATAAAATAAAATATACCGGTAATATAAAAAACAGCAACATTTAGCCACATGTGTGGCTAAGGAATCACCAAAAGTAGATTAAATAAATACAAAAAAAAAATAGTTGTAAAGATTCTGACATAAAATCAACGATGAACTAAGGGAAATTCTATCAATTCTCATGAAAACAAAATTAATTTAGAAAATTAATACAAAAATCAACCCCAAAAATACGGTTTAACAAATTAACATAAAATAAAAATAAAATAACAAAACAAGTCACAAGAAAGATTTTCACATCAAATCAACGATAAACTTTGATGAACATATTAAAAAAAGTATGTTCATAAAAATAAATTTAACAATTAATTAGTTATATTAATAAGATCAATGTAGAAAATTAATAATAAAAAAGTAATGGTTTTATATATAGCCTTGCTAGATTATTATGGGCATATTCATGCCCAAAAATGCTGAGTAACAAATTAAAAATAAAATATACCGGTAATATAATATAACAGCAACATTTAGCCACACGTGTGGCTAAGGAATCACCAAACAACCACAAAATAATAAAATAAAATGTTATTAAAAAAGTAAAAAAAAAAATAATAAAAAAAAATTAGGTATAAAGATTCTCACATCAAAGCAATGTTAACTAAGGGAAATTGTATCAATTCTCATAAAAAAAAAAATGTTGTTATAGAAAATTAATATAAAAATCAACCCCAAAAATACTGTTTAACAAACTAACACAAAATAAAGAAAAAAATAATAAAATAAAACAAATCATGAGAAAGATTTTCACATCAAATCAATGATAAACTCAATGGTTTTATAGCAGTGGTTTTATATAGCCTTATTCATGCCCAAAAATGCTGAGTAAAAATAAATAAATAAATAAATAAATAAAAACAGCCACATTTACCCACACACGTGGCTAAGGAATCACCAAGCAACCGCACATCAATGCGCTAAAAACAACTCTGAACAAATTGACAACCCCATAGCAACACCCTGGCAACAAGCCACAGCAGGTCTGCATGGGCAAACAAGACATCAGAGAAAATACTTTTCCTCTCTAACTAACTAACAATCCCATCGTATAAGCGTTGATCTAACACTCGTTTCCTCTAAATCTGACCAAGTTTAACGAGTCTCTCTCCTCATCTGGTGCGTTTCCATGTTGGTTTGGCTGATGTAAAGCAGACGTCGCTGTTTAGCACGGCTCAGCGGGGCTCTATTCGCTGCTAAAGTGAGCGATCTGACAATATACCCAGAGCTGCAGTTACGCGCCCTGTAATTGCCGTCTAGGGGTTGCAGCTGCTTGGCTTGAAGATAAGCCAATCAGAAAGAGGCCAGCACATGATTGACAGGAGGATATTGCTAATACCCCCACCTCCTCAAGCGTCCCATTGGCTGACACAAAGAACACAAGGGTTTATTTTACACGAGGGGCATCTGTGCAAAGCAATAAAGCCTGGTAGAACCACAAGAGTGGCAAGCCAGATTTTCCTCAAGATCTATAGCGTTGCTTAATCTCGGGCTTAACGTGGATGTCAAAAGGCCAGCGCGCTCTCCACAGCAGATGTGCCGGGTTTTGTTGTCCAGTACACACCATATGAACTACTTCTGGAGAGAATCAAAGTGAAGAGATCCCGACGGAGAGTTAATTAAGTGGACGCTACTTGAAGTGAACAGCTCTCGCTTTTAGGCTTCGTTCCAAAACCTAGTGAGCGGCCTTGCTGTCCGCAGCCTAGATAGGGGGCATCCCAACCCAAATACCGTAAGCAAACTATCTGCAGTAATACAAAAGTAAAGTAGTTACTCTAATAAGCACACAAATATACTATTCAAAAGCAGCTTCACAAAATAAACTGGTTACACTATTTTAAGGTGATGTAGTTGCATTGCAATTACTTAAATAAGTGCATTAATTAACTGCATGGTTTGGGTTAGGGTTCATTACATGTAATTAGGCATTATTTGCTGTTATCAAGTACTTAGTAACCTCACCTTAAAATAAAATGATACCAAAAATTCTAATAGGAGTAAAAACACACAGCCCAAGCCACCAGTAATAAAAATAATACAAATTATAACGATACATACCATTATTAGAAATATATATTACGATATTTATTATATTAATTTATATATTCACTTTATTAAAACATTAAAAATATAAAAAATATATGCATGATGGCATTTATAATCAACACTGATTACTACAGAGCTCATTGCAATGCATTCTGGGATGTTTTCTCTTTTGGAATTTGGATAAAATATATCTTGGAAGGATGACAATGCCTCCCTTTAGGATTTTTGCTGATAATTTACTCGCCCCCATGTCATCCAAGATGTCTGTGTCTTTCTTTCTTCAGTCGAAAAGAAATGAAGGTTTTTGATGAAAACATTCCAGGATTTTCTCCATATAATGGACTTCAATGGAAACCAAACGGTTCAAGGTACAAATGAGAGTTTCAGTGCAGCTTCAAAGGGCTTTAAACGACACCAGACGATGAATAAGGGTCTTACCAAGCGAAACGATCGATCATTTAATAAATAAATAAAAAAGTTTAAGTTTTATAAGCACAAATGCTCGTCTTGCTCTGTTCTGTGATGCGCGTTCGTGACTCTCCTGTTTGAATTCGTTTATCAAAATAAACGAAACGACTCGAAGGGTCCTAGATAAGACCCTTATTCATCGTCTGGTGTCATTTAAAGCCCTTTGAAGCTGCATTTAAACTCTCATTTGGACCTTGAACCATTTGGTCCCCATTGAAGTCCATTATATGGAGAAAAATCCCGGAACCTTAATTTCTTTTCAACTGAAGAAAGAAAGACATGGACATCTTGGATGACATGGGGGTGAGTAAATTATCAGCAAAAGTTTTTTTTTTTTTTTAAAGTGAACTCTCCCTTAAAGTGCTGTCTAGGTAGGCAGCTCACTAGTGTTTGGCACAGAGCCACAGTCTGCCATCCATGAGGTTACCGCATTGACACACAAACGTTGAACAAGGGAGAGTCTTCGGCCCGAGGCTGGAAAAAGCCTGAGCCCAGAGCTCACAGTCCGGTTTTAAATTACCCCTGACCCTCGTGCTCTGCCCACAGAGACTAAACAAACAGCAATATGGGCCGTTTTGAAGAGGAGGTCCTCGATCTGCTATGGAGACTCTTTAACAAGGGCTCCTTAATCTGTGGCTGGGGGTTTACGCCGGTGACCCAGCTGTGAGATTACGGCGAGTCTCAAGTGCCTCACCTCGACCCCCGATCAATCCCTCTTAGAGAAGCTTTAGCCACATCTGAGAGTGATGCTGGATTAGTCTGTGTGTTTTCCCACCATTTTATGGACCTTTGGCTGTGCAACGGGATGTTTGTTTGAGTTTTAATTAGCACTGGTAATCCTTAGATTATTAGACCTGAGGTCTGGAATGTTTACTCTGCGAACGCCCGCGAAATATCCGGATAATTAATTAGTGATGCCTTCAAATTCCTGATTCATTTGATTCCTTGTATATAATTTCGGAATATTCCTGTATATTTATGATCGCCATCATACATCTAACACTCTTTAATAACTAGCTAGACTGTGTAATTGACCCAGGCAACGCAACTTCTTTCTTGATTTTTCTTGATCAAATTATCTAAAAAAAAATCAATATTAACTGTTTATAATAATAGGAAAATTGCCTCTCAAATAAATGTATCTCGTTTTAAAGACATTTCAATATTTCTACTGGAAAACGAGACACAAATATGGATTTAGAAAATGCTTTAGTGATCTCATTCTGTGCTCTCCTTTTTCTTACCTCAAAAAAATCATTTTAAGCTCAAATCAACATTTCATGTCTATTTTTATGTTTTACATTAGTGTTCATTTAGTAAACAAAAATGTTCGTCATTGACCATTTATCCATGACTAAAGACGATACGATGACAAGACGACACCAAAGTCATTAAACGATAACTGTGACCAAATTAACATGCAATACACTCTCTAAACTTTTGTCCATTTCTGGTGTTAATATGTACATTTTAGGTGCTAATATGTTCATTTTAGGTGCTAATATGTACATTTCAGGTGTTAATATGTACGTTTTAGGTGTTAATATGTACATTTAGGTGCTAATATGTGCATTTTAGATGCTAATATGTACATTTTGATTTTAAGTGTTAATATGTACATTTCAGGAGCTAATATGTACATTTTAGGTGTTAATATGTACATTTTAGATGCTAATATGTCCATTTCAGGTGTTAATATGTACGTTTTAAGTGCTAATATGTGCATTTTAGATGCTAATATGTACATTTTGATTTTAAGTGTTAATATGTACATTTCAGGAGCTAATATGTACATTTTAGATGCTAATATGTCCATTTCAGGTGTTAATATGTACGTTTTAAGTGCTAATATGTGCATTTTAGATGCTAATATGTACATTTTGATTTTAAGTGTTAATATGTACATTTCAGGAGCTAATATGTACATTTTAGATGCTAATATGTCCATTTCAGGTGCTAATATGTACGTTTTAAGTGCTAATATGTGCATTTTAGATGCTAATATGTACATTTTGATTTTAAGTGTTAATATGTACATTTTAGGTGTTAATATGTACATTTTAGGTGCTAATATGTACATTTTAGATGCTAATGTGTCCATTTCAGGTGTTAATATGTACGTTTTAAGTGCTAATATGTACATTTTAGGTGCTAATATGTGCATTTTAGATGCTAACATTTTGATTTTAAGTGTTAATATGTACATTTCAGGAGCTAATATGTACATTTTAGGTGATATGTCCATTTTAGGTGCTAATATGTCCATTTCAGGTGTTAATATGTACATTTTAGGTGTTAATATGTACATTTTTAGGTGTTAATGTGTGCATTTTAGGTGTTAATATGTACATTTCAGGAGGTAATATGTCCATTTTAGAAGCTAATAAGTACATTTCAGGAGCTAATATGTCAATTTTAGTTCCTAATATGTACATTTTAGGTGCTAATATGTCCCACTAAGGTACCAATATGCAGCCTTTAGGTACAAAAGTGTACCTTTTGAAAAGGTACAGCCCCAATGACAGCTTTTGGACCTTTTTTTCTGAGAGTGTATCATGGACGGAAAAAGACCAGACTAAAACATAGATAAAAAAAAAAAAAAAAAACTTTACAGAAACTATTTTTGTTGAAAATAATACAGACTGTGCAAGCCTTCATGCTTGTGGCTGCCAGATGTCCGAATCATGATGAAAATGTAATAAAACTGAGCATGGATCTCGACTATATTTGTAAGCTGCAAACATGTACTGCGCACCAGTACATTAAACTTCAAAAGTACGTAAATAACATCAACGTACTTGTATAAATGAACTGACAGGTATCACTCAAATGCATGATTTTTCAACACTCTCTGCCTCATTTTTCCCCAAGCTGGAGCGCCGGAGCCCAGAGAGTCGAGAGCCAGCCCTCTCTCAGCTTTAAGAGTAAATATTGGAGCTGCGCTAACAGTCCGGCCTTGAGTCGACAACAAAAGACCCAAACTGTGTGCGGGACATTGTCAGAGCGTCACGTTTCCATAGCAACACTGGCACATTGTGGGATGTTGGACCCTGATGAAGGCTAAATCCTGGAGACCGAAAGAAAAGTCCGATTCTGAGAACTTCGGTGGTTTGTGGTGTGACTATTACAGTAGAGCTTCAACCAGTCAGACAATCAGCAGACGTTTACACTCAACTCAAGTAGGACATATAAAAAATAAAAAAAATCAAGAAGCCCATAATTTTGTGTTAGGGTTATACGTATAATCTAGGCCTATAAATGTGAATCTACTCTAAACTGAATGTGCCAGTGTTATAGAAAAACATGAACCTATTAAAAATGCAATAGTCCTCATATAGAAAGCGTGTTTAACTGTGTCTTTTAGAAATAATTCTATTTCAGACTCATTTGTCAGTGTTATTTCTGTTATACTATAATAGTTTTATTGTCATTTTGAATTAGGTTCATTTTTGTTTGTTTGTTCGTTTTACCTTTATTGTCTGTTCAGATTAACTGGACAGAAATTCATCTTTGATACTGACTTCAACAACATTCTACAACCACATTAAACAAAACACATAATACACACATAATAATTAATAAATACATGATTCAATAAAAATACAGTGTACATAATTCACAATAACATCCCTAATTGAGAATTTGGTTTAAAACAGTCAAAAAATGATAATTTTTTATCATTTTATACGTTTTTAAGAATATGTCTATGCTTTTTACTATTTTTTTTATTTTAGTTTTAGTAATTTTAGCACATCGAGTTAAACTAAATGAAAATGATAAATGTTGCCTTGCCAACTAGCTATTTCAAGCTATAAAAATGTTTTTAATGTTTTAGTTTTTACAGTATAGTCAACATTTGAAGTGTATCAAAAAAGTTCAAAGTTGAACAAAATATCACCTAAGACGAGAACAGGTATTGTTCAAAATTCATGTATAACTTTGATGAGAGGTTGAATATGAATGATTATCCTTCTGTGGTTATCACTATTCATTCTGAGCATTCTGTGCAGTGTTGTAGTCGAGACCACCTCACTCGAGTCCGAATCGAGACCGAGACCAGAGAGAGTCGAGTCCGAGACCAGAGACGGTCGAGTCCAAGTCGAGACCGAGACCAGTGAGAGTCGAGTCCGAGTCGAGACCGAGACCAGTGAGGGTTGATTACCTAATTTACTTTTATTTACTTAGAGAAATCCTTTTTTTTTTTTTTTTTTTACTGAATTTACTTAGAGTTTAAAAAATATGATCAGTTTAGGGTAAAAAGGCCACATAGTAGGTGGTGTTAAAAGTAATTTTATTACAATTTGTCATGCGCAGTTGCGCACTAGAAAATCACCAATCACTGGATGTGTCAATCAATTTAAAGAAATATTTTATTCACATACATTAATAATCATGAAAAATATTTTGAATTGAACTCGAGTGGACTCGGGAATAAGTCCGAGTCCTAAAAAAACAAATGTTCGAGTACGAGTCAATTCCGAGTCCAAATGGACACGAGTCCATGACAAGACCAAGACCATTAAAATATGGTCTCGAGACCGAGTCCGAGACCGAGTCCGAGTCTCGAGTACTACAACACTGCTTTGGTGTGAGAGACCCGGGTTCGAGTTGCTCCAGAGGCGTGCGACCTCTGACATATACAGCAATTGTAAGTCACTTTGGATAAAAGCGTCAGCTAAATGAATAAATGTAAATGTGATCCACTTCAAATGTCCACTACTGTAGAATAACCCTGAATTATGTAAAATAAAAGCCTAAACATTTAAAAATAATATACAATATGATAGATAGATAGATAGATAGATAGATAGATGGATAGATGGATAGATGGATAGATAGATAGATAGATAGATAGATAGATAGATAGATAGATAGATAGATAGATAGATAGATAGATAGATAGATAGATAGATAGATGGATAGATAGATAGATAGATAGATAGATAGATAGATAGATGTCCTACAGTAATGAGTAAGCAGGTGCTTTACCGAAAACGAGCCCCTTTAAAAAGTGGTGATTCAACTTGCTAAGCAAACAGAGTTCTGGAGAGCAGACGCTCAGACAGTAAATTTGAAGATCACCATAGAAACCATGAGAAAAGATCATCTTTAGACCAGGAGAACAAGATGGACAACGGCAAAAACACACACACACAGTCGCAGATAACAGTTAGGAGGAGGAATTTTCTACTGTTGCTGCACTTGTTGAGTTCAACATTAAGAATTGAGTAACTAACTAAAAGCAGCACGAGAGATCAGAATATCAAACCCTAGCAACCACATAACATTATTATGTTATTATTTTTCAATGTCTATAAGTAGACATGCATGATGGGAAATGTAGCCCTTAATAATCCAGGGAGTGTGTGGCTACACTCTAAAAAATGCTGGGTTGTTTGAACCCAAATTTGGGTCAAATATGGACAAACCCAAATATTGGGTTAAAAATGCAATTTAAAATTTTAACCCAACTTCAACTTTTTAATTTTTTTTTAATTAGATTTTAACCCAACATTTGGGTTTATCCATATTTGACCCAAATTTGGGTTCAAACAACCGAGCATTTTTTAGAGTGTAATAGTGACACAACAAGAAGAAAAAATCTGAATACGGTTTCTATAACTAAAGAAATCAACATGCGGCGACTTTGAAACATTAGATCTGGGAAAGACCTTTGGGCTTGAATGACATGTTGTGGTAGAAAAAAGAAAACAAAAAAGAAAACACACACACACACACACTTACTCTAGCGTGGCTATGCACACAATATATAGGTCAAACCCTGAAAGCGTCATAAGGAAGAACAGAGTTTGTCCTGAAATGTGCCTGCGTGCATAAACATGCATTCACATCTCTTTGTATCTGCTGATAGGGATTTCTCAAGACTTATTTCAAATGGGAGTTTAATGCGGCCTGGAGAAACAGGTAGAACTGAATACCTGGTGCTGTATGAGTAATCAGTACAAAATGTGGTGGGTGTGTGTGTGTGTGTGTGTGTCCCGACATCAGTTTGCTGCTGTTTATTAGCCTGTCACAACAACAACAGACTTTTAAATGTGTGACGATAAATGACTGGACACACCCTAACTAATAAAGAACTCAACTGACTGTTCACAAAGACCCGCCCCTTTTAGTTACTGTTGTTATATGTCCAACAAGCCATGCCGCTTTTAATAAAAATGTGCATCTGTAGTTGGAATAAATATTTTTAAACAATTCCTCATGGTGTAGTGATGCGTTAAGTCCATATTTCAGTTAATGCCACGGTACGTTTGAGTGTAATATCAGTCGGCTGTCTGAGGGGCCGTATCAGTTACAAACAAGTAAAGCCTGCTTCCATCTCAAAGTAAAAAAATAATACAAATAATTAGGTTTAAAATAAGAAATAAATATATTATTTAAATAAATAAAATTAATAAAATAAATTCAAATGTTAAGGTAAAGTTTAAAATAGGAAATAAAATATTATATTATATAAATAAATAAAATTAATAAAATTAATACAAAAGTTTAAAATAAGAAATAAAATATTATATTATTTAAATAAATACAATTTATAAAATAAAGTAAAATATAAAAGGTAAAGTTTAAAATAAGAAATAAAATATTATATTATATTATATAAATAAATAAAATTAATAAAATAATTAAAACTATTAAGGTAAAGTTTAAAATAAGAAATACAATATTATACACAGGAATGGGAAATTAAATAGGAAATAAAATATTATATTATATAAATAAATAAAATTAATACAAAAGTTTAAAATAATAAATAAAATATTATATTATTTAATTAAATAAAATTAATAAAATAAATTAAAATATGAAAGGTAAATTTTAAAATAATTAAAAAAATATTATATTATTAAGATAACGTTTAAAATAAGAAATACAATATTATACACAGAAAATATAAAAAAATAAAATATTATATAATTTAAATAAATAAAATAAATTAAAATATAAAAGTTAAAGTTTAAAATAATAAATAAAATATTATATTATATAAATAAATAAAATTAATAAAAATATAAAAGGTAAATTTTTAAATAATAAATAAAATATTATATTATATAAATAAATAAAATTAATAAATAATTTAAAATATTAAGGTAAAGTTTAAAATAAGATATACAATATACACAGAAAATATAAAGTATCATTTTGAGCTAATGTTTAAAATAAGAAATATATTATTTAAACCAATCAAATTAATAAAAAGTTTAAAAAAAGAAATCAAATATTATATATATATTTTTTCATTTTAATTAAAATATAAAGTAACATTTTGAGGTAAAGTTTAAAATAAATGATAAAATATTACATACATAAAATAAAAATAAAAAAATAATGAAATTATAAAGTAACACTTTAAAAATATCATTACAACAATAAGGCTACCACCAATTTTATTGATTTATTTTAACCTCAGACAGGCTTCTACACCCGAGGAACAGGAAGAGAAATTAATTTTAAGGAAACATAACTGCTCAATTACGAAACACACAGTTATAGACAATAAGTCGAACATAAAACACCAGCCGTATGCAAATTTCCAGCACAAAGCCCGAAGACACACACAGACCCCATCGATCACGCATGATGTCGTCCCGACCTGAACTCAATGAGTAAAGATTCATCAACACACACTGACGCTTTCAATGCATCCCTGCTTCCGTCCTCAAAGCATTCCCATCTTCCCGCTGGCCCGGGGCTAACAGGCCAAACTGGTTGCAGGTGTTTGACACCCACCGTCTTTCTCTCGCTCACCTGCTCCCCCGCCCACTCACACACACAACTCTCGCTCTCCAACAACACACTGCATGTGTGCATGGACCGGATCTCACGCATGTGTTTGCATGAGAAACGTAGAACATTTCATTTTTTCAGAAAACATTCAAGACTATAGTTACGTACATATCCAACTTTATATAAAGAGCTGGGCTATATAGCTACAATTTGCAATGAAACGGAAAAAAAAAAATCAGGCAGTTTATTTGCTATATATATATATTTCATTTGATATGAGTGTACTGTATGTAAATGTATAAACTTTTTATATAGAGCTATGCAATAATATGTTTTGCATTTTTGAATTGCTAGTATATCTAAGCTCAAATATTCAACTTATAGTTACATTTTTCGGAGAAAATAGAAAATCAGGCATTTGAGGTTTGCAATATTACATGACTATGTATGCGAATAAAGTTAACTGCAATATATCTCTAATTTTATAATAGAGCTGTGCATGCAATAATACCATTTCTATTTTGGTGGCAATGTAAACATCATTGCTCTATTGCTTTACACGAGTATCCCTTCATCAAAACCGGAGCGCACATTGACACACATCAGCTGTAAAGCGAGTGATAATAGAGATTCATTGCGTCTTTATTCATGTGTGTTCTCTGTGCCAAGTGTTCTTTTGTGTGGGCGGGACAAAGGGGCGTCTCTGAGGAGTGTGTGCTGGCAGCTGCCGGCGGAGAGGCTGATGACAGACTGCCGTCTAATTCAATCAGAGCTGAGCCCTGACACGCGAACACACTGCTTCAACACTGGCAGAGGGGTGTGTGTGTGAGTGAGGAGACTTTTTATGATGCAACTTTCCTGCAGCTCAGACAGTGCTTGCAACGCCAAGGTCATGGGTTCGATTCCCAGGGAAAGCAAGAACTGATGAGAATGTAAATGTGTACATTGGATAAAAGCGTCTGCCAAATGGAGCAAATAATTCCACAAGAATTGAATTTCCTTTCAAGTGGGACTCACTTTTCACTGCACACTCCATGTGTGTGTCGTTTACTTCAACTGATTATGCACTCTAAAAAATGCTGGGTTGTTTCAACCCAAATTTGGGTCAAATATTGATAAACCCAAATGTTGGGTTAAAAATCTAATTAAAAAGTTGAAGTTGGGTTAAAACTTTAAATTGTATTTTTAACCCAACATTTGGGTTTGTCCATATTTGACCCAAATTTGGGTTCAAACAACCCAGCATTGTTTAGAGTGTGAACGAATGAAACAAGTGACTGTTTATATAAGATTGATTATTGAATCATTTACTGGACTGATTCATTCAGGAGTGAGTCATTGAATCGTTCACTGAAATGGCTCATTCAAAACACTTATTTTGTTCCTGAATCAGTGTCTGGCTGTGTCCAAAATTGCATACTCTCTTTATAACACAAATATAAGTACAACTTGCATCAATAAAATGTCTTTTATGTTTACAAACTCCTGACAGAATGTACATAAACGTAACAAATATTTCACTCTAAACTAGGCTGAACACGCACTCTAAACATGCTGGGTTGTTTTAACCCAACTTTGAGTCAAATATGGACAAACCCAAATGTTGGTTTAAAATGCAATTTAAAATTTTAACCCAACTTTCACTTTCAACTGTAAATTTTTTTATTACATTTTTAACCCAACATTTGGGTTAGTCCATATTTGACCCAAATTTAGGTTGAAACAACCCACCCCAGAGTGTGCCCTTCAGTTATTATTTTGTCTTATAATATGTAAGCATCTGTTATGTGAAATAGCTTAATCAGGGTTATACTAAATTTTATGATTCCTTTTTATAATTACGTTTTACATGATAAACATCTTGCAGATACTTATGCACTCAACTGTGAATAAAATGTGCATTTATTTATTTATAGCTGACAATTTAAGGGAGAAAACTAATAGAGCAAACACAATAAAGTTGAAAAATAATTCAATTCAATTTTTTATTCATTTGTATTGCTTTTACTATAGTAAATGGAATGATGATTAAAGCTGTCTGTTTTAGTTTGCTAAACTTGAATAATGGAATAAAAGAGAAACTTTACAATGTTCATGAGGACTTATTAATTTAATATAATAATATTTTGAAAACAATTATTATTATTATCACAATACAAAAAAAATAATTTAGTTCATTATATTAAAATCATATCCAACTGGTAAAGCTTAAAGTTATGGAAAGCGGATATTCATATTGCATGTTTTGACTGACAATCAAATGATCCATATCAACAAAACTGTCAACTCTCTGAAAAATCACATATTTGATATAAGATTGAATGAAGCCAAACATTTACTGAACCCAGGATTTTCCTTTAAACAATTGAGTCCTTCAGAGCAGAGGTTTTAAAGGAATTATTTTAACTGTAATTTTACTAGTTATTCTCTTTGTGAACATGTTCTCTTTGCGCATTTAAAATCAGATGGAGGACAGAGAGGAGTAATAAACATTATTTCCCACGGGGAGTAAAATGATGAGAATAACTCTCTCACTCGGTGTGTCTTACTTATCTAATTATTGACAGTGATCTCCAACAGATAATCAGAGATGACCGGCAGGTTATGGGTTTTATTAGACCTCCGGGAACCTGTGGCCCTAGATCACCCCTCGCCCTGAGGACAATCATTCTGCTGTAATAATATAGACGTTTAATGGCGGGTTGGGGCTGAGGAGGACAGAAAGAAAGAAGTCAAATAAAATACAGTAAAACAATCAAATCTACTTTTGACGGAAACATCTCATGTGTTACACGCTCAGCAATCCCAGAATGCAATGCAATGAGCTCAATGAAAATAAAAATTGCATTTCAAGGAAATAATTCTGGAATAATAATCTAGACATTTAATGCTAAAGGAAATAATAAAAAATAAGTAAAGTAATGTCAAATAAAAAGGAAATACAGGTTCGGTACCAAAATCAGTTCAAAACTTAGCAAACATAATTTTAATTTGCATACACTCAAAAAAATGATGGTTTGTTTTAACCCAATTTTGGGTCAAATATGGACAAACCCAGCCATTGGGTTACATTTTTAAATAACATTTTTAACCCAATGTTTGAGTTTGTTCATATTTGACCCAAAATTGGGTTAAAATAACCCAGCATGTTTTAGAGTATATCTAAACTAGATTAAATTCTACATAAATATGCATCCTTTATAGGGTAAAGGCAATCCCAGAATGCAATGCAATGAACTCGATGGGTGAAAAAGATAATTTTAAAATGTTTAAACTGAAAAAGTTTCAAAAAATGTGTTTTTCCCCCATCTGCATTGCATGTGATATTTACACTCTAAAAAATGCTGGGTTGTTTTAACCCAACTTTGGGTCAAATATGGACTAACCCAGCCGTTGGGTTAAATTTTTACATTACATTTTTAACCCAACATTTCGGGTTTGTCCATATTTGACCCAAAATTGGGTTAAAACAACCCAGCATTTTTTAGAGTGTACCTAGAATTTTTCCTATTTTCCAAATAATAATTATTGTAATATCTATGATTTAATACCTGGAGGAATGAATAAAGCAAGGAGGAAATAAACATAAAAAAAGAGTAAAAAATAAATAAATAAAATAGATCACAAACACAGGTTCAGTTCCAAAACATAGCCTACACTCTAAACAATGCTGGGTTGTTTTAACCCAAATTTGGGTCAAAAATGGGTCAAAAAAATTGGGTCAAAAATCCAAATGTTGTATAAGTGTGATTTCAAATTTTAACCCAACTTCAACTGTACATTTTTTGAGTACATTTTTAACCCAACATTTGGATTTTTGACCCAATTTTTGACCCAACAACATTTACAAATTGTGAGATGCGATTCGAACAAGAAAGCAAATCACTACATATGGGTAACAACAACAAAACAGCACATTTCAGAAAGTGCAAATACACACTCTAAACATGCTGGGTTGTTTTAACCTAACTTTGGGTCAAATACAGACAAACCCAAAAGTTGGAAATGTCAAAATAAAAATTTAACCCAATGGCTGGGTTAGTCCACATTTGACCCAAAGTTGGGTTAAAACAACCCAGCAATTTTTAGAGTGCACACACACACACACACATATAGCAAGAAATCAGAGCACACTCGCACCACTGTTTCCATACTTGGCCCTTTTGAACAGAGATTGGAAGTGAGTATAATTGTGGTGGGGGTCATAATCCGTGCGATGAAAAGCCGGGAAAGAAAACACGCGACACGGGCCAAAAGGAATCTCAGTCACAATATGGGCTCTCATACAGTGGGGCCGGGGCCATAAACCACACTGTGCTCTTAACACCCTCAGACCTAATAAAAGATGACTGTCTCTGCCTTACTCACAACCCTATTCTGTCTCTTACTGTTATTTTCTCCATATACTGTTCTGGCGAACCGGTGCCATTCTGAACACACTTTCTATCCAGTTCAGTCGCCATCATGCCCTTGGATCTCGAGTCAATGCGTCTAACAGGTTTCAGGACTAGTTTGGGGCCAGGATGAGTTTTCTGTATGGAAGATCGAAAACCATATCCGCAAGAATCTGATGGAAGTCTTGATTTAAGCACTAAAAAAAATTCTAATTTAATGTATTAAATATAACCGTTTAGGTGTAATGAGAGAGTGGCACTTTATTGCAGCATATCTAGGAGTGAAATTCACCTGGCACACACTCTCTCTCTCACACACACATCTGTTAAGGATTTGTGGATGTGAACGCTGCCCGGCCGTAAGAAGACTTGGTCTCTTTGAATGTTTTTTTCTCTTGACTCACTCCAGTTGTCATAACCACTCAAATTCATGCAGATCTAAATACCACCAGCAAGAAAGAAAAAGAGAAATTGGACGGATATTCATGAGGACTACACGAACAGCTCGAGTAGAGGGATATTCACATGCAGAATAGACTCAAAACCATCAAACTGAGCATCAGAATGAGGAAGAAAGTCCGAAACACTGAGTCTGAAATCTCCGTGTGCATTTTTTTTTCGGATTGGTAATTCAGTGAACACCATTCAAACTGCTCGCTACGGATGCGAAAAAAGCAGAAAATCGGACACGATAAGATTTTTTGTTATGACTGAGGCAGTGTGCAAGCGTGATTGACATAACGTGAGACCGTATTTATTTTTTAACGTGCAAAAATTTTGTACGCCAATTTCAGACTCAATGGCCTTAAAGGGTTAGTTCACCCAAAAATTAAAATTCTGTCAGTATTTACTCACCCTCATGTTGTTCCAACCCCGTAGGACCTTCGTTCATCTTCGAAACACAAATTAAGATATTTAAGATATTAAGATCGCTCCTGAGTCCTGCATACTAGTCCATAGCCTTCTTGAGGGAATGACACTTGATGGCCTTGAAAAGTCATTAAAGGACATCGTTAAAATAGTCCGAGTGACTACAGTGGCTCAATTTTAACTATTAAACGACGAGAATACTTTTTGTGCGCAAAAACAAACAAAAATAACGACTTTATTTCAACTATTCGTTTATTTCTCCCTCTGCGCGAGTCAGGTTACTAGTTTAATAGCGTAAGCTTCTGTTATTGTACGTCACACGCATCACACACACATGACCAGCGTCGGCCAATAGTGAGCCTACGAGTGACGTAGCTCTACGCAATCACACTACGTTAACTGACTACAGGCCCATGGAGAAGGAAGTGAATAGTTGAAATAAAGTCGTTATTTTTGCGCACAAAAAGTATTCTCGTCGTTTGAAAAAGTTCAAATTGAGCCACTGTACACTCTAAAAAATGCTGGGTTGTTTTACCCAATTTTGGGTAAAATATGGACAAACCCAGCCATTGGGTTACATTTTTAAATGATAATTTTAACCCAATAGTTGGGTTTGTCCATATTTTACCCAAAATTGGGTTAAAACAACCCAGCATTTTTTAGAGTGTAGTCACTTGGACTATTTTAACGATGTCTTTAATGACTTTTCGAGGACAGCAAGAGCCAGTCCCTCAAGAAGCCTATGGACTAGTATGCAGGAGCGATCTTAATATCTTAAATATATTCATTTGTGTTCCGAAGATGAACGAAGGTCTTACGGGGTTGGAACAACATGAGGGTGAGTAAATACTGACAGAATTTTCATTTTTAGGTGAACTAACCCTTTAACTCAAATAAACACTCAATATAACCGAGATCTGCAGAAGAGTTTCTCTGAACACACAACACTATGAACACACAATACTCTGAGTGGAAACCCACACGAGTCCAACACAAGCAAATCCTCGCCTGCCTGTGGCTCTGACACAAGCCAGCGAGAGGAACAGCTTGGAGCAGCTCTACTCTCTCCCGTTCACAGGGAAACATTTCCACGCAGGAATGAAAGCATTGAGTCAGTGCTGTCGTGGACGGATGGATCTCTTACTCACGGATCGCCTTATCTCGAGCATCTAATACTGTAATGGCATTACTGGCATGGAAGAAGTAAATCGTCTCAGCCAAAAGATATCATAAAGCCGAACGGGGCTAACCACCGCAGACGCCGATGATAGCGCTAGCTCACTCAAATCTGATAAGGGAGTCTCATGCCCACTTACCCAATCAAATATTGTGGTAGAAATGACTAGCACACACTCCAACACACACACACACACACACAGGCACAAAGACCTCAAAGGTGAAAGCTGTTTGATATTTTGCACTGCATTGACATTCAGAGAAAATGCAACAGGATGTTCATATTATACAGTATTGGGGACAAAAAAAAGTAGACAAATTATACAAATGCACACACTTTTAACAATAAAACTGCTCTGTGTTTTTTTTTCTATCACTTAGCAATTTTGACATTTTTTCATAACTATATATAAAACAAAAGACAGACAGACAGACAGACAGACAGACAGACAGACAGACAGACAGACAGACAGACAGACAGACAGACAGACAGACAGACAGACAGACAGACAGACAGACAGACAGACAGACAGACAGACAGACAGACAGACAGACAGACAGACAGACAGATAGATAGATAGATAGATAGATAGATAGATAGATAGATAGATAGATAGATAGATAGACAGATAGACATACAGACAGATAGACAGACAGATAGATAGACAGACAGACAGAAAGAGAGACAGATGAAAGAGAGACAGATGGATATATACAGGGATATATACAGGCAGACAGATAAATATACAGATAGACAGACAGATAGATGGACAGACAGATAAATAAAATAGACAGACAGATAGACATACAGACAGATAGACAGACAGACAGATAGATAGATAGACAGACAGACAGATAGACAGACAGATAGAAAGAGAGACAGATGGATAGACAGTCAGACAGACAGATAGATAAATATACAGATAGACAGACAGATAGATCGACAGACAGATAAATGAAATAGACAGACAGATAGACATACAGACAGATAGACAGACATATAGATAGATAGACAGACAGACAGATAGATAAATATACAGATAGACAGAGAGATAGATAGACAGATAAATAAATCGACAGACAGACAGACAGACAGACAGACAGACAGACAGACAGACAGACAGACAGACAGACAGACAGACAGACAGACAGACAGACAGACAGACAGACAGACAGACAGACAGACAGACAGACAGACAGACAGACAGACAGATAGATAGATAGATAGATAGATAGATAGATAGATAGATAGATAGATAGATAGATAGATAGATAGATAGATAGATAGATAGGTAGGTAGATAGGTAGATAGACAGACAGAAAGACAGACAGAAAGACAGAGACAGACAGACAGATAGATAGATAGACAGACAGACAGGTAGACAGACAGACAGACAGACAGACAGACAGACAGACAGACAGACAGACAGACAGACAGACAGACAGAGACAGACAGACAGACAGACAGACAGACAGATAGATAGATAGATAGATAGATAGACAGACAGGTAGACAGACAGATAGATAGACAGACAGACAGGTAGATAGACAGACAGACAGACAGACAGAAAGACAGACATAAAGACAGAGACAGATAGACAGACAGACAGACAGACATGCAGACACTTAGTGACTGACATTATATTAAAACATAATATATAAAGATAGATATATAGAGACGGTCTGTCTGTATATATATATATATTTTAATTTAGTTTCACTAATGTCTATCTGATATATTGCTCTTTCTGTTTCTTTCATTCTGCAGTTTGAAGTTCTCGGCACTGACTGTCATTATTCACGAGTGTGTGTGTGTGTGTGTAGGTGTTGATCACACCGCAGCCTCAGGGACCCCAGACTCATGTCGAGTCCAGATTAGAAAATGCCTGTGTCACGGCTGTAATGAACCCAGGACAGAGCAAACTCACAATCACCGCAAGCCTGAATCTGAGCCCTAGAGAATGTAATCCTCAGAGCTATGCGTGCTATTCCCCCGCCGCGTCAGGTGCTAACAGGTTAAATCGTGCTAACGGGAGAGAGAACGGCCCCTTTGTGCTTTCACTGCTTTGAAGGACCAAAAAAAAAAACCCGTGTTTGCTTTCAAGCTCCTCAGGTGTGAGAGATATGACATGGACGGCAGGAGGCCTTGAAGACTGCAATGTGAGTTATTGTGTGCTGTAAACTGTCAAGTGTGACGCACAGGCATCAGTCAGGTTCGTTTCTCGAGTTTTGTCATGCTGGAGAATGAGAGGCACAGAGACAGTGAGATCTGAATGAAATTACGGGCATTCGTCTCCCCCGCTAGTGAGCAGAGTTTATGCAAATGAGCCACCGCTGGGTTATTGCAAGAGGAATATCAATGGAGTAATTACTGTTACACGACGGGCCGATGTCTTTCCCCCAAATCACTGTCTCTCTCTCTCTCTCTCTCACACACACACACACACACACACAGAGAGAGTTAATAAAGAGAGTGTCTGGGAGGAAGAGCGTCCCTGAGGGCCTCAGTCATCTGAAAACTGCTAAATGGCTGCTTGGGTTCCTGCAGGAGCCCACAGCGAAGATAAAATGAGTGAAGAGCATAAAGAAGTAGAGATAAAAAAAGACTAGAAAAGAAAATAAGAATTTCAAAAGAAAAAAAAAAGAGAAAAAGAAATGGAT
Source organism: Pimephales promelas (assembly GCF_016745375.1). The sequence goes on from NW_024121754.1 coordinate 313,832, forward strand.
AGAATAGAAAGACTGACGTATAAAATGACAGACAGAAGGATGATGTGTGTGTGTGTGTGTTCAACCCTCCCTGAAGATCAGCGCCGGCCCGAGCCTTTTGGGGGCCCTAAGCAGAATTTGATTTGGGGGCCCCTCCCACGACGCGGAGTCACCTGTGTTTGACGATTATTGACATAAATGTCACGCAAAAATGATACATTATAAATGAATACACTGAGGTTATGTATTAATAAAAAAATAGATGCCTACTTAAATAAAAAAGTTTGAAAACAGTCTTAAAACTGTCTCAAAACATATACAATAAATTATTTGCTAAAATTATGACAAAACTGAGAAATTAGAAACGTAAGAGCAATGATACTTTGGCCTATCCTCCTGGGACCCAGGAATAGACTTTTGTCCACTGTAGTGGACATTATATTTTAGTGTATTTCTCTGACACCATGCATGTCACATTTTTTTTCTGGATGTCCTGTAAAGAGCACATTCAGGGCAATACAGAGATACCAAATGTTTGGAGGTTTCACCATGAAAACAACTTCTCCTTGGTCTTTAAAAATGTCTAACATTAATTTAGTGATCAAATGTAGCACTCTTATTGAAATATGGTAATATATTGTAATTATAATTTAAATCTAACTACTTTTCAAATTGTATTTCATCAACCAACATCTCATGAAAATGTTATGGGGTTTCAAATGAAAAAAATGACTTTCCGTTACAGGGCATTGATTTCATTCATGTCCACTGTAGAGAACATCAGGACATAAATCATGTTTATCAGGCATTCTGGGAGACATAACAAGTGAATATGTAAATAAATTATACCTCAATATTCTTATGACATATTAGATATTATTATTAAAATGTTGCTTATTATTACGCCAATGCTTACACTTCTTTCCTCATTAAATGTTGCTCCAAGAACACATTAATGTGCAAATTAGATACAGTGTATAGATACTTTGCATTGAATGGGAATATTAATTTATGCCAATTTTACCCATATATTGCATAAAGTAAATTGGTGTATCAATTAATTCCATTATATCTTTCATAACATAGTTGATAATCATCTTTATACAAATTTTAGTTCAAAAAAATCCTGAAACCCCAAAATGTATTGGTGATTGGAAAAAAAATCCCATTGTTTTTGCCTACACATTGTATGTCATTTAATTTTAACAACTGAGTCCTGGTGTCCACTACAGAGGACAAAGTATTACATATGAATAAAATATAATTTTTCAAAAAGGTTTTTTTTTTTTTTACCATTTGTTTATTATGCTTTAAACAATGTGATGAAATGAAAAAAAAAACTAAATTAAAAAAAAAAACTTTCTGGGTCTCAGCTATTGTTGAAAACTAAAAATATTACTAGCCTATTTCTCAACTGTCTCAATACAGAGTAACTATCCTCAAAATCTTTATTATTGTTATTATTATTATTGTAACAGACTTTGTTATATAGTACATGACATAATCAACACAGTCTGTTACTATAATACCGGTTATGATGTTCTGGCGCTCGTTGTATGTGTGTATGCAATGTATTTTTCCCCTCGGGGCTTGCCGTAGATGGGTCGTGCGCACTTGCTAGGCTACTGGAGTGTCGCGGGTGTTTGGAGATCTGATGTGTGGTATAATAAAGTGGAGAAGAGTTCAAACTGCTATGTTTATTATTTATTCAAACTGCTACCCTTACACCTTGAAGGATAAGTTCTCCTGCGGGCTATTTTCTCCAACTTAAACCGATACCGTGACTAGGCGCAGTTGCGCACGAATTGTCTATGCACGCGCGAGGTGTCTAGAAGATTATGCGTCTGACTTAAACGCTGGCAGACAGAGCAGCAGTTGTAACTTGTAGGCAGGTGTATTGACCATTAAATCAGAATTTTGTTGTCTTGAACTATTCATTCAGTCATATTCATTCATTCATTGATTTATGTCACTTGTTTAAGTCATCTAAAAAAATAAAAATAAAAAATAACCTCGATTAGGGGGCCCCCTGGTGGCCAGGGGGCCCCAAGCAGCCGCTTAGTTCGCTTATGCCTCGGGCCGGCCCTGCTGAAGATTTAACTCTGAGATTTGACGTCCCCCCCGGGTACTGACTGCAAACCCACCAGCTGATATTACCCCCATCTGAATTGTCATAGTGTACACACACACACACAGACAACCACAATATTAGCTTTTGGAAATAAAGCACCCCGTCTCCCATGAGCTTTAGGTGACAAATTTTCCTTGTCAAGTGTCAGCGCTCTGGAGCGAAGCCCTCATCTGACACTACAACAACACAAACACAGCTCAATACATATTTACACACTGGCACACTTTTGTGTCCAAGGTTTACTTTCTCTTCACATATCACATAATATAATAAATTACACGTGATCAATTAGTTTCTCCACAGAGCTACAAAAAATAATCCCATTGCATATTGAAACTGCAGATATATAGTCTAGTTATGGTACATTTCTAAAAGAAAAACTGTTTACTCTCCTTTGCTTTCTCTGCACCAGGGTTGTTTCCAGTCTGGTCCTAATTTGCTTGCTTGGTGATAAAAACAATGAATTAATTCAACCAATGTTATTTTTCTCTCCCTCCCCATAAACGTGGGCAGTAACAGGCTGCCGTTCGTGTCTCACACACACTCTGTCAAATGAGACTTTGATCCTTAAAGCCGTTATGAATCTCCCCCATAAACGCCTGTTTGTCCCGGACGCTTTAAGTGCCGCTGCCCGGCTCCAGACGTCGGGACGGAAGAGAGTCTTCGCTGTCGAGCCAAGAATGTCTCAATTATTAATGAAACCATGAAACCATGCAATGCATTGTAAGGTGCCTTACACGGCATAATTAATGCATTCAAATACTTATAAATAAAGGCTTAAAGTGTTAACGATAATTTTTTTTTTTGTCTTCTGTAATTTACAATGGCTAATGGTTTATAAAAGTATATAAATTCGAAGTGTTTAGCACGCATCGGATACTTTCAGCATTCTTAATTGTCATACAAATAATGTCACAATGCAATATATATATATATATATATATATATATATATATACATACAGTATATATATATATATACATATATACACTATATATATATATATATATAAGGGCTGTCAAACAATTATTCACAATTAATTGCATCCAAAATAAAAAGTTTGTGTTTACATAATATATGTGGGTGTACTGTGTATAATTATTTTGTATATATATATATATATATATATATATATATATATACACACACATGAATGTATATTTAAGAACATTAATTTAGTATTTATATTTATGTATATTTAGTAATTATATATAAAATATTTATATATAATATAAATTATTATATAAAATTATATAAATATATATATATATATATATATATATATATATATATATATATACACAGTATATACATGGAAATATGTCATGTGTGTATGTATATATATATATATATATATATATATATATACATATATAAATACATCCAATATAATTGAGATTAATTGCATCCAAAATAAAAGTTTGTGTTTACGTAATATATGTGGGTCCACTGTGTATAATTATATATATATATATATATATATATATAAAAACACAAACTTTTATTTTGGATGCAATTAATCTCGATTAATCGTTTGACAGCCCTAATATATATATATATATATATATATATATATATATATATATATGCAACGATTATATTATATATTCATATATAATAAATGCATATAAAAAAGTAAAACCCAACAAACGACTCCAATAACCATCTAAGCAATAGGCATTATCAGTGTGACAAGCAGAAGGCTCTGATTAGTATCAATGGTAATAATTCATTGTATATAAAAATGATCATGCATGATAAACTCTTAGAACGGGTTTCCAAGCAATATGCTGCTTTTGTGCTAAACTAGTGTGAGCAAGCATGACTGAGATTGTGATTCAGCAGACACACACACACTGCGGTTGGTATGTGGCATGGCAAGAAAACATCATGCGGTCACACTCAAACTCTATAACTCGTCTCACTGTGGGACGGTCACTGTTCTCACCCTAGTGATGCCAGCAAAAAAACACAGACACACACACTATTTATTATCACACACAAAACTATTTTTAGGGCCGTTAAAATGTTTGCATTGTGGCATTATTTTCATGACAATTAAACATTTCATCTTCGTGAATTCTCATTACTGTACTGCAAGACTTACGTACAGAAAAATAATATAATAAAATTTATTTGGAAATTGGAAATAAATATAGTTATTTATATTGTAAATAATAATAATAATATAATAATAAACTTAAATATAGTTAAATATATAATTATAGTCTGATCTGGTGGTGATGGTGCAGTGGATGAGACACATGCCTTTGGTGTGAGAGACACTTAACCCCTAGTTGCTCCAGAGGCGTGCAACATCTCACATATATAGCAATTGTAAGTCGTAGTTATAGTTTATCCGCTTTTTTCTTTCTTTTTTCTTCAAGCAAGTATTTTAAAACAGGTGCTACATCGGTGGCTGTTATTGTCTATTTAAATCTAGCGGGTTTGATGCATCTATGGTTTGATGTCTCACAAATACAATGACGCTGGTAGTGACCAATCAGTGATCTGCAGTGTGTTCACGTCACATTTTATTATCGGTATCGGTACGGTGCGATTGGAACCTCAACAGAGGTGGTCCCATTTAAAGTGACCCGAAGCGACCCGTACCATGCAGTGGAAAAGCGCCACAAACTGAGCCGCGCCGAGCCGTAACATGCACCATCTTTCGGATGAGACGTTAAAGCGAGGTCCTGATTCTCTGTGGTCATTAAAAATACCAGGATGTCCTTCGGAAATACAGTAGGGGTGTAACCCCGGCATCTTGGCATCCTCTCCACCAGTAAGCCGGTGTGTGTCGGGCGCTCTATATTGCAATATGGCTGCCGTCGCATCATCCGGGTGATGCTGCACATTGGTGGTGGTTAAGGAGATTCCCTAATCCATGTTAAGCCCCTTGAGTACCTAGAAATGCGCTTCATAAATGTAACAAATTATTACGATTTTATTTTAAATTAAATGTGAAAACAACTGCAGGCATTGTGGTATTAAAACTATTGCATTTTGGGGGGGAAATGCGCTTAGTCAAAATAAATAAATCAAGGATAATATTATCTAAGCAACATTTTCGTATTTCATTTTCTTTTTTAAATACAACCAGAACAAGTTCTTAAGGGTTTTTTTTAGATGCCCTGTGTCAAATCTGGCACGTGCGTAGCAAACTAAAACTTAAAAGTAAAAACTAAAGCAAAAATTTTTTAAAAATGTACGTTTGTCGAACACACTACGATTTATAGCATAGATCTGGGACAGACACCGCGAGGGGCGGAGGCTATAAACTACAGTAAGGTCAAAGGAAAATATTTTTGAGAGACACAAGACAAGGAAGCAACTGGACACTGTATCGGCATAAAAACAATAACAAGAGGAAATTGAATTATCCGTCTTGGGGAGCAAAGTTCACCCGCACTGTCAAAGCTGTGGTGTTTATTCAGTCGGTGTTGTGTAGTGAATCAACAGCATGATCGCGGATGTGTAGATCATTACTGAAGCCTGGAAACATTAGCTGCTTTGCAATAGTCTTTTTAGAAGTGCTTGGATAACAATAGCTTTAAAGAGCCCCTATCATGGATTTTTGAAAATGACTGTTCATGTAGTGTGGAATATAGCTCTAAGGGAATGAAAACATCCTGCAAAGATGTATATCTGAAAGTGCACCGTATATAAAGTTACTGTCTTTCAAAAGTGAGAGTCGACTCTGAGTCTATGAAATGAATTGTTTTTGAAACGAGTCATTAGCTGGTTCGTCGTGACGTAGATACATACTGGCCGACGGAAGTGTAAACTTGAAGTCTACACATTCAAATACTTATATAAATATCATAGCATCATGTCGAGAAGACGCTGTTCTACAATGCAAAGACAGTTCAGCCACTTTGTTTTCATTTACCAGGGACAAGCATGTGAAGAATCGGTGGTTAGAGTTCATATTTGCAACGATACCACAACAGTATAGCCCGATTGTGTTCTCATCATTTTAATTAATCGTTCAAAAACATAAATGAACTCAAATGTGGATTCGCAAGCGGTTGTTCCTGAAGGAGGGCTCAGTAACTTACTAACCCAGTGTGTATGGATCAGCTTCCTCCTTCGAATCACAACCTGTCAGTATTATTAATAATTGTTGCTTTTATGGGTTTTGAACGGTTTTGTAGCGTCGGGGCGCGAGGCAGTATGTGTGTGCGCGTGTATGTGTGTGTAAGTTACGCTCAGCGCAGCTTCTAGGTCTCCAATGTCATTTTTTTAAAAATATGTGAAATGTTTGTCGCTGTTATTGGAGTTGTCATAAAGAATAGAGTGTCTTGTAGTACTGCAGTGCTTTATCAATATTTTTTTGAGTTATGCTAACAAACAACTGACTGGGTCTGTCATCTGACCAATCACCGCCGATTAGCGTCACGCGAAGGAGTGGTTTGGAAAAGTCAATCGTTGTACGAATCATCTGGGAGTCGGTGAGCAAATCAGTTAAAAATAAATGCATATTATAAGACAAATAAAGTGTTTTTTATCCTTGCATGCATGTTAAACTGTTTTTGGGAACTCCTAAAACAAAAATAGGAACATTTCAAATGCTATGATAGGGGCTCTTTAATACCATCTCAGCCCAAAAAAAAGTTAGTCATGAAAATTTAGAATTGATGATAACATCATATATGAAGTTGATGATCTCATCAAAAGATAACAGATTTTTAACTATCCCTTTAAAGTAAATAGACAATTCCTATTTGTATGGAATAATTGTTGATCTTCACAATTTAGATTTAAAAACGGTAAAGTTTGCCGCCTTTAAAGATACGTTTTATAATGTGAATCTACAGACACAAATAGATAAAGTGCAATAAAATCAAACACATAAAAGGGTATTTTGGATGTTTTCATTCCACTAGTCACTATAATAAAATTTAAAATATAAAAAATTGCTTTTGCATGTAGCGATCACGTTATGACGAGGCTGTCTTCATACCTAGAGCTGCATGTGATGATGACCTAACGACAGATGCTTTGATGTGGATGCTGCTGGTTCAGATAGTGGGAAGGAACTGACCCAAACCATGTGCCGCACAGACCCGAGATCAGCCCCCGAGCATCACACAGGCGCCACGCACAGTGGCAGGTCTCCGATCATGTCCTCCATCCAGCGCGAGGCTGAAGCCCCTGCTGGGAGCAGAAGGCTAGAACGGGGCTCGGGTTACGAGCTGCGAGTCTGCCTGTCTTTCTTCTCTCAGACCTCCAGCCTGGACCCACTACCGAGCAGAGACAAACCCGGGCAGGGCCCGTGGCCGGCGGAGAGCCCGGGTGACCTCTGCCAGCAGGGTTTGGGGACGAGCAGATACAACAGCGATGGGTTTCTTTGAGGAGAGAGGAGTCACGGCCTTAGGGGAGGAAGACTTTATGAGCTGGAAAGCTGCTCCAAGAAACCCCCTTAAATTAGGAAAACCCTCGGTTTATGTGTATCATCACTAAGGCTAAAGGTCCGTTCAAGTCACCTTCGTTTATGTAGCGCTAGATTGTTTCAAAGCAGCAGGAAATTAAAGTAACGGAGATTGTTTTGGCTTTACAGCCGCTCTAGAATAAAGTTATGGTCCAGCAAAAGTTCGTTTTTGATTCATTCATTTTGATTCGTACTTGGTGTACAGGCGAGATGTTTTCATTTCATAACACTCCGTCCACAACAGCGTTTTCCAAAAAATGCTCATTCACAGTGAAACATGCTCATGCGTAAAACCAGAGACTATTTATATAGAGACATGCCACTTCCTCAATCCTTAATACAAATGTATAACACCAAAGATGGCGGTTGTATGCAAATGCCCCGCCCCTCCCACTGGACACAGCCAATCGTCTGCTTTTAACGGTCAAACCGGGAAACATTTAAATACGTAACTGTTTGAAAAGGCGGCAGATTTGATATGCAGTGTATGTGTGCGTTGTGTAAATATCAGACATCCCAAGTCTCTCAGAAGTACCCGGTGTCTCCCGCAGATTGATAGAGGCCCGCAAATGAGGTCAAATCTCCCGGAATCTAGAGCGAGCGAGAAAGAGCGCGCATTTCAAACTGTGCAAAACAGAGAGCGAGAGAACCCTTGCGCATGCGCAGTAAAAGTAAAACCTGTGGGAAAACGGCGTTTTAAACCTTATTTTAGTGCAAAGTCAAACTTTTTCAGCGATTTTTATTTTATTTTACTGCTGTTCCTATACATGCAGGTTTTATGTCTCGGTGAGCAGTGAAAGTGCAGTTCTGACTCTGCCCATTCATTTAGATAGGAGCCTGGTCTTGTTAAGTCCAAAATAGCTGCCCGGAGGCGTTGCCAAGATGGCGGCGAGTGGCATGACTTGCCTGAATGGACTTTGGTAAAACATGCAAAAAGATGATACAGAGAGAGCAGACATAATAAAGTTCTCGCGCTATCATTTTATTAGCTAAATATCCCGCTACTCTGTGTTGCGCCACACTCAAAATCACACATTTGGCATCATGTTTTGCCAGAGGACAGCAAATGAATTTCAATTTCAATTGCAAGTTTTCTTCCTTACGTTCAAATTCAAATTGCAATTGACTACATCAATACAATTTCTAATGAATGGAATTGAATTTTTAATTCAGTTCTGAATGGTGCACTTCAAATTGTAGCTTTCAGGACATTGACTGTATTCAAATGCCCTTAAAGGGGTGATGAACTGAGAAATCAAATTTTCCTTGAGCTTTTGACATCTATTTTTCAATTCAATTCAATTCAATTTTATTTAAGTATAGCACACACTTAAAACAACCAAGGTTGACCAAGGTGCTTCACAAGATAAATACACCACAATACAAGACTCACACGATAAATAATAAAGCACTAAAATATTCTATAAATGAGTAATAATATTTGCATACAAGATAAAAACAAAGATTATTATAAAATTGTCAAGAGGGATACCAAACCTAACTCGAATGAAACGCCAAGGAGAATAAATAAGTTTTTAGCGATGATTTAAAACATTCTATAGTTGAACATTCTAAGAGGTCATCATCATATTATAAGAATAACCTGTAAGTTTCAGAACTGAAAACATCCTTGTTAGTCCAATAAAAGTTTTTACTGACACCAGCCCCGGCAAACGACTCGTTTTTCAAAGTGGGGAACTATGACGTCAAAGAGGTTAAAACACCATTTTACAACATTGGACGTTTTTAGAACAATTTCCCCCAAGTGCATCGACGAGTGAGTTGAAACTCATTACAATATGCAAAACTGTTATCCACTCACAGCAGAGTGCGCCGAGTGTTTTTCAGCTAGGCTCGGGTAGAAAATAGCCTGTTACTTATTCATAAAACCAAGCGAACATCATAAGTTGACCTCAGAAAACAATATAATAAAATTTAAAAAAGCTAGTTCATGACTCCTTTGAAAGTCAAATAAACTCAGCAGAACATTTTAGCATATAATCTCAGCTTGACATAGGGGTGGGCGATATGGAAAAAATATCATATCACGATTTTTTTAGGAAAATCACGATCACGATTTTTTATCACGATTCTTTTTCAAGTTGCTTTAAATATTTTGCAAGTTGCAAAATTGTCTTAATTTACTCTCTCAAGATGTTTTAAACCCGAATAAGTTTCTTTCTTCTGTTGAAAATAAAAGTTATTTTGAATAATGTGGGTAACCGAACAGTTGCTGGTCCCCTTATAATTTTTTTTTTATAGGTTCTCTCCTGGAAGTTAATGGGGACCAGCAACTGTTTGGTTACCCAACATTAAAAAAAAAATTGTCTTTTGTGTTCAGCACAAGAAAGAAATTAATACAGGTTTGGAACAACATTAGAGTGAGTAAATAATGACGGATTTTTTTTTTTTTTTTTTTTGTGAACTATCCCTTTAAGGACAAGCGGCAGTAATATTTATTCCTGTGGCTTTTAGACCAGCACGCGACGTGTTTAATATAGACGCATATTACACCAGATATTCTCTCAAATGTTTGTTTTCACTTTAGACATAGCCTGTTTATGTAAACATTGTGTGTATTTAACAGTATTAGCGTAATAAGACTCGAGAGATAACTTAGTCCAGTATTCAGGCGCTGTTTGACAGACTTCAGACTTCTAGTGCCTGTGAGCGTCGGGGGTTATGCGGTCAGGAAAGCGCACGTTAGAACAGCGCATTAGCGCGTTAATTAAATGTTTAACCGGCAAGGCTTATGCAAATAATGAACTTTTGTGAATTGCAGTGTCCCGTACCTATTCCTTAACGTGTGATCATGTGTAGGCTACGTCGCGTTGTACAGTTGAGAGACGGTGTCGCCAGAACTGAACTGATAGAAGGCACTGTAACACGATACTACGATATTTCTTCAAAAGCAGATCGTGGAGACATTTTAATCGTCCACGATTAAAAATCGTCATATCGCACACCCCTACTTGACACACCTGATTTTAAGTGACAATTGCATGTAAAGTTTCTATGAATAAGGAGGATTGTGTCCATTTCAGCATAATACTGATTCTACACACAAAAGCAGGTTAACCCTTAAGGCACCCTGAACCCTCACATTATCCCGTCCACACCTTTAAAGCGTTCTGTAGCGATGGTTAACTCAGGAGTGGGCTGGTGTCAAAAAAGTCCACTCACTTTCGATTGCATGTATCAGTTTTGACGCACAACCTTCACATTTAGCAGAGGGAAGTTACAGGCTATTTCTGGGCCGCTGAGGGGGAAGACATGCCCTACTTTGAGCTGGTCATCGGTACCAGGCAAACCCCTCACACTGCGAGGTGTTGTAAGGTCACGGAGAACAGGAGGAGGGAGTGCCAGAAGATCCTAAATCAACACGATTTCCCCTCGAAGCTTGTGCAACAGCAGTCATGGAGCATGACGGTGAATCACAGCACATGATAAGCCCACCGATCTCACGCTAGTCTCACATCACTTAGTCTTGGTGTCTAGTATCAACAAAGTCTTTCAGTATATTCAGTTTATACACCGTGTGTTCAAAAGATTCAGCAATCTTGATCACAACGGAAGTTGCACCAGTTTCTTTGAATGGGCATTTAGTGCTTTATCTCAGATGTTGCTCCTAAAAATGGACTGAATGAGAAATGAGAAACACAAATTAGACATTTTTAAGTCCAAGTTGAAATCTTTGACTTCTGACTGCAGAATCTGAGCACAGTTTGAGATATTGTCCTGTTCTGGAACTCTAGACGAGACACGTATGAGATCATTGAGCTCTTTTTCTCAGAGGAAACATCTGAAAAACAGTTCAAATTAATTTACACTCTTAAAAGCAAGGAGGTTTCACAGCAATGCCATTGAAGAACCCTTTTTGGTTCCCCAAATAACCTTGCATGTATGCTATGATCACTAAAAACAAACGCATATGGTTCGTTCGTCCAATGTAATTGTATGTCCATGTCCTTTCAGAGAACATTCTTAAAAAGTCCTCTTGTAGTCAATAATTGTACCATTAAATCACCAAAATTATATATTTAAATGATTTTTTCCTTGAAAATAAACTCTTCATGCCTTAAAGGGGAACTCTGGCGAACAATGAACCTTTGGGCTAATAAAACATCGATATAGTCAACCGTTCTCTGAGATTTGTTTTCATGATATCGAATGTAAAAAGTTTTATCTCTACAGTTTTTAGAGATAAAACGCTTTACATTCGATTATCGTGAAAACAAATCTCAGAGAACGATTGACTAGGTACCGATGTTTTATTAGCCCAAAGTTCGTCTGAGTTCTCCTTTAAAATAGCTTGAAATGTAACTCTACAACCTTGCCTCATTTAGTATATGCACTTCTATGAATATGCAAATGAGCCCCGCCTCCACTCACTCAGCTCTGAGATCTACTCGTTGACGATCACACGTTGATCTGATTGGATACAAGGTTACAGTTTGTGACATCAGAAACAGCAGCGATTTCAAACCATGTTTTTGAGACTGTCTTTGGTTCACTGCAGTTTTAAGCAGAACATACTCGGCAATGACTTATGAATTTGCACATGGTTTATCTTAAAAAGCATATTAAAAATACCACATAGACGTATAGACAACATTAAAATAACCATTTTTCATTTAATAACTCAAACCTCTTTCCACTATAAAGAACCTTTAGTGGAATGCAAAGGTTCTTCACGGAACCATCAAAACACTGCTGGGTTGTTTGAACCCAAATTTGGGTCAAATATGGACAAACCCAAATGTTGGGTTAAAAATGCAATTAAAAAATTACACTTGAAAGTAAAAAGTTGAAGTTGGGTTAAAATTTGAAATTACAATTTTAACCCAACATTTGGGTTTGTCCATATCTGACCCGAATTTGGGTTCAAACAACCCAGCATTGTTTAGAGTGAATGAATAACCTTTATTTTTAAGAGTGTACAGTGAAATAAATAACACATTCAGTGACAAAAAAAGAAGGAACAATATGCCCCAATGGCATATTTCCAATATCTCAACTCTTTCACCAAGACAGAAACTAAATTACAAATAGGACTTTAAGGTGCGCGGCGTGTCGATGGAGAAGTTTAAAGTTCGGCACACTGCCGGCTGTCATCACCTCCAAGGCAAGCATCCCAAACCCTCCTACCCCGGCCAAGATTGTTCTGTTTGAAGCTCCTTCAGGGTCAGGAAAACCAGATTACAAATCACCTTGAGCTGAAGGAGCATGGGCGCGAGGGAGGAGAGGAAAGTCTTGCGTGGGTCTTTGCACGGGAGGCATGAAACACAATCCGGAGAGCACTTCCCACCGAGTGTTGTTTTTGCAGCCTCTACGACTTACTCGTCTCCACAAACTCACAGAAGCTGAATGTTTCGAGGTCTTGGTGGCCCGCTGTGCCCGGGATCCTGGATTTACACCCGGATACGCGGCCTTGATCCCTTTGATAGACAGGGAGCGCTTTCTAATAAAACTGAGCTCTTGGTTTTTACAACGTGACGCCCCTGCTTGCCTCCTCATTTGCAGGAGAGTTATGGAGAGTTGAAACTGAAGACAAAAGGCTTAAGATATTCCCACTGAATGGAGAATGAACTCTTTACCTTTCCTTACATCAGAATATTCAAATCAGATAAAAGCCGATCATTTTTGACTGTATTCCATTCATCCACTATATTTGTGAACATCAATGAGGCAAAGTAATGGCAATGAATTCAAAAACAAATTTAAAGTTAAGACATTTATAATCTTACAAAATATATACAATAATAATAATTAAATATATATATATATATATAATTATATTCCAATAATCTTGAAAAAACATGTATTACGGTTTCCATTTTCGGATAACCAAAAATGGGCAAAGAGGCGGATTAGCTGAGGTGACGTGACGCTAACACACAGCACACCAACGGCTAGTAGTGACATCAGCGGCAATCCACCTGTCACTCAAGTGGCACACCCTTGTGGGCGGAGCTGGCCGTCGCCATCTTGGATGCGCGTCACTCCCGGATAACCGAAAACGAGCAAAGAGGCGGATTAGCTGAGGTGACGTGACGCTAACACACAGCACACAAACGGCTAGTAGTGACATCAGCGGCAATCCACCTGTCACTCAAGTGGGCAGAGCCGGCCGTCGCCATCTTGGATGCGCGTCACTCCTGGATAACCGAAAACGGGCAAAAAAACGGATTAGCTGAGGTGACGTGATGCTAACAGACAGCACACAAACGGCTAGTAGTGACATCAGCGGCAATCCACCTGTCACTCAAGTGGGCAGAGCCGGCCGTCACCATCTTGGATGCGCGTCACTCCTGGATAACCGAAAACGGGCAAAAAAACGGATTAGCTGAGGTGACGTGATGCTAACAGACAGCACACAAACGGCTAGTAGTGACATCAGCGGCAATCCACCTGTCACTCAAGTGGGCAGAGCCGGCCGTCACCATCTTGGATGCGCGTCACTCCTGGATAACCGAAAACGCGCAAAGAGGCGGATTAGCTGACGTGACGCTAACAGACAGCACACAAACGGCTAGTAGTGACATCAGCGGCAATCCACCTGTCACTCAAGTGGGCAGAGCCGGCCATCGCCATCTTGGATGCGCGTCACTCCCGGATAACCAAAAACGGGCAAAGAGGTGGATTAGCTGAGGTGACGTGACGTTAACAGACAGTACATAAACGGCTAGAAGTGACATCAGCGGCAATCCACCTGTCACTCAAGTGGGCGAAGCCAGCTATCGCTTTCTTGGATGCGCGTCACTCCTGGATAACCGAAAACGCGCAAAGAGACGGATTAGCAGACGTGACGCTAACAGACAGCACACAAACGGCTAGTAGTGACATCAGCGGCAATCCACCTGTCACTCAAGTGGGCAGAGCCGGCCGTCACCATCTTGGATGCGCGTCACTCCCGGATAACCAAAAACGGGCAAAGAGGTGGATTAGCTGAGGTGACGTGACGTTAACAGACAGTACATAAACGGCTAGAAGTGACATCAGCGGCAATCCACCTGTCACTCAAGTGGGCGAAGCCAGCTATCGCTTTCTTGGATGCGCGTCACTCCTGGATAACCGAAAACGCGCAAAGAGACGGATTAGCAGACGTGACGCTAACAGACAACACACGAACGGCTAGTAGTGACATCAGCGGAAATCCACCTGTCACTCAAGTGGGCAGAGCCGGCCGTCACCATCTTGGATGCGCGTCACTCCCGGATAAACGAAAATGGGCAAAGAGGCGGATTAGCTGAGGTGACGTGACGCTAACACACAGCACACAAACGGCTAGTAGTGACATCAGCGGGTCTATGGGAGCCTGCCTCTAGTGGCCAGTCGATGAATTACAGTTTGAGTCACTTCCGTATTGGATTCAACAGAGAGACAGGAAGGTTGCCGCTTGGTGAAAACAGGCCTGACATTGTTCTGTCATGATGCAAATCTCATCTGTTGTGAGACGGGACGGTTGAGGTGTACAGGAATGTGGTCCGGATCGGCGTCCTGCAGACCACATGTCACCCCCACATTAGTTCTGACCCACTGGAGGTGGAAACAGGCTGTTGTGCACCTGACCTGGAGATAATGAGTTTCGCCTCACTCCATCTGTTTAACAGACGACCAACAACAGTTGGCTGAGTTCAGGAAAACTGCTCTGAGTTCGATTCTCTATTCAGGACAGGAGGACAGCAAAGCAACACGAGATGCATCTTACGACCGATAATGTAGAGGCCTAAAACAGGTTCTGGTTGATTAATTGTACCAATGAATACCAATATTCTTAATAAAACTCAATATTGGTGAAGCATATGAAAATTCATAGTCATTAAAAATGTGACAAAATCTTTTGCGCACTACTAAAACATCTCTTGTGTTTGTTTTAAACTGTTTTCAGAGGCTTTTGTGAACCCTTGGTAATCTTTAGATGGTAAAATATGGTGTTTACAACAATGCACAATATGTACAGTAATAAGAACAACGTAACGTTCAAAATAATGGTGATCAGAACCCTGTATGGCAAATATCTAATGAAGTAAATATTATACAGACATGTTAAATAAATAAATAAAAAGGTGACCAGAACCCTGACTTGAACGGCTACTAATGAAGTAAATAAATAAATAAAAACATTAAATAAATAAATAAATATTACATAAAATGGTAAACAAACAATCATAGTTAAATAAATAAAGGGTGATCAGGACCCAGACTTGCTTGGCTTAACTAACTAACTAACTAACTAACTAACTAACTAACTAATACATGTTATATAAAAATGTTAAATCAACAACCTGAAATAAATAAATAAATAAATAAAGGGTGATCAGGACCCAGACTTGCTTGGCTTAACTAACTAACTAACTAACTAACTAACTAACTAACTAACTAACTAACTAACTAACTAACTAATGTTATATAAAAATGTTAAATAAACCACCATATATAAATAAATAAATAAATACATGTTATATAAAAATGTTAAATAAACAACCATAGATAAATAAATGAAAGAATGAATAAATAAATAAATAAATAAATAAAGGGTGATCAGGACCCAGACTTACTTGGCTTAACTAACTAACTAACTAACTAACTAACTAACTAACTTTATGTTATATAAAAATGTTAAATAAAAACCATAGTTAAATAAATAAATAAATGAATGAATAAAGGGTGATCAGGACCCAGACTTGCTTGGCTTAACTAACTAACTAACTAACTAACTAACTAACTAACTAACTAACTAACTAACTAACACATGTTATATAAAAATGTTAAATCACCAACCTTAAATAAATAAATAAATAAAGGGTGATCAGGACCCAGACTTGCTTGGCTTAAATAACTAACTAACTAACTAACTAACTAACTAACTAACTAACTAACTAACTAACTTTATGTTATATAAAAATGTTAAATAAAAACCATAGTTAAATAAATAAGTGAATGAATAAAGGGTGATCGGGACCCAGACTTGCTTGGCTTAACTAACTAATAAATGTTATATAAAAAAGTTAAATAAATAAATTAAATAAAGGGTGAAAAAAATAAATAAATAAAGGGTGATCAGATTCAGGACCCAGTCTTACTTGGCTTAACTAAGTAACTATCTAACTAACTAACTAACTAACTAACTAACTAACTAACTAACTAACTAACTAAAAACAAAAAAAATAAATAAATATTATATAAATGTGTTAAACAAAATGAATAAAAAAATGTGGAAATTATTTTTGATAATGCAATCACAGAGTGATACAAAACACATAAAACCAGCAACTATAAAACTATGAAGCAAATCGTTTGCTTGGGACAACTTTCCATTATACGGTTCAGAGCTCATTATGCAAAACTACTGCAGAATAAATCTGTGGCCAGTGCAGAAAAACAAAAGGACACTTAAACACACATGTGTGCGTCTAAAGCCTCATAATATCGATCTCATGTTCTCTGATGTGGTTTAAGAACAGAGTCGCAGGGGTCTTTTCCAGGGTCCCTCCTCTTCCATCCCGTATTGTTCCATCCTCTCATTCTTTTCCTTCATTCTCCACACGAATAAGTGGATTAGGGAACAGGCTTCCGGTGGGCACAAAGCGACAGGGGAGCTCAGTGTCACAGTCAGTGATAAAAGTGTGGAGCTCAACTCTACAGCCGGGGCGGAAGCGCGGGGGTCATACTGCTAATCCCATTAGAGGAAGAAGAAGAGACCACGAGAAAGACAGAGGGAATCTGGGAGGTGCGTCGGGAATCGGGGGCCTGTGAGGAAAAAGGTATCGCTCAAACGTCGCTTGAGTCAAACTGGAGTCCTCTGATACGTCAACTTTGTCAAAAATGTTTCTCACTAAATTCCTTTAGAATACTAAAAAAAAGATACAAAAGACACATAAAACGTGAACGTGGATAGCAGCTCAGACTATTTGTTCTTGGGAGAATTTGATCAGAAATGGTTGATTCTACTTAAATATTTAAAAGTTAGGTAATTAATAATTGACTTATTTTATAATAGTCCGCTAATTATTAAAAATATGTGTGTGTGACACACACAAATATATTCAGTATCTACACACATGTATACATTCATTTATATCAATTTATTATATTTATGTTAATTTGTATATATTTTAATTGCATAAATATAGGTGGAAATCTGGACTATCAGATTCCAAAAAAAATAAGTACCTGTAATTAGATTACATTACATTTTATAATGATCAGATTATAGTAACTTTTTTATGGATTAAATGATTATATATTATTCACAAAATGGTAATAAATTATTCATAATTTATTGATGCTTGGTAATTATTTTTATTTTATTTTTTACATTTTTATAATGTAATTAATTATTATCTTTTCATCAATCCACTGTTGTTTAATATATAAAAGTAATGTAAAAGTAGTCTGAATACATTACCTAAAATTAGTTATCTAGACTAAGTTACTTTGTAATTTGTAATCAATACCGGACAACAATTTGCAGGTAATCTATCCAGCACTGTATATGTGTGTGTGTGTATATATATATATATACACATATTAAAGAGATCTCATGGAAGTGGTAAAAATGGGTTGCAAATGCTATAGGTCTCTGTGCACTGCGGCATCATGGGGAATGTGCCGGTGTGAGAGGATGGCGTGTGTTTCTGCATGTCTGTGGACTCTCACGTGTTCCTGAGAGTGTTTCTGTCCTCCGTGAAGGAGAACGCTGCGCCCCGCGGGCAGAATGTGGGACGGGGGTGCGAGAGCAGGCCTGCAGGTACACACAGCACTTAACAGAGCCGTGACAACCTCTCCTCACAGCGGGGTGACAGAAGAGCCGAGAGGTGACATTTCAACAGGCATTCCTGACCAGAAAACCACACACACACACACACACACACCAGTTCAGAGGAACTCTAGAGAGATTCCTGCAAACACTTCCACAACAACAAATAATCCACAGTACAGAATCATACAGCCACTGTTAATACCCACAACTCATTTACAATAGAAAACAAGGGATGAAATCTGGCTCTAAATGCACATCAGTCTACAACCGGCACTAGCACTGACAGACCACAAACATCAGCCAACATACTGCGAAAATATGGAAATCACAATGTTATAGAGCCATATGAAAAATACAAATCTAACAGCAATAATCAAAGACTCACATTCAACCTAAGGGGACAATTCATGTATAAATTAATAAATCGATGAATTTGTACGTAAATGTAAAAAATACTGTCAACCTAACAAGAAAGAAAGAAAGAAAGAAAGAAAGAAAGAAAGAAAGAAAGAAGTGTGTGTGTGTGTGTGTGTGTGTCTTAACATCATATAAATCTAAGTGATGTTTTTTGAAAATGTAAAATACAGGAAGTGTTTAGTATAGGGTTAGGACAGAATATACAGTCTGTACAGTATAGAAATCATTATCGTCTACACTCTTAGAAGAAAAGGTTCTATATAGAACCTTACAAGGTTCTATCAGTGCTACATATTTGGAACCCCTAAAAGGTTCTATACACTCTTAAAAAAGGGTTCCTCTGGGTTCTATATAGAACACTGGGGTTCCATACTTGGCCAATAGAAACTTTTACCAAAAAAATGGTTCTATATAGAACCATTTTGGAGTTCCATATATGAAGCGGGGGATGGAACCATTTCTGGTTCTAAATAGAACCATTTCTTCTAAGAGTGTATCATGGAAAGTCCTCATGAAACATGGAAACCCAACTGTGTGTGTGTGTGTGTGTGTATTTCACACTCTCTCTCAAAGGAGGCCACAGTGTGCAGAGTGAACGATCTCACACACACGCGAAGAGCCAGAGGGGCAAACACACCCTCAGCTCAGAGTCAGACGCATCTATTACCCCGTTAAACTGCAGAATCAGGCTTTGTTTAGTTACTGTTCC
Organism: Pimephales promelas; assembly: GCF_016745375.1. The sequence goes on from NW_024121754.1 coordinate 333,267, forward strand.
TCAACAGGTTTACCTGTTCATCTGCTCCCGAAACATCTTCAGTGCATTAGCCTCTACTCTCCCCAAATGACCTGATCCTCGATAAAGAATAAGGCATATGTGATAGAAAAGCACAATCCTAAAAACATGACATTATTTTATTCATATTGATCCTAATTACCCTGCATCAAGTCATATATATATTTACTAAATCCATAAAATGCTTCTACAACCGTTTGTATAATCAAAGATAAAACAGATCATATTAAAATACAGTATTTATCTGGTCTATATTGTTTCATTAACACAATTATGACAATTGTCTATATTATTTTTTACACCTTCTGAATTGAATGTGCAAAATAGCATTGTGTTTTCTCCAAAATTTAAAGCTGGCATCATGTCAATATTTGTCAAGATTTTGAACATATAAAATATCCTGTACGACATCATTTTAATTGCATGCATTAATATTTCTACAAATTATGTCATGTTTTAAACACTGAAATCCAACCCTCTGGACACTTAAAAGAGTAGTTTTATTGATAATTTACTCACCCCCATGTCATCCAAGATGTCCATGTCTTTCTTTCTTCAGTCGAAAAGAAATTAAGGTTTTTGATGAAAACATTCCAGGATTTTTCTCCATATAATGGACTTCAATGGGGACCAAACGGTTCAAGGTCCAAATGAGAGTTTCACTGTTCAAAGGGCTTTAAATGATTCCAGATGATGAATAAGGGTCTTATCAAGCGAAACGATCACTCGTTTAATAAATAAATAACAAAGTTTAAGTTTTATAAGCTCAAATGCTCACCTTGCTCTGTTCGGTGTCGTTTAAAGCCCTTTGAACAGTTTGCAGTTTGCACTGAAACGGTCTTTTGGACCTTGAACCGTTTGGTTCCCATTGAAGTCCATTATATGGAGAAAAATCCTGGAATGTTTTCATCAAAAACCTTCATTTCTTTTTGACTGAAGAAAGAAAGACATGGACATCTTGGATGACATGGGGGTGAGGAAATTATCAGCAAAAGTTTTTTTTTTTAAAGTGAACTACTCCTTTAAGACACGATTAAAGAACGTCATCATCACAATAAAAAACTAAATGTCAACAGGTTCCTGAACCCTACATCTATCCACTTAAAATAAAACACTGCCACGCAGCTTATTAAAGTTAAATGCTGGTGCAACATGAATTTGATACTTAAGTTTTTAAATTGTGACTCAAGTGAACGAATAGTTTTAGGGGCCAATGACGGAACAGGCTAACGTCTCATTCCCACATCATTTCTGAAGGGCTAATCAGCATGTTTGTTGTTTCAGTAATCAGAGATATTTCTCTGCGCATCAGAATCCAAACATAGAAAGAGGAGAGAGTTGCGTTATGAAGATCAGGGTTCAGGATCTCAGAAATTCCTGCTCTCTGTCTCTCAGACCCGACCCAAAACACGGAGCATGAAGTCAAAGCCATTAAAGAGGTTATGAAATAAAACCTTGTGTTTGTGTCTATGTTTCCTAAAGGTCCAGCAGTGGCTGTAAAGTGGCAGATATTTTCTCTCTCGTATACAGACGTCTATAACACGGTTTATGGCCTTTTTGGGTTTGGGGTTCTGCCATGTCAGACTTTATGGACAACTTGCTCTTTTGAGCATTTCTAGTAAAAACCAAATTGTGCAAGCAGAATAGCGCAATCTCAATATCAATAAAACGTTTTACAGAAAACATGCAACAAACCCACAAAGAAACCAAATGTATAGAAATTATAATAAATTGAAATGAAGCATACTATCACCATATCACCATATTGTCCAATCAAATTCATATAACTATACATATATATATATAATCGCAATTAATCGCATCCAAAATAAAAGTTTGTGTTTCTATAATATATGTGTGTAGTGTGTATAATTATTTTATATATATATATATATATATATAAACATATATGTTTAAGAAATATTTTCATGTATATACTGTATAGATTTATATATAATTCATATTATATATAAATATTTTATATATAAATTATATATATATATATATATATATATATATATATATATATATATATTATAAATAATATTTTTTCTTAAATATACATGCATGTGTGTATATTTATATATTATATATTTTATATACCACATGTATTATGTAAACACAAACTTTTATTTTGGATGCGATTAATCGCGACAAATCGTTTGACAGCCCTAAGATTATGTTATATTCTACATTATATAATATTTTTATCAATCAGGATATTTTAGATAGCCACAGGATAAACACACACACAATATATAGGCTATATATTTGTATACACACCAATATTTCAACATTTATATGTATGCAGTACAATAGCAACATGCCAAAAACCCACAAACGAATCAAAAGTACAGAAATTATAATAAATGTTGGGGCTAAAAGAGCATATTGTCCTTAAATATACTGGATTTGCATGCTTTCCTGAAAAGAAGCTTCAATAGAATAAGCAGTACATCAGAATCGGTATATTATAAACACAAAATATGCTTTTAAATGATAAGTTTGAGCATGTCTTATCATGTCGTGAGCCAAGTGTGAAATCAACACGAAACCACACATTCCTGCGATCACATTTAAATGCTTGACGAGATAGACAAATTCAACCAGAAATAGCAGAAAATCCACAATCTCTCCCAATTACATAACTAGAAAATGTACCCTCCGACTTTTACAACACACCACCATGCATATGTGTAGTGATGTTTCCTCATTTGAAAATCATTACATCACTGTCTATACCCTCAAAAAGAGGAATATGAACAATATGAACGTCCAGCTAACATTTGACAACCACGAAGAGAGCTAATACTAATGTTTTATCACTTAACGCGACAACATAATGTGATTTATTATTATTCACAGCAGACTGAATGAGTTAATCCAGAGACATCTCTTTATTTGAGATTTACTGTTCGACTCATTACAAGCGTGTCTGTCAATTAGAGCGAGTTAAACATGGAGGTGTGTGAGTGTGTTGTGTGGCTTTGCTTGTTAATCTCTCTTAAAAAGAGAGCCATAAAAAGCAGTGCCGGGCCGGGTGTGAATTAAGAGCACTAAGTACCTCATCACTGCTTTATAAATACTACTTTGAAAGAGACAAATAACATGCAATTAAAGTCAATTCACACTACATAGTTTGTTGACTGCAGCATAAATATAAAGTTTGTGCTATAAAATTCAAAGTGTGTAATTTAGCCTAATAAGAGAAAGACATAAATACATATAATTCTCCAATTGTGTTACAAACTTTGTCAGTGAATCTATCTATCATGTATTTGACACTATTAAAAAGAATTTAAAAGACACTAACGTATAGGCTATTAAAAACCATCAGACGCTTATATAATTCAAAAGCAATAATAAATAGGCCTCAATGTTAAAAACTTTAACTATTAAACCACATTTAATAAAACCATGAAGACAGAATTATTTTTTTAAAAACTGCTGTAAAAATTGAACGAGACGCGTGACGTCAGACTGAACGCGACAATATCGCGATGATTGAAGAAAAGTTGTTTAAAGAGTAATTGGACAAAAGAAAAAAAACTCTTGACAATCATGAACAGCAGACTAGTATAAACAGAATTCACTGTACGACAAGCTCTGTGATTTATGAGTGGACACATCAACGGCAATAAAAACAAGATTATTATACATATTAGGCTACCCAGAATATTCGAGTTCATTGTAGGCTATTATAATTATCGTGGCCAAATTAGTTCAATTTATTTCTTCAAAGTGTTTTAACGTTCAAATTAGCCTATGCATCTATTTTCTAGCCTATTTGCTTTTACAATATCGCACAGATATAATAGGCCCTAATAATAACAATTAGGCATATGCCGTTGTCGTTATTTGCTAAAAACAATTAAATTGATAATATCGATAATATCGAAATATAAATCATTTATGATAGAACCTATCCTTAAAAACCATGTGAAAGACAATGTTTGATTAAAAAAATAATCGCTTCTAAATATTTCCCACACACGCGGGCGCGCGCGAACTAATATCGCGACGCTCCAAAACATCGCGCGCCAGAACTAGACACCAGCTCTACATGCCGTGGGATGAATGAACGAGCTCTTACTGTTGGTAGTCGTGTTTGCAGTAGAGTTTCTGGTCTCTGGAGTAGCAGCTCATGGTGAGAGGCTGCTGACACACCGAGCACTGCACACACTCCTCGTGCCACGAGCAGTCGTTCACGCGCAGGAGGAAGCGGTCAGAGATGGGTCTGTGACATCCTTCACACACACTCGGATGCGCGCAATCTGAACCTGCAACGCAACAGCAATATACATCACACACACTCACAAATGCCACATTAGGAACTTGCGTTCTGAAGTATCCTATCCTACACTAAAACATATTGTTTCCATAATAACATCTCGATCCTAAATAGTGCCGTTCGAAATCGTTAAAAAGTAGGCCAACTTTAGTTGGGGTAAACTAATAATCAGGTTATACAGAAATTTAATTTAATAGCCGGGCTACGGAATTGTAAACTATTCAAAAAATCAATAAATAAGCATATTAAAATATTTTAGGCCTATGCCAAATTGGCCGATGTTTACAGAATGTAAAAAAAATAGAACCAGTTAATTTCGATGTTAGCCTATCTGACAAAACACTTAAACTGGTAATTCTGACTGACTGTCGTTGCAACATTAACCTAAACATTTGTATTAGCCTATATTTTCTGCACTATCATTTAATACAACTGTTTGTTTTTTGTTTACAAAAATGATCATGACCATGATCCATGTCTCCAGTTGATATAAAAGCAGTTGTTTTAGGGGCAATATCAAAAACAAGCTGATTAAAGGGCTAAATACATTTTACATTAGTAGCCATTTGCAATATAGTAGCCTATACTTCTATGACGAACATGTAATATTTAATTATTTTAACAAGCTCCTTTTTATTACAGCTCGTCGTTGTTATACTAGTTAATTATGCAAACATAGGTAGCTATGTCTATCGTTTTTAAAGCGCTGTAAAAACGAGAAATGGTGCACACAAATGTTGCCTAATTGGTGTCATATTTAATGTTTTGGTAACACTTTAAAATGTGGCTTCATTTCTTAATATATCCTAGTTAAAATTAACAATAAACAATATTTGTACAGCATTTATTAATTTTACTCTAGTCTAAAAATATTGTTTCAACGGTCAAATATACACAAACCCGACCGTTGTAATTAAAAAAATGTAATTATTGAAATTAAACTAACGGTTGGGTTGAAAATATACAATTAAAAAAATTAAACCAAAGGTTCGGTTGAAAAATACAATTTAAAAATTTAAACCAACGGTTGGGTTAAAAAAAATGCAATTTAAAAATTTAAACCAACGGTTGGATTTTTCAATGTTTGACAGTTGAAACAACACAGCATTTTTAGAGTGTCATGATATTTTTTTCATTTTTACAACATTTTTATATCCAAAGTTGTGTTTGTCAACATTAGGCTACATAACATGCCAGTTAATGAACTAACATGAACAATTAGCCTAAAAAAGTTAACAAATATCAGTGTGCTAAAATAGTTCATAATGCTAACCAATGAGACCTTAATGTAAAGTATCACCAATATATTTATTTTAGTTCAGACGTCTCTCTGGAACAACTGTGGCACTTCGATGTAAAGTAAAGTGTTGTTAGTCGTTTCTGTGAGAAACTCACCGAGCATCAGTGCCAGAGACTCGGCTCCAGTCCTGAACTGATCTTCAATCTTGATTCCGTCCAGCATCTCGAATCAGCTGATCTCGGACCTGTTGCGAAGTCCAGAACAAGTGAAGAAGCAGATCCAGGCTTCTGCTGCACACGGACCGTGACGAGATAGAAACTAAAAGTAAACTGCCTTTTCTTTGTTATACGTGTAGAGTAGGCGACGCCTGTTTCTTCGGTTGTTCGGCGAGAAACAGAATGAAACCGTCAGATCCTCCGGTAATCCAGGGGCCGCGCGCGCGTGAGCTATGACCGGGACCGGCGCGAGCTCTTCTCACACTGATCGCGTTCACGAGCCCTGCTCCTCTTGAGGAGTCCGCGCGCGTCATTCTCCTCAACTCCGTGTGATGCTATTGGTGCTGTTGGGTCACAGCGGAACCGCCTACAACACACACACACACGCACACACACACACACAATCATGTGCTGCTGAGGCCAATTACAAATAGATTGAATACATAATTAGCATGTCTTTATAAATAAATATTAGATTGCACATGAACATCTGAATTATTCAAGTCAAAAATATATTTGAATATCCCCAACACTGTATATATACAAAACAAACAGCATGTAATTGGGGCGTAAATTAAGTCCCAAAGCCATTAACGTTTTATTTCTATTTTATTTCGCGTTCATAATGATATAAATAAATGACGAAAATGGCTTTCTATATAAAATATGACTAGGCTATAATTAAAAATAACTCTAACTGTTTATAGAATATAGGTAACTTTAACTCGTTACATATTATTTAATTGCTTTTGTCATAAACAATTTCTCACTCAAAACACATTCAACACAGGCGTGAAATCGAGCCGATATATTCAGAATCCGAATCATTTGATTCCTCGCGCAGCTGCTTTCATCTTCATGACATTATCTGCATGATTAATAAAGACCCAGATAAAAGCTGATTTAATCTCTCTCCGCATAATATCCATGCAAAATTCATAAGGAGAATCTTTTGTGTTTCAGATCTGCGCAAATTCATTTCACAGACAGACATCTCAGGGCAATAAACCTGCGAGGAGAGGAAAAGAAAGGGGGAGTTTGTATCTTTATTACTTTCCTCATTAGTATTCATCTCTCTTCTAATTATGACAGGCTGATTTACGCTCTCTCCGTGAAATAAATACGACTTTCTCATCTTTTTACAGTTTTTATCTTTCCCAGTAAAAATGATGGATGGATCAGAAGAGGGATTTATTTGGTAAATGCCTCACACCAAAATATAGCCTAAACACACCTGACGTATATCGTATGTGTGTGTTTAGGTTATCTTATTTTTATGTTGCGTTTTATATAAAATAAAGATTAGTAAAACATAAACTAACAAATAAAGATGATTATTTTTTCGCGACATGCTATTTTGTATTAATAATATTAATTTTCATGCAAATAGCATTAGCCTAATTAAAGGGCAAACAAACACACTGCATTATTTTTATTCAGCTATCACTATTTTAACCTATTAATAATTAGCAATAGCCTAGCTTATATGTAACACTAATTCAGGCCTTTTGGTGTCTGTAGAACAGGCGTGTATAGGCGAGTGGGAACAAATATTGTGAACAAACATCAGGGAGAGGTTTTCTTCTTCCTCTTAGAATTCGAATTATTCAGCGACTTTCAAGCGGGAGATTTTTCCCTCTAGAATTTCTTAACGTTCTAAAAAGAATTCGGTCAGTTTTAATATCGCGCATCCGGTACTTTAGGCCTACTTGTAGGCTATCTTTGTTTTATGAATATTGATCTACTTTAAAAACAAAAACGCACATACACTCTAAAAAATGCTGGGTTGTTTTAACCCAATTTTGGGTCAAATATGGACAAACCCGAAATGTTGGGTTAAAAATGTAATGTAAAAATTTAACCCAACGGCTGGGTTAGTCCATATTTGACCCAAAGTTGGGTTAAAACAACCCAGCATTTTTTAGAGTGTACTTAGGCCTAGCTATAGCCTACTTTTTATATATTTTATACATTATAGCCAACTGAAATCACCCACCCTTTTCTTTGAACTTCTATGAATGGACTTCAAGCCATATAAACACAGGGTTAAACAGGCACAAAACCCAACAAACTCTAATCATGTCATTTCTAATCCTTTGCCATGTTATCCTTAAAACATTTTCAAGTATTTTAACTCTAAAACCCCAGCAATTATAAGCTAATCACACAAACATATGTTTTTAAACTTTAATATAAACATGAAACTACAACTTGCAAAGGAAATAATTCATAGTCATGTTATTATTACTAGACTCCTAGTTTCTAAAAGTATAGGCTATAACAGGCTATATGTCATTAATAACGCTGAACGCTTGTGTTCATATTGTGTTCTTGCGCTCTCTAGTGTTAATCTTCCTGACCACAACCTCTGCCTTCTGTCTCTATCACTCACTACACAATGAAAATATCGAATTACATTGTATTTTACAAAGAATAATAATAAAATAAAACTCTTGGGATCATTTTTTTCTTCTTATTCAAGTCATTTAAACCAGGGCTGGATAACTGGAGGGAAGAAAATAGTGCCATAAAACAAATAGTGCCATTTGATATCAGCGACACTGATAAGAATGAAGTTAATTGTGAGCAAATCCTCTTCAAAATAGCCGTTTATTAAACTCAATAGCACCATTTATCAACCTGGCAACACACTTTGGTATCACACAAGTAATGTTCTCACGTAAATGCGTCTATAGCACGCATTGTGTTTTATCGTGCAGTTTATACGCGAAAATGAGTTAAAAAAAAAATTTTTTTTTCAGGCTATAAATTGCACGATAAACACACTGCGTGCTATAGAGACGCATTTAGTGTGATTTATGCTAAAAAAACAACAACTAATTTATCCAGGAAAAAAATCTGTACCACGTTCAAACTCCAAGGCCTGGTTTCACAAACAGAGTTTAGAATAGGCTAAGCCAGACTATAGGACTTAGTTCAATTAGTAGGCCTATATTTAAGAAGCTTTTATAAATGTCCCGCTACTGTAACTGGTCTTCATCTTGAGACAAAACAATGATAGGCTATATTTTAAGATATTACAGTTAATAATGATAAAAAAAAAATAATAAGTTGATTTTAGTTAAAACAGCTCAAACTTGTCAATGAAGCGAAACGGGGTAAATCAACCAGAGCATTACTACATGCATTGCAAATTATGCAATCGATTTCTGAAGAAAATGTTAGCGCTTGCCTGTGCAAAAGTCACAACTAAAAACCTGAAGGTGCAAACATCAAATCAAACAAGAATCAAGACCTTCTCGACGGGCAGATTACAGCAACTTCTGCCGACAGAAACTGGTGGACACTGACTGAGTATTAATTTGTGGATGTTTAGTATAGATGTTAATTCAGGAAAACGTCCCATGAGCTTCATTAAATCCCTCCTGAAAGAGAAGCATGTCTCATCAAAGCGCTGATCAAATGACATTTACAATATTAAAAGTTAATTCGTAATCTCCATTTATGTGACGCAGGGTTTCTTCCAAATGGAAAATATCGCATGTAAATGCATTTAACAAGCGGGGAAAGCAAACCGAGCTGTTAAACCGTTTATTGTGGTCGTATTTAATAGGTTCCGTAAGGCAACAGGATCCGCGGCTAATTCAGACGAAACCTTCTACGGCGACAACAAATTTGTGTTCGACATGTGTCAAAATGATGCAAAACAGAAGGAGAATTAAAATATAATCTACACACAGTAGGGACCAAAAGTGATCCCCAGCCTATAGGAAAAATTAAATATTAAATGCACTCTATATAGAACCTTAAAAGGTTCTATCAGCGCTACATATTTGGAACCCCTAAAAGGTTCTATATACTCTTAAAAAAAGGGTTCCTCTGGGTTCTATATAGAACCCTGGGGTTCCATACTTTGCCAATAGAACCTTTTACAAAAAAAAAAAAAAGGTTCTATATCGAGCCATTTTGGTGTTCCATATATGAAGCGGGGATGGAACCATTTCTGGTTCTAAATAGAACCATTTCTTCTAAGAGTGTGTTTTTATGCTAATCCACATGCAGATGCACTTTGACAGACCTATACGCACAAATACAAAATTAGATTAAAACGATGATTGACGGCACTTGCTCAATGAATGCAATATCCCAGCAAACGCAGAAGGGGAACGTTCTCAGAATGGTCCCATGAGGTTATTTATTTTGGGAACCAAACAAAAACGCTATAGGAACGTTCCATGTAGGTTATTTTAGGTTCCATTTTTATAACGTAAGGAGAACGTTCCGGGAACGTTCCCCTAACCTTAAGAGAAAGTTCAAAGAACGTACTGGGAACCAAAAACTAACGTCCTGGGATTGCTCTTAAATGTGTACTGTTTCACACACTTTAGGAAATGTGTAGAAGCTTAACCATTTTTTTTTACCTCGGTTTTTTTTTTTACTATCAGAATAATATAATTTATTCTATTTTAAAAGTCTAACTTTCATTATTATTTTTAGGCAAGTAGTGCATATTGAATAACATATTATTATGACCTGGTTTTACAGACAGGGTTTAGATTAAGCCAGGATTACGCTTTAGTTCAATAAGGACGTTTAAGTATAGCTTTTATAATTGTACCATAGGACAAAAACATTACTGGTGTGAATCTTTATATAAAACAATGGCACTGACATATTTTAAGATATATCAGTGCAAGTTGTGTTGTTAAAACAGCTCAAACATACATTTTAGTCTGGGACTAGCTTAAACCTTGTCTGTGAAACCGGTCATAAACGTATCTTTGAAATCAATGTAACCTTTAAAAAAAAAAAAAAAAATTTTGTCATTTTTGTCACTCTGGAAGTTATAAAGTCCAATAAAGGTCAGATAACATTTGATCAGATCTCTTTGCTGGGAGGTTTTGCTTTAATGACTTTTTTCATGGTTTGGCTTCATTATGAACTTGTTTTATTGTCCTGTGGAAAAGGTTCCTCTGAAGCTAATGGAAAAACAACCTTCAAAAGACTATCAAAGTAGAAATGACACAAGCTTCAGAGGCTGATTTCGACTGGGAGGTCTTTGAGGTGCGCTGTAAACGTCTGGTAGGAAGCCCAACTTTCTTTCCATGACGGCAGAACTAGACATCAGAAGTGTTCAGAGGCAATACATTAGTTAACAGATGAAGATATTTTTGATGAACTCTGAGCTTTCTGTCCTCCAGTGACAGTTACGCAACTATGGAGGGACAGAAAGCTCTCAGATTTTTATCGAAAAGACCTTCATTTGTGTTCCGAAGATGAACAAAAGTCTCTCCCTTTAAGGCGTGTGCATTATATTCCATAAAAATATTGAAACAGTCCCAAGTTCAAGTAATTTTTCACTGATAATCTTACCCCCACTAAAGCTCAGAAATTTTATTCACATGCTTGTGCTTTATGCCTTGCTGTGGCGGTCATTTACCTGGATCTCACCTAAAAGTGTCTTTCAAGATGGTGTTCAATTTCTGTGCAAGTGATAAATGACCTGAACCACTGGTTGTTGGAGAATCTTCCAGAATCCCATGGCTCTGAATGAAGTTTCTAAAATGAATGCTGCAACAAATTTGGCATAAACTCCATTTCAGTTGCTTTTCAGACTGACCTGGATCTGAATCCAGCTCTCAAGAGTCTACAATCTTAGAAGAAAAGGTTCTATATAGAACCTTAAAAGGTTCTATCAGCGCTACGTATTTGGAACCCCTAAAAGGTTCTATACACTTAAAAAAAGGGTTCTTCTGGGTTCTATATAGAACCCTGGGGTTCCATACTTGGCCAATAGAACCTTTTACCAAAAAAAAAAAATGGTTCTATATAGAACCATTTTGGAGTTCCATATATGAAGCGGGGGATGGAACCATTTCTGGTTCTAAATAGAACCATTTCTTCTAAGAGTGAAGTCCTGGCCATGGTTCCTACTAGAATGTTAATCAGATCTTTGTAGGACACAGTACATGATATTGTCAAGTGGTAGAAACCCAAAAACAAACAAGCCGAGCCGTTTCTGGATTCAAAACCGCAACCTCATTAAAACGGAAGAAATTAAGCAGTAAATACTTCTGCAAAAGAGATGCATGCACACTGAACTACAGTAAAAGTGAAGGATTTACCAGAACCAAGATGTCACGATTAAGAGAGAAAATGAAATAACCTTTGTGTGGTTTCTTAAATGCTCAATCACTGTCTATAAACGTGCTTTGCCGTTTCTTGTTCGGCTCTTCATTCTCTTAAAATCTCGTTAAAAAGCCGTACCAACAGCAGCACATTCCCCCGAAACCTGCAGCGTTTTTATGCTTGAAGTCTTGAAAGTTTCCCTGTGGTTTTGGATCTACATAAAGTGACTTGTCAAACGGCCACAGGAAGCTCGGAGCGTTTGTGAACCCAAAACAGAGGCAACGTTCCAGTAAACAAGTACCATCTCATCTGCACACATAGGGGTAAGATGTGCCACTGTGCACAAATATCTAAAAGTAAGCATCACATGCAGTCAAACTCATTGCAGTACTCACTAACCGAAGAGCTTTCAATCTTTCTGTTTCTGTGTTGATAAGAAATGCATTAAGAGTTTACGGTATTTTTATGGAGTAATAAAGCACAAAATTCAACCAGCAGTCAACACCAGCTTTCACATTTTTATAATAAAGACGACGCATATGACAAACACACACGGCAGGTTCATCTAGAGGCAAAACAATGATATGATGATATGGTTTATAAAATGGTGAACAGGAGTTTATTTACGCAGTGCAGAAACTCAACATCTTTTATTGTATTTGTTTGCATGACCAAACTTGCAAAACACACTCAACTATTCCCAAAAAAAAAAAATTTAAAATAATAAAAAAAAATAACCAGGGGCAACATACTAGCTACATTCCTAAACATTTAAATTAGTCTTCATATAAAATCATTAAATAATTAAATCAAAGAGTACTATGAAATAGCTAATTAAATCCTCATTTTTAATGTTGAAAAAATAGATAACGCTGCATGCATTCATATAGGGCCTTATTTTTTTGTTAAACAAATGCCTGAATTGACTGAAGAAATCAGCGTGGAATTCAGATGGCGATGTTGTTAAACTATGATTTTGGTTCTGATTTTATTTAGATATAAACATGAGAGTTTTCCAGACAGATTTATGGAAGCTTGTTTCCACCACTGAATAAAAAAAAAAGAAAAAATATTTTTTTATTATAGACTTTTTATCTCACAATTGCGTGATGAAAATCAGAATTGCATGATATAAAGTCAGAATTGCGAGATTTAAAGTCAGAATTGCGAAATATAAAGTCAGAATTGCAAGATATAAATTCAGAATTGCGAAATATAAAGTCAGAATTGCAAAATATAAAGTCAGAATTGCGAGATATAAAGTCAGAATTGCGTGATATAAAGTCAGAATTGCGTGATATAAAGTCAGAATTGCGAGATTTAAAGTCAGAATTGCGAGATTTAAAGTCAGAATTGCGAAATATAAAGTCAGAATTGCGAGATATAAAGTCAGAATTGCGAGATTTAAAGTCAGAATTGCGAAATATAAAGTCAGAATTGCGAGATTTAAAGTCAGAATTGCGAGATTTAAAGTCAGAATTGCAAAATATAAAGTCAGAATTGCGAGATATAAAGTCAGAATTGCAAAATATAAAGTCAAAATTGCGAGATATACTGTAAAGTCGCAATTCTGAGAAAAAAGACAGAAGTGTGACTTTTTATCTCACAATTCTGACTTTTTTCTCACAATTGCAAGTTTACATCTCGCAATTCTGACTTCATAACACATTATTGCGAGTTTATATGTCGAAATTCTGACATATTTTCTCAGAATTGTGAAATATAAACTCGCAATTGCGACTTTTTTCCCCCTTTCCCCCAATTCTAAGGGAAAAAAATAGTAACTTTCCCCCTCAGAATAGTTCAAATCTCGCAATTCTGACTTTATATCTCGCAATTCAGACTTTATAACACGAAATTGCGACTTTATATCACGTAATTCTGACTTTGTCACGCAATTCTGACTTTATATCTCGCAATTCTGACTTTATATCTCACAATTCTGACTTTATATCTCACAATTCTGACTTTATATCTCGCAATTCAGACTTTATAACACGAAATTGAGACTTTATATCACGTAATTCTGACTTTGTCACGCAATTCTGACTTTATATCTCGCAATTCAGACTTTATAACACGAAATTGCAACTTTATATCACGTAATTCTGACTTTATATCTCGCAATTCTGACTTTATATCTCGCAATTCTGACTTTATATCTCGCAATTCTGACTTTAAATCTCACAATTCTGACTTTATATCTCGCAATTCTGACTTTATATCTCGCAATTCTGACTTTATATCTAGCAATTCTGAGAAATAAAGTCAGAATTGCGAGAAGTAAACTCGCAATTGTGAGAAAAAAGTCCGAATTGTGAGATATATTTTTTTAATATATTTTTCATTCTAGGGCGGAAACCAGCTTCCAGACAGATTTAAAAACAGGCTTGACAGACGCCTAGAAAACCAGGATTGAAGGTCTCAAGCTATCGACTTCCACAGCGAGAAACAATAAAAAGAGAAGGTCAGGTCAGATTTGTGGTTAATTTCAGATTTGAAATCATACATAATAAAAGTCACAATAGTGGTTAGAACATGTAACAATATAGCTGCTTAAACATTATTACCCACAACGTGAGAAATAGAAACCCATCTGAGTGTTAGATTAAAGTCTCACAGTGAAGGTGTCAAACCATCTGACCGGACGCAGACACGTGGTGTCAACACTTTCACCTGAGATTGCGCTTTCAGAAATAATAACACTGTTCTTTCACGCATAATCGTCACCGTATCAAACACAGCAGCAGTGGCCGACTTTGTGCGAGCTGCTGAACGCTTTACTAACAAATTTGCTCAGGTCAATCTCCCATAAAACGGTCAAGAATTCCTCAGGTCACCCTGAAAATCAAAAGAAAGAAACGAGAAACTGTATTTTGCATAAAGAAGAATGAGATTATCAAAATCATTAATGTGATATGAAAAACACTGTCAAATCGTCAGCCTACCTCGTTTTACAGAATTTAAACTACTTAAAATGATTTTTCAGGAATGAAATTGAGTGGAAAATGAGTTTCACATTTTCAACTTATGCAAAATTGAATTTCTATTGTTTTTTCTTTAGATCTCGGGGTGAAATATAACTTGAGCAAAAAATATTCACTGGTTTATTACACTTAAAAAAACAAAATGTCACCACAAACTTCAGAAGCCACAAAATGGACCGGCAGAAACAATATCCAAGTGCTTGAGCACCGTCGAACACTATTACAGACTGAAAAAGAGTCAAATCTCAGTAAAACTGCATCAGTGGTGACCGGGGGAAGACGAAAGGGGAAAACGAGTAACACGCAATTCTACAACGGCACATTCCTGATTCATCGGCTGTCTATGTACAAGGGCTCGCTCAGAGCTGGAGTGTTCCTATTCTCTCATCGCTCTTTCCACACAAACACAAACATATCGAAATCCTGTAACAGTGCAGTGATCTGAGGATCAAACACACGAGTCATGCAGTCGCTGCGATCTAAATAAAACCGAGCAAGCGAATGAAATACAAAAAAATAAAATACTCTTCCAAATCCAAGACTTTGGGGCTCACGGGTGCGTCCAAGTCCGACCCTTCATAAAGTCACGAGAGTAACAGCTTCTCAGTCCAGCCGCCGGAAGAAGCCAATAATAAAAGCACAGGCGTTTCCCATCCGGCCCCTTCACGACACTGTAGTGGTTTTGATCGATCGCTGTAAAGACTGAGCATCTCTTTAAGAAAAAGCAGCATCAACTTAAGAGACTGAACTTGACCACATGAAATGACATTTCTTAATTTTTTTTTTTGTGTTTTTTTCTTGATTTTATCCTCTCCAATGGGTTTGTGTTTTAATCTCAGAGAGGTGTGTGAGTCTCAGCTCAGGTGTTCAGAAGTCCTCTCCGTCTTTCCTCCGCTTAGGCCTCCGAGCCCAGGGACGTTCTGGTGGGACTGGGCGGCAGCCGGGCCGCGGCGCTGTGCTCCGTCCGGAAACTGTATTCATACTGACACACAAACAGAAAGAGTTAAACACAACACTGACCTCTAGTGGCTCGCACATCGGTACTGCAGACACAACTCTAACCATCTAAAATTCAACATTTCAAAACTAATTATATCAAATGATATATCTAATATGCTGCTCAATGTTGAAAACCGCTTAATATTTTTGCAGGATTCTTTAAAGAAATTGGAAATGTTCTGCAATATTATAAATGTGTCAGTTTTGATCAATTTATTGTAACCTTAATGAATGAGGAACTCAACAAACCAGTATTCTGTAAACAATAGAATTACTTCTTGATAATCACAACTATAGTGCGTTGAGGCCTTTTCATATACAGTGATGTGAATAAGTTTGGACACCCATGCTAAAGTTGCCTAAAAAGAGGAATAAAAAAAATCATCTTTTGGAAATTGATCTTAATGCCTTAATTAGAAAAATGAGGAAAAATCTAGCCTTTAAGGACACCAATTTTCTTTGTGAATGAATAATGCATCATAGATAAATAAATGTTCTTCCTTAAAATCAGGACAAATAAATTCCCATAGAGTCAGGCGGATTTTTATTTTTAAAAGGCCAGTTATTTCATGGATCCAGGATAATATGCATCCCGATAAAGTTTGAAAATAAAAATCTGCCTGACTCTATGGGACTCTATCCTCTTTTTGGGCAACTTTAGCATGGGTGTCCAAACTTATTCACATCACTGTATATATATATATATATATATACACTGCTCAAAAAAATAAAGGGAACACTTAAATAATACATCATAGATCTGAATGAATGAAATAATCTTATTAAATACTTTTTTCTTGTTTTTAATTTTTAAGTGTTGTTAGCATTTTTTTTTTTGCATTTAAAGGGATAGTTCATTTTGAAATTACATTTTGGTATGTTTTAGCTTATAAGGGCATCCAAGATGTATGTGTCTTTGTTTCCGCAGTAGTTTCAATGTTGATATTTTTAGGTCAAACCGTTCTTTTCTGTCAGTCATATAATGGAGGTCTATGGTCACCACCTCAAAGAGCATGCACTGAGAAGTCCAAATTAAATATGTTTCACATTATGATTTAATGACTCGTAAATGTAAGTACACATTGATGGCCTTACGAGTCATTGAATCATGTTTAATTTGGACTTCTCTGTGCATGCTCTTTGAGGTGGTGACCATAGACCTCCATTATATGACTGAGACAAGAACGGTTTGACCTAAAAATATCAAAATTGAAAATACTGTGGAAACAAAGACGCGTCCATCTTGGATGCCTTTGAGGTAAGCTGAAACATACCAAAAATTAATTTCAAAGTGAACTATCCCTTTAAATGGGGAGAAAAGGACCCTATATTGTCATGGTTGAAACTCAACAGGCCCTCACCTCTTTCTCGATCTCTGCGAGTGACTTGATTCTGATGCCCATTAGATCAACCTGCTGCAACTGAAACACAGACACACAGTTCTCCTCAATGTCTGGATAAGCTCTTGTACCAGTTACCTATAACACATTATTCTCTACTGCCAAATGGCATTTTATCCTTTGAAAGTATTTTGTTTAGTCACATCTACAGACTGCTGAAGAGCGGATGAAGCATGAAAGCAGACTCACATCACTGGAGGCACACGCAAACTTCTCCGAGATCATGAAAGGCACTCCATCCATAGCTGAGAAGTCAAGAGATCAG
The DNA here is from genome assembly GCF_016745375.1 of Pimephales promelas. The sequence goes on from NW_024121754.1 coordinate 350,772, forward strand.
AATTAACAAGAGTTACCTCGAATGTGTCCAGCACAAAAATCAGCAAAATGTTAATAAATCACTCGCAAATAAAATTCGAATGGCTATGAAAAGTAGCCAAATCATCATTTTTAACCAAATCAAATCATTTTTATCATTATTAAACAAATAAATTGCAATTAATGATTAAATTCTGTTATTCTGATACTTGGAATCATATTTATATATATATATATACTAACAAAATAAACCCACATAATTTACTTTAACTGCTGTGAAAATTAATAAATTAATAATATAATATAGAGCTGCACGATTAGTCGTTTAAATATCGTTTAAAGCCATTTAAAGTCATGTAAATATAAAATCAACCACACAGTATCATTATTTTTGTAATAATAACAATAATTCCAATGATCACAGAAGTAGTGGGATAAAAGATTATAGTTCGGATATAAGCACTGATGTGTACGGTAACAATCAAAATAGAGCAAATCACCTTTTGAAAGCAACTTTATGCTTCAAATAAAGATTGTATCAACATTGTTACACCAGTAGGTGGCGACAAATGATACAAAATGTATTTGTCCAGTTATGAAACTAGTGACATTTTTTAATTCAAATAAATGAAATATGTTTTTAAATAGACTGCAGCAAGTGTAGTTGTCTTCAGAATCATGGGATACTAATATAATATAATATACAGGTGAAACTAAAAACTTAGAATATCATGCAAAAGTTCATTTATTTCAGTATTTCAACTTGAAAGGTGAAACTAATATATTATATAGACTCAGTACATGCAAAGTGAGAGATTTCAAGCCTTTATTTGCTATAATTGTGATGATTATGGCTTACAGATATGAAAACCTTTTCACAATATTCTAATTTTGAATTTAGTGTTTTCATAAGCTGTGAAACATGATCATCAATTCTAACAAATAAAGGCTTGAAATATCTCACTTTGCATGTACTGAGTCTATATAATATATTAGTTTCACCTTTCAAGTTGGATTACTGAAATAAATGAACTTTTGCGCGATATAATTTTTTGAGTTTCACCTGTAATATACTATCATGTAGCCGATACTTTTTTTATTAGAAAGAGTAAACTCCACTACGTATTATTTCTATTTAATGAATTTGTAAACGCATGTGAATTTCTAGACTGGAGCTCTTCTAGTTTGCACTGATGTGAGGGTGTTTAGTTTGGGTCAGCTGTGTTCTGTGTGGTTCTGGTACCAGAGATGGCATAGAGGTTGGAGTTCTGGTGTTCAAAGTCTGGTCTGGTTGTGCTTTTCCTGAAACATGCCGGCAGGGTCATGGATATGTGCCTATAGAGAGAAACAGAAATACAAGACTATTATTCAAGATATCTTCTTTCAACCTCAAAATGATCAGAGTTGTTTGTGTCTCATCAGCTGTAGAAAAACAAAATCTTTTTGCTTTTTAAATCATACTAAATGTCCCTGCATTCATCTGACTGGCAACCTTGATGAAGACTGAGGGTTGCATCCGCAATACAGTCATGCAAATTGTGATAATTCTGTCTCAGATCACATGAGGAGATCTACATTCTTGCTTTTTAAGGATATTTTTTTTAGCAATTGTGGTGTTTGTATTTCGTTTTTTATGTTTTTAGTGGCGAATCTTTAAATAAGCTGTTAGAAACCCCTCTCAGAGAAATGTCTTGTGCGCATCTCGCCATGAGTGTTGTTTTTAAGGGCGTTTTCAGACCTGTAGATCATTTGATTTGTTCTGAAACGGGGGCTTTATTTGTCAAAATGTTGCATTTTCTTCACTTTCACAAGGCAACACTTTTAACCAGAATTTAAGCAAGTCACATGTGAGTAAATCCGTCCTTTTATTGGTCAGACTTCACCTGTTTATGTTCATCTATATCTGTTGTGACATACAAACTCCTGATAAATTATATATATTTAATGACATTTAATATGATATATATATATCACTTCTAATGCAGTTAGAGTGGGAATCAAGGCTTCGTTGGGACATCATTCTTTCAATGCACTGAGAAAAGTAAATACACAGATGAAGAGGCGTAGATGTAGACACTGCTGCTTTTATATAACATATTTCCCGTTATGAATTATGGTATTGCACCTCAACCGAAATGGTTCGTTTTCAATCTGGCCATCTTGTTCAGCCGATCTCAGATTGTTTTGGTGCGGATCTGAGCGTGATTGCCGGTGTTCATATATGTCTAAACGAACCAGCTGAGGGAGAAAACGCACCAGTTTCCAAAACAAATGAGCCAGACCGTTATTATCGGCCGATATTAGGCATTTTCCAAAATATCGGTATCGGCAGTTATAATGGCCGATAAATGAATATTTCAAAAATAACATAAAAACGGCCTTTCCTTGGCCTGTTATATTGAAAATGTATGTTTTACAATTTGCAGTATAATGTTGTTATCTATTGCTAAATTATGGCTCATCATAGACTAGCTAACCACAAAGCTAGCTAAAGCCACTATCATCAGTGGAAGACCGCTAACGTTAACATTAATGAGCTTGGAAACAACAATGAACTTTTTCTGCCTAAATAAAGTAATGATTACTGTATTTATAACTAGCATATCTCTAGTTACAGTCCCTGCATTGTAAAATGTAAGTTATACTTGCGAGGAGTGACATAGAGAAAAAGTATCAAACGTATCTTGCGCAGAAAAGTTAACTTTTCTTTTACACGTGTGTGAAATCCAACAATGTTTAATAATAAAAAAATATCGGCCGATATATCGGATTTTAAAACCCAAAAATATTTGTATCGGTATCGGCCTTCAAAATCCTTTATCGGTCGGGCTCTAGTGAAAACGCCCAATGACGTAACAAGTTTTAATAACTAACTACAGCTTTTTAATAAAACGATCTGTTGCGCTACATAGAGCTGTTTTTGAACGCAAGAATCAGTGGTATTTTAGCGGTTTGGTGGTTCAACAAATCACAAAACTACGGATTTTGAGTCATCAGATATTTATAGGCTGCTTTCACTTTAAGAGCGAATGCACGGATCCAATAAAATGAGACACATCCAATTTCTTTCTCACTTAGGCCTCGTTTACACTGTATGGTTCAAGTGACCCAAATCCGATATTTTTTTTCTTCCCAGATCGCATTCATATGCGTTAATAAATCGGATATGAATCGTGCATTTGCGTGTGCCATGTAAGCAGACAAATGGGATATTCCCCGGTAATGCGAGTCGCCAGTCATTACAGGCGCGATGGAAGAAAGGATACACACAGTGGAGCAATGCGGAGGTTTCTTGTCTTTTGAGTGTTTGGGGCGAAGAGTGCAGGCGAAAATGCAGGGTTGTTACAGAAATAAATCTGTATTTGAAGACATTTCACGAGATATGAGGCATCGTTTTAAGCGCTCGTGGCTACAGTGCCAATGTTTTGATGACTTTTCTAAATATTGTGGAAAGAAAAACACTGGATAATTTTATTCACATCTGTATCCATTGCATTTTGTGCTGTTTTACTTAATTTCCCGAGTCAGAACGTCTACATTTGGTAGTTTCAGCAGTCTATAGTGTAAATGCAAAAATCGGATATGGGTCACTTTTAAAAGATGATGCAAGCAGGTCGTCAAAAAAATCGGATATAGTCAGAAAATCGGATTTGGGCATCAAGACCTGCAGTGTAAATGCAGCCTTAGACATAACTGACTGTGTTAACATGAATTCTTACCAAAATGGGTATTTTGACAATGTAAGTGTGTGTGTCCGTTCAAGCACATAGAGATGTGAAAGAGGAATCAGTGTTCACACACAATAAGCATTAGCAACTGTATTTTTCAGGATGAAACAAGCATTTGCTTCGGTAACGTGATCCCTGCTGCTTGCACACGTTTAGATAAAGCTGTGCATTACAGATCCACTAAATAACAGGAGAACGCTCAACGCCCACAATTAAACACTCATAACATGACTAAACCACACACACATGACTTGATGTGTTCAGTGTGTAGGTGTTCTGCTGGCAGCTGTAAGGGAAACTCCACACTTAATACCAAATCATGACAAAACAAACAAATCTACCCACTTTTTTCCTAACAAGCCTCTTCTGTGATTTAGATCATGGGAGGCACTTCTGATTCGGGTGAAAAGACTGAAACAATTCATAAGGTTGCACTACAAATAATCCTCATCCGTCAGCGTTTGCTATGACAAGAGCTTTTTTCAGTCGCTGCATTATTATATTCTTTCCTTCTTTTTCTTTTGTATTCTGTTGTAACAGTATATTCTCCGCATTTGTGATTCAATTTACAATATATCCCATGAATAAATCATTGGGATGCACTAAGAATCTCTCGTTTATTCCCCGAATCCTTGCGCCTCTTTCCAGGTTTGTTTTCAGTGTTTACTGCAATTAGGGTTGGGTATCGTTTGAATTTGAACGATTCTGATTCCGATTCCTTGTTTCGATTCCGGTTCCTAACGATTCTCGATTCCGATTCTTTTAAGAGGCAGGGTCAAAAAAGTTTAGCTAACCTTGCTAACCAACGGCCTTTCTGAAGGAAATACTCCTTTTGTCACAAAGTTTGCATTTTGCCGAGATTTCGTTATTTTTAGAAAAGTGAAGCCACACTTTGGATCGCCGACGTAAGCTACTCATGTTTGACTCGCGCGGTTATGCCAACACTTCCGGTAGACGCTTCTTCGTTGGTGTTGTTCAGCGGTTTCTTCTTCCGCTCGGCGGACTGTGAATATCGAAACTAGGAATCGAAATTTTAACTTTTGAACGATTCCGGGAAAAACGAAAAGTTAGTCTCGGTTCCAATGGGCTACATGCACGCATAAGTTCCGCATTTGACGCAAGGATGCTCGTCTATTTCCGGTTGTGTAGATTAAAGCGGAGGAAAACCGGAGAAAACGGGATTATGGCAGAGTCTTCAATATTTACTGTCCTCCCGTCTTTGAAACGAAACGTACATACGTTTAGATGTAATTTTATATATAGTTATGTTTATTTAATATAATTTTAAAAAGAAGCATAAACACAACGAGGGGTGTCTGTTTTATCTGTTTTTGTGACTAACGTTTCATTAGTATAACCATGGAGTATAAAATTCAATATAAATTTTCGTTATTGCATTGGACTCTATGATCGGCGGAAGTTATCGAGCATCCCTAATGCTTCACCGGAAATACCGCCGTGCATAGAGCCCATCGATACTCGATTCTCGATACCCAACCCTAACTGCAATGTTTCTAAAGCAAGAAAACACAATATTTATTATCTGTCAAATGATGGAAATCGATTTGAAATAATATCACTGAGTGTTTCAGTTATTTAACATTTTTGATTAAGGCAACTAATGTTACATAATACAGACATACTGTATATTACTAGTGATATTTAACACAAACTAATTTTTATATTGTTGCAGAAATAATCAATTCATGGTCTGTTGTAGTCATTTTTAATGCTTTTATACTAATAAAATGTCCTTTTAATGTTTAATGGGTGAAGGGTGAGTTTTTGAGAATGCTTATAGGGAACGATACCCTCATGTCACGATTCGATACATACTATGATACTGAACTCACGATACAATATTATTGCGATATTCTAAGACATATGGTAGGTATGTGGACATATCCATAAATAGTGGCCGCCATTGTGTTTCAAATCTCTGTGGCGGATTTTCCCGAATCACTCTGAGCGGGTCTCCTAAAATGCGCCGTTTTCATTGACTCGCTGTGGGAATCCTTGATTATTTTTAGCCAATCACATCATTAAGGTTTTCGACTGCACATTTGTTTTCAATTTTCTCTAGCCAGGCTGCATTTTCCTCCTGAAAGGCGATTTCAAACAATACGGAAGAATTTAACTGTCAAGAAATTATTTTTACCCACTTTGGACACTTTTCAGAGGAAGGTGGACATGAAGAACATATGTTTGTGGTGTGCTGTACAAAATTTCGTGGCCATTTAAACTCCCCCACTTTTTTTATGACTACCGCCACTGAACGTTACCTGGAAAAAAGCTGTCAAAATGCAGCGCGTCGTGTCGGCTACACTCAACATTTGTATGGTCTCCTCCACTTTCTTTCCTCCACCAGCATTAGTATTGTTAACTCTATATTCTTACACAACTGGAAATAGCATGAATCAACCAAAATACATCTTTTAAATTAAGGATATATCATTTTCCTTGGATCGTTGTTTTCCAAATACCATAAAAGATGGGCCAAATCAGTCTTTATGCATGTTAAAATCAAGTATAGATCCAAATAACTATATGAAACCCATCTCCACAGAAAATTCATTAAGATATCTTGAATATTGAGAAAGTTATGAGCATTTTTGTGAAAAAAAACCAACTTGTTTTCGTGCAACTAAATTCTATTTAGGCGCTGATTACTGAACTATAAAATGTTGTAACTTTCTTCATACTTGACATATGTACCTTTTTTTTTTGTAAAGGGGGTACCCAGGTTTTTCCACATATGCTATCCATTTGTCTATTTGTTGAGTTTTAATTTTTTGTCCACATACCTACATATGGTAAAAGGTAATAAAAAAAATGTACTGTTGATTAAAATGCTAATTTTGATATTACATTGTGTGTGTAAATGAATAGGCTTGGACTATTCCCAAAGACAATGGTGACACCAGAATAATAATATGGTGAAAATCTAGAATTATTTTAGATGAATATACTTGCGCTCCGTCACTGACTAGATATAGGCTATTTAAAATAAATGTAGGTCACTTTTTACTGGTAACAGATATTTGGCATTGTCAGGACCCACAAATATTCCCCATTACATTATATATAGCAGTTTAATGTAGTACTGACACTACTCTGAAAAATCACACAGTCATTTTTATTTTGGGTGGACTATTCACGATACGTATTGTTGCATTTTTGTATTGCGATATATTGTTACACCCCTATTCGTAAAGTGAACCTTTCACTGACTGTTTACAGTTTAAAGAAAGTTACTCACATTATTCGTGCAAAATCTCGATGGGCATAGGGAAAAGGTGGATATACAGAATTTAGTTGTGTTAAATCACTGTAATGTGGTAAAGATAACTGACTTGAATTAACCCCTTAAGTGTCACCCCCCCCCTTTTTTGAATATAGATGAAAATGCACATTTCGAACTTAAATGGTTGTAATTCAAGAATGCTTTGGAATATAGACGTAAAAATGGTCTCGTTTTAAAGAAGACATTTGGCAGATTTTTGTAGAAGTGAATTAAAAAATTTAATTATTCATATTTTATATAAAATATATATTTTCAAAACCTGGCGAGTCTAAAACTGCTAAAAAAAAAAAATCCAAGCCAAAAATCTGAATAAGTTGTGTTTCAAATTTTAGGTTGATATCTCAAAAAATGAGCTTTCAGTGAGATTTTGTTTGGGCGCAGTACCAAACTTTTTCACTAGGGCACAACCAGACTCCATTACTGCCCATATAAGGGCGCCTCCATTTCAATATGAAATAATAATTATTATAATTATAAAATAATTGAATGGAGGCTTTCTTTTGAACTTTTGGCATGAAAACAAACAGGTTTCTACCCTTCTGTCATGATTTTTCATGCTCATCACAATTCCAAAATAAAGGTCTGAACACGCCTTAGAGTATGAAAATACTCTTGTTGCAAATTGATAAATGGCTCCTCTGTAATATATTTTGAAAATCAATTGCCATATATGACAACTAGAGATTCTAAGCTTTCAAATGATATATAGTTTGTCAAGATTAGTTTAGGTTTAGTATAGGATAATACTCTTTTAAAAATGTTAAAGGGGTTAAAGTGACTGAATTTATAGCATTATTATAATCTTTCCCTTATAACGTCCAATACAGGAACGAGAGTGTTGTTATTTAAGTGTTCACTTATCTTAGTCAAGGGTTTGAGTTTTTCATGACCATTTCAACCTCTAAGATTGCGATATGTGAATAATGACATGGGTTCCCAGACATGCGTTCAGGGACCAGTCAGAGACGGTCACTCCCTTATTGTGATGCATTTTTGGTTATGTGACTTCACTGCAGTTGTATCCTGTTATATATAATAGGACTGTATCAAGAGAGCAGACAGACAGAGAGGAAACCATGAGAGGGAAACAGCTGGAACAGACACTTCCCATTAGGGTCAGAAAAAGCTCCGGGGCGTAACAAAACCCTGAGACACAAACAAGCCCGTAAACATACACAAGAATAGCAAACATTTCATTAGTCCAGTTATATCATGGAAAACAGCATGTTTGTTCTTAATTTGATTATTACTGCTTGATCAAAAGTGACAGTAAAGACATTTCTATTTCAAACAAATGCTGATCTTTGAACTTTCTATTCATCAAAGATCCTTAAAGGAGTAGTTCGCTTTTGAAAAAAAACTTTTGCTGATAATTTACTCACCCAAATGTCATCCAAGATGTCCACGTCTTTCTTTCTTCAGTCGAAAAGAAATTAAGGTTTTTGATAGATTTTTCTCCATCTAATGGACTTCAATGGGGTCCAAACGGTTCAACGTCCAAAAGACAGTTTCAGTGCAAACTACAAACTGTTCAAAGGGCTTTAAACGATTCCAGACGATGAATAAGGGTCTTATCAAGCGAAAAGATTGCTCATTTTAAAAAAAATAATAACAAAGTTTAAGTTTATAAGCTCAATTGGTCACCTTGCTCTGTTCTGTGATGCGCGTTCGTGACTCGTTTATCAAACAAATCTTTTTTCGAGTCATTTGGTAAATTCAATGAACAAAATGAATGAATTGACTCGGAAAAAGATTTGTTCATTTTGATGAACGTGTTTGAACAGGAGAGTCACGAACGCGCATCACAGAACAGAGCAAGGCGAGCATTTGAGCTTATAAAACTTAAACTTTGTTATTTATTTATTAAATGAGCGATCGTTTCGCTTTATAAGACCCTTATTCATTGTCTGGAATCGTTTAAAGCTCTTTGAAGCTGCACTGAAACTCTCATTTTGACCTTGAACCGTTTGGACCCCATTGAAGTCCATTATAAGGACAAAAACCCTGAATGTTTTCATCAAAAACCTTTATTTCTTTTCAACTGAAGAAAGAAAGACGTGGACATCTTGGATGACATGGGGGTGAGTAAATTATCAGCAAAAGTTTTTTTTATAACTGAACTACTCCTTTAAGATAGTGTGGAACTATGGGATATACTATAACTTACTGTGGAATTTCCTAAAAAAAAAACACAAGCTCGTTTATGCCAGTATATAAAGAATGCTAATTAAAGTGTTTTTCCATGCCATGTTTCTCTTCCTCCTCTCAGTTTGTCTCATTCTCTCTCTTCCTATTCTGCAGCTGTCGCTATGTCACACTTCACCAACACGTACTTGGGCATGACTGGCGCTGGAGTGGAGTTGTTGGTGACAGTCTGGATGTTATTGGTGGTGTTGGTGGTGGAGGAGTTGTTCTGTACAGGTGAAGAGTCCTGGGTCCGTGGCACCTTTCCCATCCGGTACCAGATCCCCATATTGTTCAGCTCTCTAAGAGGAAATACACAATTCACCAAACCGGAAATCATTTACTCAGGATAAATTAAACACTCAGAAACACAAAACACAGATGTATTTAATAAGAATATGTGACCCTGGACCACTAATTTGTCCAAAATAAAATTGAGATTTATACATCAACTGAGAGCGGTGTATGGTTTGTTAGGACAGTATTTGTCCATTTCTGTTTGCGATTGTGCTGCATTCACTCACAAAAATTAATATTTTATATATTTACGGTAGGAAATTTACAAAATATCTTCATGGACCATGATCTTCGTTAATATCCTAATGATTTTTGGCATAAAAGAAAAATCTATAATTTTGACCCATACTATGTATCGTTGGCTATTGCCACAAATACACCCGTGCGACTTATGACTGTTTTTATGATCCAGGGTCACATATATCAACAAAGGAGATCTCAAAGTACAGCCAGAGATCTCCAGATATTGTAAGAAAAATACTTACAAACAATGGTGTCTTAATAGGTTTTGGCCTTAAGACATTATTAAAGATGTTGAATAATGCTCTAATAATTATATATATTTTTCAGAGAGTGGAATGATAACGACACACGTGCATGTTTTTTAAAACAATTATTTTTCCACCATAAAATTAACCATAAAGTTAACCATAAAAAGTTAATTAGATAATAGATTTTTTTACTTTTTATCAGAAGTAAAAAAAAAAAGTTTTAAAAAAGATAGTATTAGTATATCACAATATTCATATAATGAATACAGAATTGTATAATATTAATATATATATATATTATATACAATTGTATTATTAAAAATTAAAATATATACTGTATGTTGAGTTCATTCGTGGTGGAAGAAAAATATTTAATCATGTAAAAATACAGTTATTATGATGCATTTTTGGTTATGTGACATCACTGCAGTTGTATCCTGTGGTATCCAAGAGAGCAGAGAGACTAATATATTATCATTATTATTAAATAAAGTACATGAAACAGAAACAGAAATATTTATCTAAACTAAATATAAAAATTACAATAAAACATTTAAATTCTTTAAAAAAATGCCATGAGGTTTTCTGAAATCATAACTCACTAAATAATAATAAGATAAAGCTGTTAGGTCACACTTATGCTGTTCAATTTCACATTTCCCACCAGCAGACTATAATTCATTTTCTCACTGAATACTTCCGAACTGTCTTTTAAATATATCAGGAAGTCAGTCTAGGTCACGAGTTCTTGTGTAGAGTAACTGACCCTATGAACGTATACTGTGGCGGCGCCTGTTTAGAGCGTCCTAAGATACGGATATCACAGATGGCAGCTTCGGTGGAGTCTCTCGGGATGAACTTAATACATAACCTCCTCTTCCTGAACGCCGGCTCCTCTGGAGAGAGAGCGAGAGAGGAACAGGACATGTTAAAGAAAGTGAAAGGGAACTGGAGATTACAACAGAAAGAGGTCAGAGGATCATCACACACTCGATTAATTATTTAACACGAGATACTAAATCCACAATGGAGGTTCAGCTCTTCTACCGCATGTCTAAAAGCAACTACAAACAAACCTCTCTTTAACTCTAGTCTGGAGTGTCACTGGTTTATTTAAGCTACAATAATGGTTTCATATCTTGAGTGTCTGTGCAAACATGCAGGGAGTGTATGAAATTATTACATTAGGATTTAAAGGGATAGTTCACCCATGGGTGGACCCCATAGACCTGCATTATATGAACGGTTTGACCTAAACATATCAAAATTGAAACTACTGCGGAAACAAAGACACCTACATCTTGGATGCCCTTGAGGTAAGATAAAACATCCCAAGAAATAATTTCAAAGTCAACTATCCCTTTAATTTGTGTTCAGAAGATGAACGAAAGTCTTACGGGGTTGAACGACATGAGGGAGAATAATTACTGACAGAATTGTCATTTTGGGGTCCCTATCCCTTTAAGCCTGAAATATGCAAACGCAAGTATGTTACGCAAGCGCAATTCCGCATTTTTGCATTGTGAAAAAGACTTCAGAATACTCATATTTCAACATCAAATCCACCCTAGGATGCTATGCATATGCATATCAATTAGAAAATATGGTTTAAAGATGCATCAGTTGTGCTCTGGCTGAAATAGCAGTTGTAAATGAACAAGAGGAACATCTTACGTGTGTCCACGGTCTCCTGAATGGGAATGAATCCCACAGGCAGCGTGTCCTTGATGTCGATGAGCTTCATGTCTACGAGCACATTTCCTAAATGACTCTGAGGAGAGATACAGGAAGAACATACAAGAGAAAGTCAATAGACCACATCTCTAGCCATGTGCTTGGTTGCAAGCTTATTTCTAACACATAAGCATCATCATCATAATAATATCATGTATATGTTGTATTAATTTGTTTTATTCATATATGAGTGCTCAATCATTTGTTTTATGTCTTGAAACCAGTGTCAAAGATGAATTTCTGTCCAGTAAATCTTGACAGACAATAAAGTCAACAAACAAACAAATAATTAGGGATATCGTGATTAATTGCATCCAAAATAAAAGTTTGTGTTTACATAATATGTGTGGGTTCACAGTGTATAATTATTTTATATATATATAAATACACACACATGCTTGTATATATTTTCATGTATATACTGTATATAGATTTATATATAATATATATTATATATAAATCTAATTATTTTATATATAAATAATATTTTTTTCTTAAATATACATGCATGTGTGTGTATATATATATATATATATATATATATACACAAAATAATTATACACAGTTCACCATATATTATGTAAACACAAACTTTTATTTAGGATGCGATTAATCGCGATTAATCGTTTGACAGCCCTACAAATAATAGTAATAGTAAAAAAAAATAAACAGAAGTAATTTAAAATCAGGAAAAAAAAAGTAAATCACAAACATTTTAAAGCGTTTTCCGCTTTGGTTTGTCTGAGAAGACTTAGAAGAATTAGACTAAACCCCGCAGGGACAGAAGGAAGAAAAAGCAGCTTTGTTTTCACGATGAACAAAAATAGTCTAACAAAAAAACAAAAAAGAGATTCCGTGACATATTGCAGAGATCATTTCAACTCTAACAAGATTTAACATTACATAAACACTCCATCATGAACATGCTCTGGATATTTAAAAAGTTCAATAGCCTTTAAACTAAAGTGTCTCAGTACCAAAGTATGTTTAAGCAAATTGGTTGTGCTATATTGTAAATAAAGTGTTGTTAGACATGACATATTTCTCTTCTCTAATGACGTGTTTACTGGCACGAGGGCGGGACAACCCATCACTCTCATAAGTTCGACCAATAACGAACCACAACAATCCAATTATCCAATCAAATAAAGTCCCACCACCCAACAGTTTCTCTTGCTTGAGAAGCCGTTACACTCAGATATACTTCACAATAGGGAAGAAAAGTTGATTGCAAAATAGAAATATTTGTAAAATGTTACCATAATTAAAGGAAATGATCTAATAAAGAACTGAAGACTCACGTTCTCTTTGGAGAATGCTCTGGTGAAGCACAGATAGCGGGTCACCTTGGATTTGAACAGGCCATCTTTCCATAAGTCTGCATCAATCCCATCTGTGGTTTGTGCCACCTAAAAGGAATGAAAAGAAAAACTGATTGGATTATGCATTATAATCAGTCCCTCCAGGATTTCACGATTTTTTTTTGTGATTTTTGCGATCAAAATGACTGATTTTGTGGTGGTAATTTCCAAAAATTTGTGAAAAAATTTGCGATTTATATATAACATTTACCATAATAGTATTCAGTCCTTCCAGAAAAAAGCGGAGTTTTTTTGTGATTGTTGCGGGCAAAAATTGATGGATTACACGGTAAACTACTGGCAGCTGTGGTTGCCAGCATCATACCGTAAATTTATGCAATTTTATGCGATGAAATTGCAGGAATTTGCAAAAATTGAGGGAGCTTGCAAAAATTGCAGTTTGATGAAAAAGAGAAAAAAAAGTGATTCCCCCAACACCCTGTTCGCACTAGGCTAATGTAAGAGTCATTTCTTATTACTTCCTTTGATAAGCAAGCATACTACATCATAGAAAGTGCTGGGAATATTTAATTTCTCATCTTGTTTTATTTCAGACTGTAACGAGTGTAAATAAGGTGTGGCCCCTTTAAGAGCTGCGCGCTCCCTGTTGAACTCTCTGCAGTGTTGTATGTGCGCCACAAACACCCCATGTGTGCGGGTAATTTCTGTTTGATGCTACTTCTTTTATCTTATGTTGTTTATTAAGTAACGATGTGACGGTAGAACGTGTGACAGAGAGTTATACGAGTTCGATTTGTGAGATGTCAATCGCCTCCGTGAGTCTGTCTGGCGTCGCGTAATTGCGTCACTTCATGACGTTCCCATGGAAACAGGGGGAAATGGCTGCTCTTGTGTGAAGCAAACGCAACATTTTTCAACTTTCTGCTAAGATACATGTGACTTTTTTTGCAACGAAAATGCGAGAATTATGAAATTATGCAAACCCCGCATATTTTGCACAGAAATCGGCAATTTATGCGGCGAAAGTGCGGCGTATTTGAAAAAAATGCGGCCCCCGCATAAATATGCGGACTTTGGCTGATTTTGCATTGAATTCAGCGATCGCACAATCGCGTTTTTCTGGAGGGACTGTATAATATTTAAAAAAAGAAGGTTACTTGTTTGATTCTGTTCTTAAAATGTATTCAGTACGACAGCCATGACGACAAAACATTTATTCACATTAATAACCCATCAGAAAAAAGTCCTGATTTAGTTCAAACCAGTTCCTAATTTAGCATCCTTTTACAACTAGGCTCAAAACTAAGGTACAAAATAGCCTATTACTTATTCATGTTGATGTTTTTGAATGTAAAAAA
>NW_024121754.1:365667-470667 GCF_016745375.1 Pimephales promelas
TTTTTTTTTTCTTTCTAGCAAATACAATAGGTTTTCAGCACTTCGTGCTCGAACACCTAATTAAAACGATGATTGACGGCACTTGCTCAATGAATGCAATATCCCAGCAAACGCAGAAGGGGAACGTTCTCAGAATGGTCCCATGAGGTTATTTATTTTGGGAACCAAACAAAAACGTTATAAACGTTATTTACTATTTTAAAAGTCTAACTTTCATCATTATTTTTAGGCAAGTAGTGCATATTGAATAACATATTATTATTGACCTGGTTTTACAGGGTTTAGATTAAGCCAGGATTACGCTTTAGTTCAATAAGGACGTTTAAGTATAGCTTTTATAATTGTACCATAGGACAAAAACATTACTGGTGTGAATCTTTAGATAAAACAATGGCACTGACATATTTTAAGATATATCAGTGCAAGTTGTGTTGTTAAAACAGCTCAAACATACATTTTAGTCTGGGACTAGCTTAAACCTTGTCTGTGAAACCGGTCATAAACGTATCTTTGAAATCAATGTAACCTTTTAAAAAAAAAATTTTTCTTTGTCATTTTTGTCGCTCTGGAAGTTATAAAGTCCAATAAAGGTCAGATAACATTTGATCAGATCTCTTTGCTGGGAGGTTTTGCTTTAATGACTTTTTTCATGGTTTGGCTTCATTATGAACTTGTTTTATTGTCCTGTGGAAAAGGTTCCTCTGAAGCTAATGGAAAAACAACCTTCAAAAGACTATCAAAGTAGAAATGACACAAGCTTCAGAGGCTGATTTCGACTGGGAGGTCTTTGAGGTGCGCTGTAAACGTCTGGTAGGAAGCCCAACTTTCTTTCCATGACGGCAGAACTAGACATCAGAAGTGTTCAGAGGCAATACATTAGTTAACAGATGAAGATATTTTTGATGAACTCTGAGCTTTCTGTCCTCCAGTGACAGTTACGCAACTGTGGAGGGACAGAAAGCTCTCAGATTTTTATCGAAAAGACCTTCATTTGTGTTCCGAAGATGAACAAAAGTCTCTCCCTTTAAGGCTTGTGCATTATATTCCATAAAAATATTTTAACAGTCCCAAGTTCAAGTAATTTTTCACTGATAATCTTACCCCTACTAAAGCTCAGACATTTTATTCACATGCTTGTGCTTTACGCCTTGTTGTGGCGGTCATTTACCTGGATCTCACCTAAAAGTGTCTTTCAAGATGGTGTTCAATTTCTTTTGTTGGATTGTTGGTTGTTGGAGAATCTTCCAGAATCCCATGGCTCTGAATGAAGTTTCTAAAATGAATGCTGCAACAAATTTGGCATAAACTCCATTTCAGTTGCTTTTCAGACTGACCTGGATCTGAATCCAGCTCTCAAGAGTCTACACTCTTAGAAGAAAAGGTTCTATATAGAACCTTAAAAGGTTCTATCAGCGCTACGTATTTGGAACCCCTAAAAGGTTCTATACACTCTTAAAAAAAGGGTTCCTCTGGGTTCTATATAGAACCCTGGGGTTCCATACTTGGCCAATAGAACCTTTTACCCCCCAAAAAAAAAGGTTCTATATAGAACCATTTTGGAGTTCCATATATGAAGCAGGGGATGGAACCATTTCTGGTTCTAAATAGAACCATTTCTTCTAAGAGTGAAGTCCTGGCCATGGTTTCTACTAGAATGTTAATCAGATCTTTGTAGGACACAGTACGTGATATTGTCAAGTGGTAGAAACCCAAAAACAAACAAGCCGAGCCGTTTCTGAATTCAAAACCACAACCTCATTAAAACGGAAGAAATTAAGCAGTAAATACTTCTGCAAAAGAGATGCATGCACACTGAACTACAGTAAAAGTGAAGGATTTACCAGAACCAAGATGTCACGATTAAGAGAGAAGAAAATGAAATAACCTTTGTGTGGTTTCTTAAATGCTCAATCACTGTCTATAAACGTGCTTTGCCGTTTCTTGTTCGGCTCTTCATTCTCTTAAAATCTCGTTAAAAAGCCGCACCAACATCAGCACATTCCCCCGAAACCTGCAGCGTTTTTATGCTTGAAGTCTTGAAAGTTTCCCTGTGGTTTTGGATCTACATAAAGTGACTTGTCAAACGGCCACAGGAAGCTCGGAGCGTTTGTGAACCCAAAACAGAGGCAACGTTCCAGTAAACAAGTACCATCTCATCTGCACACATAGGGGTAAGATGTGCCACTGTGCACAAATATCTAAAAGTAAGCATCACATGCAGTCAAACTCATTGCAGTACTCACTAACCGAAGAGCTTTCAATCTTTCTGTTTCTGTGTTGATAAGAAATGCATTAAGAGTTTACGGTATTTTTATAGAGTAATAAAGCACAAAATTCAACCAGCAGTAAACACCGGCTTTCACATTTTTATAATAAAGACGACGCAAATGACAAACGCACACGGCAGGTTCATCTAGAGGCAAAACAATGATATGATGATATGGTTTATAAAATGGTGAACAGGAGTTTATTTACGCAGTGCAGAAACTCAACATCTTTTATTGTATTTGTTTGCATGACCAAACCTGCAAAACACACTCAACTATTCCCCCAAAAAAAATTTAAAAATAAAAAAAAAATAACCAGGGGCAACATACTAGCTACATTCCTAAACATTTAAATTAGTCTTCATATAAAATCATTAAATAATTAAATCAAAGAGTACTATGAAATAGCTAATTAAATCCTCATTTTAATGTTGAAAAAATAGATAACGCTGCATGCATTCATATAGGGCCTTATTTTTCTGTTAAACAAATGCCTGAATTGACTGAAGAAATCAGCGTGGAATTCAGATGGCGATGTTGATAAACTATAATTTTGGTTCTGATTTTATTTAGATATAAACATGAGAGTTTTCCAGACAGATTTATGGAAGCTTGTTTCCACCACTGAATAAAAATAAAAGAAAAAATAATTTTTTATTATAGACTTTTTATCTCACAATTGCGTGATGAAAATCAGAATTGCATGATATAAAGTCAGAATTGCGAGATTTAAAGTCAGAATTGCGAAATATAAAGTCAGAATTGCGAGATTTAAAGTCAGAATTGCGAGATATAAAGTCAGAATTGCGAAATATAAAGTCAGAATTGCGAGATTTAAAGTCAGAATTGCAAAATATAAAGTCAGAATTGCGTGTGACTTTTTATCTCACAATTCTGACTTTTTTCTCACAATTGCAAGTTTACATCTCGCAATTCTGACTTTATAACACATAATTGCGAGTTTATATGTCGAAATTCTGACATATTTTCTCAGAATTGTGAAATATAAACTCGCAATTGCGACTTTTTTCCCCCTTAGGCCAATTCTAAGGGGAAAAAAATAGTAACTTTCCCCCTCAGAATAGTTCAAATCTCGCAATTCTGACTTTATATCTCGCGATTCAGACTTTATAACACGAAATTGCGACTTTATATCACATAATTCTGACTTTGTCACGCAATTCTGACTTTATGTCACGCAATTATGACTTTACATCTCGCAATTCTGAGAAATAAAGTCAGATTTGCGAGAAGTAAACTCGCAATTGTGAGAAAAAAAGTCAGAATTGTGAGATAAAAAGTCGTAATTACCTTTTATATTTTTCATTCTAGGGCGGAAACAAGCTTCCAGACAGATAAAGGCCTTCGATCTACGTAAAAACAGGCTTGATAGACGCCTAGAAAACCAGGATTGAAGGTCTCAAGCTATCGACTTCCACAGCGAGAAACAATAAAAAGAGAAGGTCAGGTCAGATTTGTGGTTAATTTCAGATTTGAAATCATACATAATAAAAGTCACAATAGTGGTTAGAACATGTAACAATATAGCTGCTTAAACATTATTACCCACAACGTGAGAAATAGAAACCCATCTGAGTGTTAGATTAAAGTCTCACAGTGAAGGTGTCAAACCATCTGACCGGACGCAGACACGTGGTGTCAACACTTTCACCTGAGATTGCGCTTTCAGAAATAATAACACTGTTCTTTCACGCATAATCGTCACCGTATCAAACACAGCAGCAGTGGCCGACTTTGTGCGAGCTGCTGAACGCTTTACTAACAAATTTGCTCAGGTCAATCTCCCAGAAAACTGTCAAGAGTTCCTCAGGTCACCCTGAAAATCAAAAGAAAGAAACGAGAAACTGTATTTTGCATAAAGAAGAATGAGATTATCAAAATCATTAATGTGATATGAAAAACACTGTCAAATCGTCAGCCTACCTCGTTTTACAGAATTTAAACTACTTAAAATGATTTTTCAGGAATGAAATTGAGTCATTTTTAAAAAATCTTTCTTTATGCAAAATTGAATTTCTATTGTTTTTTCTTTAGATCTCGGGGTGAAATATAACTTGAGCAAAAAATATTCACTGGTTTATTACACTTAAAAAAACAAAATGTCACCACAAACTTCAGAAGCCACAAAATGGACCGGCAGAAACAATATCCAAGTGCTTGAGCACCGTCGAACACTATTACAGACTGAAAAAGAGTCAAATCTCAGTAAAACTGGATCAGTGGTGACCGGGGGAAGACGAAAGGGGAAAACGAGTAACACGCGATTCTACAACGGCACATTCCTGATTCATCGGCTGTCTATGTACAAGGGCTCGCTCAGAGCTGGAGTGTTCCTACTCTCTCATCGCTCTTTCCACACAAACATATCGAAATCCTGTAACAGTGCAGTGATCTGAGGATCAAACACACGAGTCATGCAGTCGCTGCGATCTAAATAAAACCGAGCAAGCGAATGAAATACAAAAAAATAAAATACTCTTCCAAATCCAAGACTTTGGGGCTCACGGGTACGTCCAAGTCCGACCCTTCATAAAGTCACGACAGTAACGGCTTCTCGGTCCAGCCGCCGGAAGAAGCCAATAATAAAAGCACAGGCGTTTCCCATCCGGCCCCTTCACGACACTGTAGTGGTTTTGATCGATCGCTGTAGAGACTGAGCATCTCTTTAAGAAAAAGCAGCATCAACTTAAGAGACTGAACTTGACCACATGAAATGACATTTCTTAATTTTTTTTTTCTTGATTTTATCCTCTCCAATGGGTTTGTGTTTTAATCTCAGAGAGGTGTGTGAGTCTCAGCTCAGGTGTTCAGAAGTCCTCTCCGTCTTTCCTACGCTTAGGCCTCCGAGCCCAGGGACGTTCTGGTGGGACTGGGCGGCAGCCGGGCCGCGGCGCTGTGCTCCGTCCGGAAACTGTATTCATACTGACACACAAACAGAAAGAGTTAAACACAACACTGACCTCTAGTGGCTCGCACATCGGTACTGCAGACACAACTCTAATCATCTAAAATTCAACATTTCAAAACTAATTATATCAAATGATATATCTAATATGCTGCTCAATGTTGAAAAGCGCTTAATATTTTTGCAGGATTCTTTAAAGAAATTGGAAATGTTCTGCAATATTATAAATGTGTCAGTTTTGATCAATTTATTGTAACCTTAATGAATGAGGAACTCAACAAACCAGTATTCTGTAAACAATAGAATTACTTCTTGATAATCACAACTATAGTGCGTTGAGGCCTTTTCATATACAGTGATGTGAATAAGTTTGGACACCCATGCTAAAGTTGCCTAAAAAGAGGAATAAAAAAAAAATATCATCTTTTGGAAATTGATCTTAATGCCTTAATTAGAAAAATGAGGAAAAATCCAACCTTTAAGGACACCAATTTTCTTTGTGAATGAATAATGTATCATAGATAAATAAATGTTCTTCCTTAAAATCAGGACAAATAAATTCCCATAGAGTCAGGCGGATTTTTATTTTTAAAAGGCCAGTTATTTCATGGATCCAGGATAATATGCATCCCGATAAAGTTTGAAAATAAAAATCTGCCTGACTCTATGGGACTCTATCCTCTTTTTGGGCAACTATAGCATGGGTGTCCAAACTTATTCACATCACTGTATATATATATATATATATATATATATATATACACTGCTCAAAAAAATAAAGGGAACGCTAAAATAATACATCATAGATCTGAATGAATGAAATAATCTTATTAAATACTTTTTTCTTGTTTTTAATTTTTAAGTGTTGTTAGCATTTTTTTTTTTGCATTTAAAGGGATAGTTCATTTTGAAATTACATTTTGGTATGTTTTAGCTTATAAGGGCATCCAAGATGTATGTGTCTTTGTTTCCGCAGTAGTTTCTTTCAATGTTGATATTTTTAGGTCAAACCGTTCTTTTCTGTCAGTCATATAATGGAGGTCTATGGTCACCACCTCAAAGAGCATGCACAGAGAAGTCCAAATTAAACATGATTTAATGACTCGTAAATGTAAGTACACATTGATGGCCTTACGAGTCATTGAATCATGTTTAATTTGGACTTCTCTGTGCATGTTCTTTGAGGTGGTGACCATAGACCTCCATTATATGACTGAGACAAGAACGGTTTGACCTAAAAATATCAAAATTGAAACTACTGTGGAAACAAAGACGCGTCCATCTTGGATGCCTTTGAGGTAAGCTGAAACATACCAAAAATTAATTTCAAAGTGAACAATCCCTTTAAATGGGGAGAAAAGGACCCTATATTGTCATGGTTGAAACTCAACAGGCCCTCACCTCTTTCTCGATCTCTGCGAGTGACTTGATTCTGATGCCCATTAGATCAACCTGCTGCAACTGAAACACAGACACACAGTTCTCCTCACCAGCTCTTGTACCAGTTACCTATAACACATTATTCTCTACTGCCAAATGGCATTTTATCCTTTGAAAGTATTTTGTTTAGTCACATCTACAGACTGCTGAAGAGCGGATGAAGCATGAAAGCAGACTCACATCACTGGAGGCACACGCAAACTTCTCCGAGATCATGAAAGGCACTCCATCCATAGCTGAGAAGTCAAGAGATCAGAATTAACAAGAGTTACCTCGAATGTGTCCAGCACAAAAATCAGCAAAATGTTAATAAATCACTCGAAATAAAATTCTAATGGCTATGAAAAGTAGCCAAATCATCATTTTTAACCAAATCAAATCATTTTTATCATTATTAAACAAATAAATTGCAATTAATGATTAAATTCTGTTATTCTGATACTTGGAATCATATTTATATATATATATATATATATACTAACAAAATAAACCCACATAATTTACTTTAACTGCTGTGAAAATTAATAAATTAATAATATAATATAGAGCTGCACGATTAGTCGTTTAAATATCGTTTAAAGCCATTTAAAGTCATGTAAATATAAAATCAACCACAAAGTATCATTATTTTTGTAATAATAATTCCAATGATCACAGAAGTACTGGGATAAAAGATTATAGTTCGGATATAAACACTGATGTGTACGGTAACAATCAAAATAGAGCAAATCACCTTTTGAAAGCAACTTTATGCTTCAAATAAAGATTGTATCAACATTGTTACACCAGTAGGTGGCGACAAATGATACAAAATGTATTTGTCCAGTTATGAAACTAGTGACATTTTTTAATTCAAATAACTGAAATATGTTTTTAAATAGACTGCAGCAAGTGTAGTTGTCTTCAGAATCATGGGAGACTAATATAATATAATATAATATAATATAATATAATATACAGGTGAAACTGAAAACTTAGAAACTTAGAACAAAAGTTCATTTATTTCAGTATTTCAACTTGAAAGGTGAAACTAATATATTATATAGACTCATTACATGCAAAGTGAGAGATTTCAAGCCTTTATTTGCTATAATTGTGATGATTATGGCTTACAGATATGAAAACCTTTTCACAATATTCTAATTTTGAATTTAGTGTTTTCATAAGCTGTGAAACATGATCATCAATTCTAACAAATAAAGGCTTGAAATCTCTCACTTTGCATGTACTGAGTCTATATAATATATTAGTTTCACCTTTCAAGTTGGATTACTGAAATAAATGAACTTTTGCGCGATATAATTTTTTGAGTTTCACCTGTAATATACTATCATGTAGCCGATACTTTTTTTATTAGAAAGAGTAAACTCCACTACGTATTATTTCTATTTAATGAATTTGTAAACGCATGTGAATTTCTAGACTGGAGCTCTTCTAGTTTGCACTGATGTGAGGGTGTTCAGTTTGGGTCAGCTGTGTTCTGTGTGGTTCTGGTACCAGAGATGGCATAGAGGTTGGAGTTCTGGTGTTCAAAGTCTGGTCTGGTTGTGCTTTTCCTGAAACATGCCGGCAGGGTCATGGATATGTGCCTATAGAGAGAAACAGAAATAGAAGACTATTATTCAAGAAATCTTCTTTCATCCTCAAAATGATCAGAGTTGTTTGTGTCTCAGCTGTAAAAAACAAAACCGGGGTGCTTTTTAAATCATACTAAATGTTCCTGCATTCATCTGACTGGCAACCTTGACCTCGACTGAGGGTTGCATCTGTAATACAGTCATGCAAATTGTGATAATTCTGTCTCAGATCACATGAGGAGATCTACACACTATAAAAAAAAACATTTTCTTGCTTTTTAAGGATATTTTCAGCATTTGTGCTTTGTTTTTAGTGGCAAATCTTTAAATAAGCTGTTAGAAACCCCTCTCAGAGAAATGTCTTGTGCGCATCTCGCCATGAGTGTTGTTTTTAAGGGCGTTTTCAGACCTGTAGATCATTTGATTTGTTCTGAAACGGGGGCTTTATTTGTCAAAATGTTGCATTTTCTTCATGGATTGTTTCACTTTCACAAGGCAACACTTTTAACCAGAATTTAAGTAAGTCACATGTGAGTAAATCCGTCCTCTTATTGGTCAGACTTCACCTGTTTATGTTCATCTATATCTGTTGTGACACACAAACGCCTGATAAATTATATATATTTAATGACATTTAATATGATATATATATCACTTCTAATGCAGTTAGAGTGGGAATCAAGGCTTCGTTGGGACATCATTCTTTCAATGCACTGAGAAAAGTAAATACACAGATGAAGAGGCGTAGATGTAGACACTGCTGCTTTTATATAACATATTTCCCGTTATGAACTATGGTAGCGCTTGGTTTGCTGGTCCGTTGGGTTGGATTGCTTTCTCACCTCAACCGAAATGGTTCGTTTTCAATCTGGCCGAGACCATCTTGTTCAGCCGATCTCAGATTGTTTTGGTGCGGATCTGAGCGTGATTGCCGGTGTTCATATATGTCTAAACGAACCAGCTGAGGGAGAAAACGCACCAGTTTCCAAAACAAATGAGCCAGACCGTTATTATCGGCCGATATTAGGCATTTTCCAAAATATCGGTATCGGCAGTTATAATGGCCGATAAATGAATATTTCAAAAATAACATAAAAACGGCCTTTCCTTGGCCTGTTATATTGAAAATGTATGTTTTACAATTTGCAGTATAATGTTGTTATCTATTGCTAAATTATGGCTCATCATAGACTAGCTAACCACAAAGCTAGCTAAAGCCACTATCATCAGTGGAAGACCGCTAACGTTAACATTAATGAGCTTGGAAACCACAATGAACTTTTTCTGCTTAAATAAAGTAATGATTACTGTATTTATAACTAGCATATGTCTAGTTACAGTCCCTGCATTGTAAAATGTAAGTTATACTTGCGAGGAGTGACATAGAGAAAAAGTATCAAACGTATCTTGCGCAGAAAAGTTAACTTTTCTTTTACACGTGTGTGAAATCCAACAATATTTAATAAAAAAAAAATATCGGCCGATATATCGGATTTTAAAACCCAAAAATATTTGTATCGGTATCGGCCTTAAAAATCCTTTATCGGTCGGGCTCTAGTGAAAACGCCCAATGACGTAACAAGTTAGAAATACTAATGCTTTTTAATAAAACGATCTGTTGCGCTACATAGAGCTGTTTTTTAACGCAAGAATCAGTGGTATTTTAGCGGTTTGGTGGTTCAACAAATCACAAAACTATGGATTTTGAGTCATGGTTTGCATAATCAGATATTTATAGGCTGCTTTCACTTTAAGAGCGAATGCACGGATCCAATAAAATGAGACACATCCAATTTCTTTCTCACTTAGGCCTCGTTTACACCCAAATCCGATATTTTTTTTCTTCCCAGATCGGATTCAGGCCTCATTCATATGTGTTAATAAATCGGATATGAATCGTGCATTTGCGTGTGCCATGTAAGCAGACAAATGGGATATTCCCCGGTAATGCGAGTCGCCAGTCATTACAGGCGCGATGGAAGAAAGGATACACACAGTGGAGCAATGCGGAGGTTTCTTGTCTTTTGAGTGTTTGGGGCGAAGAGTGCAGGCGAAAATGCAGGGTTGTTACAGAAATAAATCTGTATTTGAAGACATTTCACGAGATATGAGGCATCGTTTTAAAGGGTTAGTTCACCCAAAAATGAAAATTAAGTCATTAATTACTCACCCCCATGCTGTACCAACCCCGTAAGACCTTCGTTCGTCTTCGAAACACAAGCGACGCGAATACTTTTTGTGCGAAAAAACAAACAAAAATAACGAGTTTATTCGACTATTTCTTTTCTTCCTTGTAGGCCAGAAACGAGACTTCCTTAGATTTCCACGACGCATGCGCGAGATTTGCGATCTGCTTACACCAGCTTACACTACTTCAGATCGCAATTCTCGCGCATGCGTCGTGGAAATCTAAGGAAGTCTCGTTCTGGCCTACAAGGAAGAAAAGAAATAGTCGAATAAACTCGTTATTTTTGTTTGTTTTTTCGCACAAAAAGTATTCGCGTCGCTTGATAAACATATAGTTGAGTCACGGTAGTCACTTGGGATATTTAAACATTTTCTTCATTGACTTTCTGGGCCGTCAAGAGGCAGTCCCTTAGGAGCCAATGTGGTAGTGAGACAGCTCTCAAATTTAATCAAAAATATCTTCATTTGTGTTCCGAAGACGAACGAAGGTCTTACGGGGTTGGTACAGCATGGGGGTGAGTAATTAATGACTTAATTTTCATTTTTGGGTGAACTAACCCTTTAAGCGCTCGTGGCTACAGTGCCAATGTTTTGATGACTTTTCTAAATATTGTGGAAAGAAAAACACTGGATAATTTTATTCACATCTGTATCCATTGCATTTTGTGCTGTTTTACTTAATTTCCCGAGTCAGAACGTCTACATTTGGTAGTTTCAGCAGTCTATAGTGTAAATGCAAAAATCGGATATGGGTCACTTTTAAAAGATGATGCAAGCAGGTCGTCAAAAAAATCGGATATAGTCAGAAAATCGGATTTGGGCATCAAGACCTGCAGTGTAAATGCAGCCTTAGACATAACTGACTGTGTTAACATGAATTCTTACCAAGATGGGTATTTTGACAATGTAAGTGTGTGTGTCCGTTCAAGCACATAGAGATGTGAAAGAGGAATTAGTGTTCACACACAATAAGCATTAGCAACTGTATTTTTCAGGATGACGTGTAACGGTAACGTGATCCCTGCTGCTTGCACACGTTTAGATAAATCTGTGCATTACAGATCCACTTAATAACAGGAGAACGCTCAACGCCCACCATTAAACACTCATAACATGACTAAACCACACACACATGACTTGATGTGTTCAGTGTGTAGGTGTTCTGCTGGCAGCTGTAAGGGAAACTCCACACTTAATACCAAATCATGACAAAACAAACAAATCTACCCACTTTTTTCCTAACAAGCCTCTTCTGTGATTTAGATCATGGGAGGCACTTCTGATTCGGGTGAAAAGACTGAAACAAATCATAAGGTTGCACTACAAATAATCCTCATCCGTCAGCGTTTGCTATGACAAGAGCTTTTTTCAGTCGCTGCATTATTATATTCTTTCCTTCTTTTTCTTTTGTATTCTGCTGTAACAGCATATTCTCCGCATTTGTGATTCAATTTACAATATATCCCATGAATAAATCATTGGGATGCACTAAGAATCTCTCGTTTATTCCCCGAGTCCTTGCGCCTCTTTCCAGGTTTGTTTTCAGTGTTTACTGCAATTAGGGTTGGGTATCGTTTGAATTTGAACGATTCTGATTCCGATTCCTTGTTTCGATTCCGGTTCCTAACGATTCTCGATTCCGATTCTTTTAAGAGGCAGGGTCAAAAAAGTTTAGCTAACCTTGCTAACCAACGGCCTTTCTGAAGGAAATACTCCTTTTGTCACAAATTTTGCATTTTGCCGAGATTTCGTTATTTTTAGAAAAGTGAAGCCACACTTTGGATCGCCGACGTAAGGTACTCATGTTCGACTCGCGCGGTTATGCCAACACTTCCGGTAGACGCTTCTTCGTTGGTGTTGTTCAGCGGTTTCTTCTTCCGCTCGGCGGACTGTGAATATCGAAACTAGGAATCGAAATTTTAACTTTTGAACGATTCCGGGAAAAACGAAAAGTTAGTCTCGGTTCCAATCGATACTCGATTCTCGATACCCAACCCTAACTGCAATGTTTCTAAAGCAAGAAAACACAATATTTATTATCTGTCAAATGATGGAAATCGATTTGAAATAATATCACTGAGTGTTTCAGTTATTTAACATTTTTGATTAAGGCAACTAATGTTACATAATACAGACATACTGTATATTACTAGTGATATTTAACACAAACTAATTTTTATATTGTTGCAGAAATAATCAATTCATGGTCTGTTGTAGTCATTTTTTAATGCTTTTATACTAATAAAATGTCCTTTTAATGTTTAATGTTTTTGGGTGAAGGGTGAGTTTTTGAGAATGCTTATAGGGAACGATACCCTCATGTCACGATTCGATACATACTATGATACTGAACTCACGATACAATATTATTGCGATATTCTAAGACATATGGTAGGTATGTGGACATATCCATAAATAGTGGCCGCCATTGTGTTTCAAATCTCTGTGGCGGATTTTCCCGAATCACTCTGAGCGGGTCTCCTAAAATGCGCCGTTTTCATTGACTCGCTGTGGGAATCCTTGATTATTTTTAGCCAATCACATCATTAAGGTTTTCGACTGCACATTTGTTCTCAATTTTCTCTAGTCGGGCTGCATTTTCCTCCTGAAAGGCGATTTCGAACAATACGGAAGAATTCAACTGTCAAGAAATTATTTTTACCCACTTTGGACACTTTTCAGAGGAAGGTGGACATGAAGAACATATGTTTGTGGTGTGCTGTACAAAATTTCGTGGCCATTTAAACTCCCCCACTTTTTTTATGACTACCGCCACTGAACGTTACCTGGAAAAAAGCTGTCAAAATGCAGCGCGTCGTGTCGGCTACACTCATCATTTGTGTGGTCTCCTCCACTTTCTTTCCTCCACCAGCGTTAGTATTTTTAACTCTATATTCTTACACAACTGTTAAATCTGTTAAATTAAGGATATATAATGTTCCTTGGATCGTTGTTTTCCATTCAATTATTTGTATTTTCAACAACTGCTCGTCAGAAAAATACCATAAAAGATCAGTCTTTATGCGTGTTAAAATCAAGTATAGATCCAAATAACTATATGAAACCCACGTTAGATCCAAATAACTATATGAAACCCATCTCCACAGAAAATTCATTAAGATATCTTGAATATTGAGAAAGTTATGAGCATTTTTGTGAGAAAAAAAAAAACAATTTGTTTTCATGCAACTAAATTCTATTGTTTTCACCTTAGAAATGAGACGATAATAGGCGCTGATTACTGAACTATAAAATGTTGTAACTTTCTTCATACTTGACATATAGGGGGTACCCAGGTCTTTCCACATATGCTATCCATTTGTCTATTTGTTGAGTTTTAATTTTTTGTCCACATACCTACATATGGTAAAAGGTAATAAAAAAAATGTACTGTTGAATAAAATGCTAACTTTGATATTACATTGTGTGTGTAAATGAATAGGCTTGGACTATTCCCAAAGACAATGGTGACACCAGAATAATAATATGGTGAAAATCTAGAATTATTTTAGATGAATATACTTGCGCTCCGTCACTGACTAGATATAGGCTATTTAAAATAAATGTAGGTCACTTTTTACTGGTAACAGATATTTGGCATTGTCAGGACCCACAAATATTCCCCATTACATTATATATAGCAGTTTAATGTAGTACTGACACTACTCACACAGTCATTTTTATTTTGGGTGGACTATTCACGATACGTATTGTTGCATTTTTGTATTGCGATATATTGTTACACCCCTATTCGTAAAGCGAACCTTTCACTGACTGTTTACAGTTTAATGAAAGTTACTCACATTATTCGTGCAAAATCTCGATGGGCATAGGGAAAAGGTGGATATACAGAATTTAGTTGTGTTAAATCACTGTAATGTGGTAAAGATAACTGACTTGAATTAACCCCTTAAGTGTCACCCCCCCTTTTTTGAATATAGATGAAAATGCACATTTCGAACTTAAATGGTTGTAATTCAAGAATGCTTTGGAATATAGACGTAAAAATGGTCTCGTTTTAAAGAAGACATTTGGCAGATTTTTGTAGAAGTGAATTAAAAAATTTAATTATTCATATTTTATATAAAATATATATTTTCAAAACCTGGCGAGTCTAAAACTGCTAAAAAAAAAAAATCCAAGCCAAAAATCTGAATAAGTTGTGTTTCAAATTTTAGGTTGATATCTCAAAAAATGAGCTTTCAGTGAGATTTTGTTTGGGCGCAGTACCAAACTTTTTCACTAGGGCACAACCAGACTCCATTACTGCCCATATAAGGGCGCCTCCATTTCCATATGAAATAATAATTATTATAATTATAAAATAATTGAATGGAGGCTTTCTTTTGAACTTTTGGCATGAAAACAAACAGGTTTCTACCCTTCTGTCATGATTTTTCATGCTCATCACAATTCCAAAATAAAGGTCTGAACACGCCTTAGAGTATGAAAATATTCTTGTTGCAAATTGATAAATGGCTCCTCTGTAATATATTTTGAAAATCAATTGCCATGTATGACAACTAGAGATTCTAAGCTTTCAAATGATATATAGTTTGTCAAGATTAGTTTAGGTTTAGTATAGGATAATACTCTTTTAAAAAGTGTTAAAGGGGTTAAAGTGACTGAATTTATAGCATTATTATAATCTTTCCCTTATAACGTCCAATACAGGAACGAGAGTGTTGTTATTTAAGAGTTCACTTATCTTAGTCAAGGGTTTGAGTTTTTCATGACCATTTCAACCTCTAAGATTGCGATATGTGAATAATGACATGGGTTCCCAGACATGCGTTCAGGGACCAGTCAGAGACGGTCACTCCCTTATTGTGATGCATTTTTGGTTATGTGACTTCACTGCAGTTGTATCCTGTTATATATAATAGGACGCTATCAAGAGAGCAGACAGACAGAGAGGAAACCATGAGAGGGAAACAGCTGGAACAGACACTTCCCATTAGGGTCAGAAAAAGCTCCGGGGCGTACAAAACCCTGAGACACAAACAAGCCCGTAAACATACACAAGAATAGCACGTGAAAGCACTCTTAAACATTTCATTAGTCCAGTTATATCATGGAAAACAGCATGTTTGTTCTTAATTTGATTATTACTGCTTGATCAAAAGTGACAGTAAAGACATTTCTATTTCAAACAAATGCTGATCTTTGAACTTTCTATTCATCAAAGATCCTTAAAGGAGTAGTTCGCTTTTGAAAAAAAACTTTTGCTGATAATTTACTCACCCAAATGTCATCCAAGATGTCCACGTCTTTCTTTCTTCAGTCGAAAAGAAATTAAGGTTTTTGATAGATTTTTCTCCATATAATGGACTTCAATGGGGTCCAAACGGTTCAAGGTCCAAAAGACAGTTTCAGTGCAAACTACAAACTGTTCAAAGGGCTTTAAACGATTCCAGACGATGAATAAGGGTCTTATCAAGCGAAACGATTGCTCATTTAAAAAAAAAAAATAACAAAGTTTAAGTTTATAAGCTCAATTGGTCACCTTGCTCTGTTCTGTGATGCGCGTTCGTGACTCGTTTATCAAACAAATCTTTTTTCGAGTCATTTGGTAAATTCAATGAACAAAATGAATGAATTGACTCGGAAAAAGATTTGTTCATTTTGATGAACGTGTTTGAACAGGAGAGTCACGAACGCGCATCACAGAACAGAGCAAGGCGAGCATTTGAGCTTATAAAACTTAAACTTTGTTATTTATTTATTAAATGAGTGATCGTTTCGCTTGATAAGACCCTTATTCATTGTCTGGAAGCCCTTTGAAGCTGCACTGAAACTCTCATTTGGATCTTGAACCATTTGGACCCCATTGAAGTCCATTATAAGGACAAAAATCCTGAATGTTTTCATCAAAAACCTTCATTTCTTTTCAACTGAAGAAAGAAAGACGTGGACATCTTGGATGACATGGGGGTGAGTAAATTATCACCAAATGTTTTTTTATAACTGAACTACTCCTTTAAGATAGTGTGGAACTATGGGATATACTATAACTTACTGTGGAATTTCCTAAAAAAAAAAAACACAAGCTCGTTTATGTCAGTATATAAAGAAAGCTAATTAAAGTGTTTTTCCATGCCATGTTTCTCTTCCTCTTCTCTTCCTCCTCTCAGTTTGTCTCATTCTCTCTCTTCCTATTCTGCAGCTGTCGCTACGAACACGGTTCACACTTCACCAACACGTACTTGGGCATGACTGGCGCTGGAGTGGAGTTGTTGGTGACAGTCTGGATGTTATTGGTGGTGTTGGTGGTGGAGGAGTTGTTCTGTACAGGTGAAGAGTCCTGGGTCCGTGGCACCTTTCCCATCCGGTACCAGATCCCCATATTGTTCAGCTCTCTAAGAGGAAATACACAATTCACCAAACCGGAAATCATTTACTCAGGATAAATTAAACACTCAGAAACACAAAACACAGATGTATTTAATAAGAATATGTGACCCTGGACCACTAATTTGTCCAAAATAAAATTGAGATTTATACATCAACTGAGAGCGGTGTATGGTTTGTTAGGACAGTATTTGTCCATTTCTGTTTGCGATTGTGCTGCTTTCACTCACAAAAAATAATATTTTATATATTTACGGTAGGAAATTTACAAAATATCTTCATGGACCATGATCTTCGTTAATATCCTAATGATTTTTGGCATAAAAGAAAAATCTATAATTTTGACCCATACTATGTATCGTTGGCTATTGCCACAAATACACCCGTGCGACTTATGACTGGTTTTATGATCCAGGGTCACATATATCAACAAAGGAGATCTCAAAGTACAGCCAGAGTAGCCAAAAATACTTACAAACAATGGTGTCTTAATAGGTTTTGGCCTTAAGACATTATTAAAGATGTTGAATAATGCTCTAATAATTATATATATTTTTCAGAGAGTGGAATGATAACGACACACGTGCATGTTTTTTAAAACAATTATTTTTCCACCATAAAATTAACCATAAAAAGTTAATTAGATAATAGATTTTTTTACTTTTTATCAGAAGTAAAAAAAAAAAGTTTTAAAAAAGATATTATTAGTATATCACAATATTCATATAATGAATACAGAATTGTATAATATTAATATATATATATATATATATTATATACAATTGTATTATTAAAAATTAAAATATATACTGTATGTTGAGTTCATTCGTGGTGGAAGAAAAATATTTAATCATGTAAATATACAGTTATTATGATGCATTTTTTGTTATGTGACATCACTGCAGTTGTATCCTGTTGTATCCAGGAGAGCAGACAGACTAATATATTATCATTATTATTAAATAAAGTACATAAATCTAACAGAAATATTTATCTAAACTAAATATAAAAATTACAATAAAACATTTAAATTCATTAAAAAAATGCCATGAGGTTTTCTGAAATCTTAACTCACTAAATAATAATAAGATAAAGCTGTTAGGTCACACTTATGCTGTTCAATTTCACATTTCCCACCAGCAGAATACAATTCATTTTCTCACTGAATACTTCCGAACTGTCTTTTAAATACATCAGGAAGTCAGTCTAGGTCACGAGTTCTTGTGTAGAGTAACTGACCCTATGAACGTATACTGTGGCGGCGCCTGTTTAGAGCGTCCTAAGATACGGATATCACAGATGGCAGCTTCGGTGGAGTCTCTCGGGATGAACTTAATACATAACCTCCTCTTCCTGAACGCCGGCTCCTCTGGAGAGAGAGAGAGAGAGAGAGGAACAGGACATGTTAAAGAAAGTGAAAGGGAGATGGAGATTACAACAGAAAGAGGTCAGAGGATCATAACACACTCGATTAATTATTGAACACGAGATACTAAATCCACAATGGAGGTTCAGCTTTTTTACCGCATGTCTAAAAGCAACCACAAACAAACCTCTCTTTAACTCTAGTCTGGAGTGTCACTGGTTTATTTAAGCTACAATAATGGTTTCATATCTTGAGTGTCTGTGCAAACATGCAGGGAAAATATATGAAATTACTACATTAGGATTTAAAGGGATAGTTCACCCATGGGTGGACCCCATAGACCTGCATTATATGAACGGTTTGACCTAAACATATCAAAATTGAAACTACTGCGGAAACAAAGACACCTACATCTTGGATGCCCTTGAGGTAAGATAAAACATATCAAACATTAATTTCAAAGTCAACTATCCCTTTAATTTGTGTTCAGAAGATGAAGTCTTACGGGGTTGAACGACATGAGGGAGAAGAATTACTGACAGAATTGTCATTTTGGGGTCCCTATCCCTTTAAGCCTGAAATATGCAAACGCAAGTATGTTACGCAAGCGCAATTCCGCATTTTTGCATTGTGAAAAAGACTTCAAAATACTCATATTTCAACATCAAATCCACCCTAGGATGCTATGCATATGCATATCAATTAGAAAATATGGTTTAAAGATGCATCAGTTATGCTCTGGCTGAAATAGCAGTTGTAAATGACCAAGAGGAACATCTTACGTGTGTCCACGGTCTCCTGAATGGGAATGAATCCCACAGGCAGCGTGTCCTTGATGTCGATGAGCTTCATGTCTACGAGCACATTTCCTAAATGACTCTGAGGAGAGATACAGGAAGAACATATAAGAGAAAGTCAATAGACCACCGCTCTAGCCATGTGCTTGGTTGCATGCTTATTTCTAACACATAAGCATCATCATCATCATAATAATATCATATGTAGGCTATATATTGTATTAATTTGTTTTATTCATATATGAGTGCTCAATCATTTGTTTTATGTCTTGATACCAGTGTCAAAGATGAATTTCTGTCCAGTAAATCTTGACAGACAATGAAGTCAAACAAACAAACAAATAATTAGGGATATCACGATTAATTGCATCCAAAATAAAAGTTTGTGTTTACATAATATGTGTGGGTTCACAGTGTATAATTATTTTATATATATATATAAATACACACACATGCTTGTATATTTTTGCATGTATATACTGTATATAGATTTATATATAATATATATTATATATAAATATAATTATTTTTTATATAAATAATATTTTTTTCTTAAATATACATGCATGTGTGTGTGTATATATATATATATATACAAAATAATTATACACAGTTCACCGACATATATTATGTAAACACAAACTTTTATTTAGGATGCGATTAATCACGATTAATCGTTTGACAGCCCTACAAATAATAGTAATAGTACAAAAAAAAAATAGTACAAAAAAACAGAAGTAATTTAAAATCAGGAAAAAAAAGTAAATCACAAACATTTTAAAGCGTTTTCCGCTTTGGTTTGTCTGAGAAGACTAAGACTAAACCCTGCAGGGACAGAAGGAAGAAGAAGCGGCTTTGTTTTCACGATGAACAAAATAGTCTAACAAAAAAACAAAAAAGAGATTCTGTGACATATTACAGAGATCATTTCAACTCTAACAAGATATAACATTATATAAACACTCCATCATGAACATGCTCTGGATATTTAAAAAGTTCAATAGCCTTTAAACTAAAGTGTCTCAGTACTAAAGTATGTTTAAGCAAATTTGGTTGTGCTATATTGTAAATAAAGCGTTGTTAGGCATGACATATTTCTCTTCTCTAATGACGCGTTTACTGGCGCGAGGGCGGGACAACCTGTCACTCTCATAAATTCGACCGATAACGAAACACAACAATCCAATTATCCAATCAAATAAAGTCCCACCACCCAACAGTTTCTCTTGCTTGAGAAGCCGTTACACTCAGATATACTTCACAATAGGGAAGAAAAGTTGATTGCAAATTAGAAATATTTGTAAAATGTTACCATAATTAAAGGAAATGATCTAATAAAGAACTGAAGACTCACGTTCTCTTTGGAGAATGCTCTGGTGAAGCACAGATAGCGGGTCACCTTGGATTTGAACAGGCCATCTTTCCATAAGTCTGCATCAATCCCATCTGTGGTTTGTGCCACCTAAAAGGAATGAAAAGAAAAACTGATTGGATTATGCATTATAATAAAAAAAAAGAAGGTTACTTGTTTGATTCTGTTCTTAAAAGGTATTCAGTACGACAACGACAAAACATTTATTCACATTAATAACCCATCAGAAAAAAGTCCTGATTTAGTTCAAACCAGTTCCTAATTTAGCATTATTTTTCAGCTAGGCTCAAAACTGGGGTACAAAATAGCCTATTACTTATTCATGTTGATGTTTTTGAATGTAAAAACCAAGCGAACGTCATAAGTTGACCTCAGACAACAATATAATAAAACAGGGTATATACAGAAATCCTTAAGTTAAATTTACTACTTTTTAATACCTTCTTTACTACCTTCAGAATTTTGACATTCAGATTTTGAACACAGATTTTGACATTTATAACATACAAAAATGAATAGATTTAGAGCACGCATTCCATTTTTATGTTTAGTGGATTGCATTTGCGACCAAAGTTTTACACTTTTACCGCCGGTACAACCCCCCTCAGCCTGACTGAGAGGCAAAAGATTTACTGCGTGACTGGATTTAATAGGGGAAACTATTAAACGAAAATGTGACTAAAACTAACAATTTGATCAATTTAAACGAAATGTTGGACTCAATATAGTTGGACTCCTAACAACTTACTAAAGATCCAGTGATCCATGGATATTGACATGCAGCCAGCAATCGTGTCGCCTGACATTTATGTTTGCCTGATTTCAATAAAAGGGAAATAAAAGCAATATATAGATCTACATAGGCTAAAGCAAATTTGCCTGTGAACGCTTTATATAAATACAATATAGGTAGGTCTAAATCCGGGTGATCACTTATATCAAGGTTATATAGCCTCTATATATCGTCCAGCCATTGAATATGACGTCAGCATCAAACATAGACAGAGATGAAAGATCTTTGATTGTGCCCAGATAAGCTAAAGCCCATATTTATACGGACTAACGCAAACACAAAATAGGACACCTGATAGTCAAAAAAAAAAAAAAAACTAATTTTTAAAAAATAATACCTCTCAGATTACATTTAACACTTTTAATGGCCTTAAATTTGACAATTTTGATTTATCACTTTTTAAAAAAAAGGACACCCTGTAAAATTTAAAAAGCCAGTTCATGACCCCTTTAAAGGGTTTTAGGAAGTCTTCAATTTCCAGCACTGTGAAATGTAAGTAAAATTGTGACATTGACCATGTGAACTTAAAGGGATACTCCACTTTTTTTGGGCTCATTTTACAACTCCATCAGAGTTAAACGGTTCAGTTTTACCATTTTCGAATCCATTCAGCCGATTTACTGATATTTAGAAGAATATCAGTAACCAGACAGTTTCTGGTCCCATTGACTTCCATAGTAGGAAAAAAAATATATACTATGGACGTCAATGGGACCAGAAACTGTCTGGTTACTGATATTCTTCTAAATATCAGAAAATCGGCTGAATGGATTCGAAAATGGTAAACTATTTCCAAAAAAAAAGTGGAGTATCCCTTTAAGTCCTGGCTTGCATTGAGGCTCAAGATGCTCTATGAAACATCTCAGATCCACCTGGAAAACATGATCATCACATTTGTTCATGTAGCTCAACAAATGCTGCTGTCATTAAACGATTAAAGCAAAAGAGACACAATCCAAATACTGAGATTTTTCACATTTCATTCACGTTGATGACATAATTTGGCATGAAAAAGAAAACAATTGCACTGTAAAAAATATTTTCAAGATTTGTTATCACAACATATTTTCTTTTGTCAAATCAACTTTATAATAATTTATTTAGTTGAGATAACTTATTATTTTGAGTTTCTGATGGTTAAATGAATCTCCTTCATTGTATTAACTCACTTTTTCCAGTTCAATCAACTTAAAATTTTAAGGCAACCAGGTTACTTACTTTTTTAAGTTAAACCAACAATATTTTTTACAGTGTAGTAATCACAACATTTTTTCTTTTGTCAAATCAACTTAAATAATTTATTTAGTTCAGATAACATATAATTTTGAGTTTCTGATGGTTAAATTAATCTCCTTCATTGTATTAACTCACTTTTTCCAGTTCAATCAACTTAAAATTTTAAGGCAACCAGGTTACTTACTTTTTTAAGTTAAACCAACAATATTTTTTTACAGAGTGGGGGGAAAAAAGTTTACATTTTATAGACCCCATTGAAGATTATTCAGCTTTATCTTCCAATTCTCTGCCCATGGCGTACATTGCTTTGAGGAAGCAAATGCAAGGCCAGTAGGTAAGAAGTCAAGGCTAGCTAAAATGGTACTTCCTCTATTCCTGTATTTCCTAATTCCTGCTGTAATAAAATTGTAAAATTGCACTAAACTTTGTCGTTGTCCTGCTCAGTATCAGCTAACTTCTCAGTAGATATAAAAAGAAGTCACTAACCATTCGATTTGTTTAAATGCCCAAGACTGAGCAATAATAATAATGCTTTACTTTGAAAGCACCATTAATTAGCTAAATTAATCACTGGTGAAGCAAATATTCATAACATCTGTACCAATGTATAATATATTGGATGAATAGGCTATTGAAACCTTTTTTTGCCCATCTTTAAAGGAAATTTAAAATTGAGGAAGGCAGTTTGATATTAATAATTAAAAAAAAAAACTAGACCGATATTATCGGCCAATATTAGGGATTTTTCAAAATATCGGTATCGGCAGTTATAATGACCGATAAATGAATATTTCAAAAATAAAATAAAAACGGACGAAACACGCTTCAATCATCATCTCTCCTTGGCCTGTTATATTGAAAATGTATGTTTTACAATTTGCAGTATGATGTTATCTATTGCTAAATTATGGCTCATCATAGACTAGCTAACCACAAAGCTAGCTAATGCCACTATCATCAGTGGAAGACCGCTAACGTTAACATTAATGAGCTTGGAAACAACAATGAACTTTTTCTGCCTAAATAAAGTAATGATTACTGTATTTATAACTAGCATATCTCTAGTTACAGTCCCTGCATTGTTCATAGAGTGAACATTTAGACATAGAGAAAAAGTATCAAACGTAACTAATGATTGAAAATGGTGTGATGTAGCTTGATGGAAAGAATTTAAAAAGGGCAGGTAAAGGGATAAGCAAGCTGACATTGTAATTATAAAGTAGCTTATAAGGCAATGTAGGGACTAATTATTATTTTATTTATCAGAACTTTAATATATTTTGATGTTCCTCTGTTCTGTCGTGACAATAAAAGAAACACGTTTATTTTTAAAATACTTTATCATACTATTTTAGTTAAAACTCATAAATAACTATGTTATGGAAATCTATTCATGTTTTGTTGCGCGTTTCTGAAAAAAAAAAAAAAAAATATCGGAAAACCCAAAAATATTTGTATCGGTATCGGTCTTCAAAATCCTTTCGAAAGAACTGCCTGTAAACAACAGACAAATAACAAGGCCTCCATTCATTTGAACCAATTAAAAGACACCTCATAGGATATCTGACAAAGTAATGACTCAATGAAGAGCCCAGATTTCAGGGGTTGTCCAAGAGTCAAACCGCAGACTTCTGTAGTTTGATATTGAACAGAGAGAAAGACACAAGTAGCTCACTGTTAGTGTTGGAAACAACAGATTTCCCTCTCTAGTTCTGATGCTTTGCGTGTCGACTACAGCGATTCTGCCATTTGAGAAGACGTTTTGGGGGTGGAGTGGGTGCTATCAACAGACCCGGCTTTCACACACTCTCGCAATCCACACAGGAAGCTTTGTTAAGCTCCGCGCTGGAGTGACGACAACGACCGGGACAGCTAAAGGAAACACAACAACCCCACTGCGTCTTCTCTTGCCAAAGTAGATCCAAATCATGTGTGAGTTCCTGCCCAAAAAAACAACAAAAAAATAATAATACGGCACAAGACGTCAGAAACCGGGCCCGTGATCAGAAATGTACTTTCTACGGTGTTATGTGACGTTCATGTCAGGCTGCCGCTATTCATGAGGTGCATCAGGTAAACATTAAAGGAGTAGTTCACTCACCCCCGTGTCATCCAAGATGTCCATGTCTTTCTTTCTTCATTCGAAAAAAAATTAAGGTTTTTGATGAAAACATTCCAGGATTTTTCTCCATATAATGGACTTCAATGGGAACCAAACGGTTCAAGGTCCAAAAGACACTTTCAGTGCAAACTGCAAACTGTTCAAAGGGCTTTAAAACGATTCCAGACGATGAATAAGGGTCTTATCAAGCGAAACGATCGCTCATTTAATAAATAAATAACAACAAAGTTTAAGTTTTATAAGCGCAAATGGTCGCCTTGCTCTGTTCTGTGATGTACGTTTGTGATTCACCTGTTCAGACTCGTTCATCAAAATGAATGAATCTTTGTCAATTCGCTCGTTTTGTTCTTTGAATGAACCAAATGACTCATAAAAAGATTTGTTCATTTTGATGAACAAGTTCGAACAGGAGAGTCACAGAACAGAGCAAGGCGAGCATTTGAGCTTATAAAACTTAAACTTTGTTATTTAAATATTAAAGGTATAGCGGAGGATCTTTCCGAATTTTAGAGAAGACCCGCCCTCTCCAATTTTTTAAAAAAATGCACATGCACAAACACAACACTCTTGCTCCCGAGAGGGAACGTCTATTACGCCTTACACAATTATGTTGCAAATTGTAAACTAACTCAAAAACATTCATAAAAAAGACAACATGTCAAATGCCCTTCCGTGTTTTATTTACTTATACTGATCGATTGAGTGACCGAGGACTCAAGACATGATATGTGCAACCCTGTATCACACGAAATACGTTCTGAGGAAACTA
Organism: Pimephales promelas; assembly: GCF_016745375.1. Next base: position 390,871 of record NW_024121754.1, read on the forward strand.
TTTTGCAAATCGCAATTACGTTACATAGCAACATATAAGCAGTGCTATTACGTTGGTCCTTAACCTAATATCTCTCATTGTTAATAATACGTTATTTTTATACATAGTTGCATATGGAGAAGTAGCTTGTTGCATTTGTGTAATAATAAACACACAAGGTTTTAGAATATTTCAGCGTGATACCATTTACCATTTTGGACAAAAGGCTACTTTAGACAAATTGAGATGTTTACCGTGTCTATGCGGTGCATGACTCGTGCCAGGGCTAGCATTGTAGCTTGCATTAACTTTTACTAGTGATTTTAAATGGATTTCCCCAAATAGCGTGACAAACTTTACCTGTCTGGTAGAATCTTCGCGACTGCGGCATCAGTGAGAAGCCCAACCTGTGCTTTTAGCGCACGCCAGCGTGTGATATTCACCCAAAATCACTCTGATCTTGTTTCTATATTCTGCGGCCTTTCTCTTCTTATCATACACTTCGTAAACATTTTTTCTCTTTCGACCCTCAGCCATTTTCAAAGGAATGGCTGAAACCGTAACTCTGACATAATACACCTGAAAGTGAAAACTACATAGGGATGAGCACGTAGCCTACGACGGCCTTACGTAAACATATCACCAGAATGATTGACACTTAGGTGGACCAATAGTATAGACTACCCACCCGGAAAAAGAAAATCCTCCGCTATACCTTTAAATAAGCGATTGTTTCGTTAGATAAGACCCTTATTCATCATCTGGAATCATTTAAAGCCCTTTGAACAGTTTGCAGTTTGTACTGAAAGTGTCTTTTGGACCTTGAACCGTTTGGACCCCATTAAAGTCCATTATATGGAGAAAAATCCTGGAATGTTTTCAGCAAAAACGACTGAAGAAAGAAAGACATGGACATCTTGGATGACATGTGGGGGTAGGGATGGGAATCGAAAACCGGTTCCACTCGAGAACCGGTTCTAAATTTTACGATCCATCGATATTGTATGCGCTCGACGTTAACGATTCCTCTTATCGATGCTCCTGCTCTGAGTCAACCAGTATGTAGGCTTCAGACAGTGAACTAACAACTGTCCCTTTGTCCTTTATTAAGCACCAGCACGGCGTCCAAAGCGATTTTTTTTTGTACCACCAAAGCCTTATTTGATCGGTGAGTACCGGTAAAATTGTCTCTCTCTGTAGTTATGAACCGCTGCGCTCGTGACAGGGCTCGTGTTAAACTGAACGAGCAGGGAGAGAGAGAGCCCCGGTCGTGCGCGCGCGCACCTCTCTCTGGCTTCACTGCTCAAAACTAAGCGCTGTCTTGCTCTCTCTTTCTCCCTCGCACATATTAATCAAAATAATCGACACAATAGTAAGGTCGGGAGACTAAAGTTTCATGTGTAGCATTCGGAGTTTTGTTTTTCCTGAATTACCGCTGGGTGTGAATTGTGCTGAAATAGGTCTACGTTGCCTTATCTTCTCTGAAAAGCGGTCCGCACATTTAGCTGACATAAACCACACTTCAAATAAACGGAAAAAACGACCAAAAGATGAAATGTTTTCTGTGATGACACACATCTTGTGTCGGAACGCGCACACGTCTGATAATGACACGTTCAATTCGCGAACTAATGACTCATTTGAACCGATTCGTTTTAATGAATGGTTAAAACAACTGAACTGATCTCCCAACACTGAACTGAACTCAACACTGAACTGAACTCATAAGGTTTCATTTATTATATAAATTACATCAAAAGTACAGTTTACTTAGTCAAGTGTAAGGTTTAAAACAAATAAAACCAATTGTTTCTTTCCCCCAAAAAAGCATATGACTACTTTTTCCCACACAGTGCTATCAGGAATCGATAAGAGAATCGTTAAAGAATCGGATCGATAAGCAGAATCGTTAGTGGCATCGATATCGATAAAATCTTATCAATTCCCATCCCTATGTGGGGGTGAGTAAATTATCAGCAAAAGTTTTTTCAAAAGTGAACGACTCCTTTAATCCTGACGATCCTATGCTATGCGGTTTCATTTTTCCAAAAGGTTTTGGGAAAACCGTCTTACAAAATGAAATAGACGTTACGTTGACACTGTACGCAAAGACGTCTCCTTGATCCCCTTGATAGTTCAGATTACGTCGATATCGCCTGCATAGCTGTGAGCCTTTAACGTCATACCTTTCAACCACATACAGATCGTATTTCTCCCAGCCTGTTAACTGTGGCCTCCGTGACAAGGGCTTTTCTGCAACTGAGATCAACATGGTTTGTGTGCATGTCTACAGGGCTCTTTGTTGATATTACCAACTCTAAAGAGAAATACATCCAACATCGTTCTAGTATTACATATCAACAATTACACAAGGCATCTCATATTACAGCAGTCTATTTCACTCATATTTACGTGCACTGTCCGAGTGTACATAAATCACTGCTCATGCAAGAACTGAACTGAGTTCTTTCAGGCGACTTATTAAGCTTGAACGTCAAAAACACACACTTATGTTTCCAAATGTCCCTCTTTGCAAGGATCAAAACCTTTCATCAGTTATACATGAATTTTGAACAATGTCTTGTGTTAGGTAAACTTTTTTTATCCACTTCAAATGTTGACTACTGTAGATGAGTGCATTCGGTTTTAAAGTGACAACAGCCTAATATACCCGCTGCCGTCTGTGTCATTCATGTTAATCAAATGAAAGAAAGGCGAATAAAATCACTCACTCAATCACGTCTGTAGCTTTAATAAGAATAAATGTAGGCTATATTTAATTTACACAGTGAAGACTATGTTTTTTGTACATTTAACTACTTTATTCAATTTATGTACACTGAAAAAATAATATGCTTATCTAATCAATAAAATTGTGGCAACATATTACAAGCAATATTATTAATTAAATTGTACAAATTAGAATTAATTAGAATGTTAATTTGATTAACTATTACTCAATTCTAATTTGTTCAATTTAATAAATAATATTCCTGGTAATCTGTTGCCACAATTTTATTGATTAGATAAAGCATATTCATTTTTACAGTGTAGAAGTTGTAGTATTTATGCACTTCTTATTTCTAGAGATTGAAGTTTTTTTTTGAAGTAATTATAATTTTACTTGTCTTCAGTAAGCAGTTTTTTTTTTTACATCAGCTAATATTTGTTTTTGTGACATTGAAATTAGTGATAAGAATTATTACATTTCAATGTTCTCAAAAATTGTGAAACTTTATTTAAAGCAAAATTAACTATTGTTTATTATATACCGTTCTCATAAGGAAATGACTAATTTCATGATATAAGACTTTGGTCATATCAGTAAAGGATATTTAGCTGGTATTTGACCATTATCAATAAGCACAATAACAATATGCTTTCCCAAATTAACCATGCTAGTGCTAGTTGCCCTTGTGTCAGTTCCAAAATCAACCAACAATAAATGAATTAACATTGTGTTTCAAAATTTTGGGGCTGAAAATATTGTGTACAAAAACTATATATCCTTTATATAGTTCAAAAGTTTGGAGTAAGATTTTACTCCAAACTTTTCCTCAGTACAGCTGCAATTATTTGATTAAAAACACAGTTTTCTTTGTGAATATATTATCAAATATAATTTATTCCTGAGATCAAAGCTGAATTTTCAGCATTATTACTCCAGTGTCACATGATCCTTCAGAAATCATTCTAATACACAGATTTGCTGTTCAAGAAAGACATTATTATCATCAATGTTGATGTTGCTCTTACAAAAATAAGCGTCTGCTAAATGAATTAATGTAATCGGCATTGAGAACCCGTATTAATCTATGACTCCCTAGGTTTTTTGAACACAACAATAGTGTCTCGCGTAGAAACAGCATGCTAGGCACTAAACCAAACCCCCCAAAAAAATAGAATAACAGATGTCATATCTTCACAAATGCTTTGGCGGAACAAAGAGTTTTACTTCCTTAAGCACTTTCTCCTCTATCTTCACCATCTGCATTACTGTATAGGACACTCACCACATCATAGCCGGTGGGAGCTCTGTTTCTCGAGGCAACGACTCCTACGCCAGTGATCGGGTCCATGGGCATCTCCGGCAGGGCGTCTGAAAGGTCCCGTACCTCAGGCATCATGGAGGAATTCTGAGAAGACAAGAGTGTTGTTAAAACATTTACACGCTAAACAACGAACTTGACAGAACATGTCGGATGAGTCTAAATAGTGTTTGTTTTGTCTACAAAAGCAAATTAACTTTTGTTAGACTCTACCCTTGGTTACGGTTGCCGGCTCATAACATCCCATAGGAATGAACCGGGGATTTCCATGTCAGCATGATGTGCTAATATAATAAAATGGCATTTTTTAAAAGAAGTTAAATTATGCAGCAATGTGATTAAAAACTACACAGACTGCAATGGATACACATACTAAAAGGAGAAAGTTCTCATTCGAAAGTGAACACATAGGTATAACGTTTCTAACGTACAATCCATTAACTACCCAGACAGCAAACTGACATTGAATCAACGTGGAAACAAACGACGTCTCTCATGACATCGAAACAACGTTGATCTGGCATTGTTTTGCTCATCGAATTAACGTTGAACCAACGTCAGACGCGGCATTCTTCAAAGATAAATGAAAATCGAAAATTGGTTTGCTTTCATAACGTTGAAACAACGTTGATTTCAAGTTGATTTTCCGTTAGTTTTGAAAGTCTGACGTTGGTTCAACGTTAATTCGATGAGCAAAACAATGTCATATCAACGTTGTTTAGATGTCATGTTTTCACGTTGATTCAATGTCAGTTTGCTATCTGGGTATGGTGAACATTTATGTTGCTAGTAGTAATCAACGTTCAATCAATCAACGTTTATTTCTATAGCGCTTTACACAACCGTCAGGTATCCAAAGTGCTTCACATCATAAAACAGCATATTAGATACATATAACAAAAAAAGGAAAGAAAAGTCAACATAAACAAAAAAAGGAAATTGTCCCACCACTACTACGTATTAAAAGCCATTCTAAATTAGTTTAGATCTCAAATTAGTAGTAATGACACTACAATGACTTGAATCAATACACAAATGTAATGACATTAGGTTAATTTACCAAGCTATGGAACACACAAATTATCTAAAGACTTAAAGTGAAAAATGACTTGTATGACTCACATTCAGTTAATTTCCACAATGCTTCGTTTAAAATGCCCTCTTAATTAGAGTATATAAAATTAAGCCAAATATTGCCTATATTGTTTGTTAGCAAATAGCAATAAAAGGTTTAAAAAGTCAAAAACACTCACATTTCCTCAAGCTGATACCCAAACATATCTCTGAGACAACACAGAGCAGAGTAAAAACGTGACGGCACTGCCGAAACATGAAGACAAGCTGACAAATGAAACCAAGTCACTGTGTAAAAGACATGTTTGAACAGAGAACAAGAGGGAGGAGACGAGACACCGAGCCAGACGACAAGCCATGAAACACAGCCTCTTTTAGCCTTTCCATGTCAACTCTTCCTCTAATCTCTAACTACTTCAAGGGAAAAATATCTTATTATAATTATCAAGATTCTGTTTTTTAGTCTGTTTATTTACTTTGAGATGAGTAAACACACTCATCTTCACGCTTCCGGAGCATCTGAGAGCTTATGATGAACAAGAACTTACAAGTTACGGTAAAATGTAAACAGTTTTGGCGGGTAAACGGAGAAAACTTGCATGTCTACCAGAGATCAACAGATTAAACAAAGAGCCGAGTAAAAACTGATACACTGTAAAAAATAATTTTCAAGATTTGTAATCACAACATTTTTTCTTTTGTCAAAACAACTTAAATAATTTATTTAGTTCAGATAACTTATTATTTTGCGTTTCTGATTAAATCAATCTCCTTCATTGTATTAACTCACTTTTTCCAGTTCAATCAACTTAAAATTTTAAGGCAACCGGGTTACTTATTTTTACTTAGTTTAACCAACAATATTTTTTTACAGTGTAGGCATGAGTGTGCAGCGCACAGTGTAAAACACACTTATAATATCAATATAAAATTATTGATTTGTAGGGTACCGATATCGGTTCCTGAACGATACTTTTTTCGATACCAATTAGATAATGTTATAGCAGAGGCTGTAACATTAATGTGAAGAGGGAAAAATGAATGCAGCTAACCTTAAGGAGGAGCACACTTTACAAGATGCTTAGTTTAATGCGAGTTTAATTCCGTTTTTCCCGTTAAAATTCTTCTGGAATCGGGCATTCATTGCATTGCGGTCATCGCACGCTGTGGCCATCAAGCCGACGTAAACTAGTGTTTATCCTTGATGCCTCACTACGGCCAGCACTTGATTTGGGAACATCATACATGCTTATCGTTTCAATGACGTTGACAAGATGAACCCCTCAGATATCGAAATTTGGTACCGAACGACAAGACATTTTTTTGATACTCGATGGTATCGAGGCAATTCGGTCGGTGCCTAAAAAGTATCGAACTCGCTTTGACTACACTGACACTAATGGATGAAAACTTGAACTGACGTTTTACATAAATAGCACAAATAAACGCAATAGAACAAAGTTAGAAAATTAAATAAACAGTGCTTTTTAAGTTTTTCAGGTCAATCTAACAGTAGTTAGATACATATAAGGTAGATTAGGTACAGAAATTGAATAATAAAATAAAATGTAATAAAGTCTTCACTGTACAAATTAAATATAGATGAATCCTTATTACAGTTACAGTGCTTATGTTACAAAAGTTATTCAGTCAAGATCATTAAGTGCTTTTTTGTTGTGATTAACATTAAAACACAGACAGCTGGAATATTAGGCTGCTGTCACTTTAAGACATAATGCACAGATCCGGTTCACTGATACTGTTACACATGCGTTTTCTTTCTCCACTGTTTCCATTCACTTAACACATAGGCCTGAGCGACTATGTTTACTAGGATACTCGCCAAGGTGGGCTTGTGTCCGTTCATGAAAGAGAGCTCAATTCACTATTCACTTAAATGTTTAAAGCAACACCAAGTAACTTTTTCTCTGCGGTCACCCTACAGGTAGGAAGCGGAATTGTCCATTACCGCTATGGTAAATAATTTAACTGTTTATAAGCACCGTCTTTGGAATGAACGAAGTCCACAGACAAGCTAGAGTATGATGCATGATGATTTCATGAAAGTATGATGTATTGCGACATCAGAAACGAAGAAAAACTAAATAATGAATAATGTAACGCTTGACGTAAAGCAAGTCAAATTTGTAGTTCTTATATCTAGGGTTGGGTATCGTTCGAATTTGAACGATTCTGATTCCAATTGCGATTCCTTGTTTCGATTCCGGTTCCTAACGATTCTCGATTCCGATTCTTTTAAGAGGCAGGGTCAAAAAAGTTTAGCTAACCTTGCTAACCAACGGCCTTTCTGAAGGAAATACTCCTTCTGTAAAAATACAGAACTCCTTTTACTCCTTATTGTCACAAATTTTGCATTTTGCCGAGATTTCGTTATTTTTAGAAAAGTGAAGCCACACTTTGGATCGCCGACGTAAGGTACTCATGTTCGACTCGCATGGTTATGCCAACACTTCCGGTAGACGCTTCTTCGTTGGTGTTGTTCAGCGGTTTCTTCTTCCGCTCGGCGGACTGTGAATATCGAAACTAGGAATCGAAATTTTAACTTTTGAACGATTCCAGGAAAAACGAAAAGTTTGTCTCGGTTCCAATCGATACTCGATTCTCGATACCCAACCCTACTTATATCTCATTAGAACTACAGAAACGCGTGACCCGATCTGGCAATCTTACAAAGCGTGGTTATAGCAGATATAGGACCGCAAAGCGAATCCAGAACTGCCTTTCACCCTGTTACGACTTAATGAACCACTGAAACAATTTTGGAAACATTATTTTAAGGTAAAAAATCTTACTTAGTGTTGCTTTAATTTGGCATAGCTTAACGTGCAAAAGATAAACTGTCATGACGATGCAGCACTGGCCCGATCTCTCTTACCCATCGGGCGGTCCTCATTGTCGAGCCCTGCATTGTCAATTCTCTTTGCGTGGCATGTGTGAAAGTTGAGTGTGTGTGTGTGTGCGTTTGTGAAAGAAAGCAACAGAGGGCGCTCTCAGCCAAGCGACGGTGCGCAAAGCTCAACAGGCAATGAATTTATATTGCGCCAAACTGTCACTGAATCACAGGTGACTGAAATCCTTAATAGCATTGACTAATTAAAGATGTTTTTAGTTGCCTAACGTTCAATTTGGTCACATATGCGAGTGATTTACACACATTGTAGTAAAGGCATTCTGGTCTCGTCTCCATCACTAACTTCACAAATCAACTTTTTTTTGGAGTCAGGGTTTGTTCTTCCTGAGAATCTGAAGAGTTATGTCGCTGAATACAAATGATTCACAGTCTTAAGATGAAGCTAAGCGCTTTGGAGGCAACCTTGGCAACCAGGCCTGCCCTCCGCGCTCGGCAAACAAGCCACAAAGAAGCTGTGTCAAATCACTGGTGCACATAGAAGCAGCTTGAAGCCAAGCAAACAGCAGAGAGACGAGAAGAAAGAGAGCGAGATCAAACTGAGAGCATGTGAGAAATCTATAGAGCCAAGAGAGAGGGATAAAAAAAAAGGTGTGACACGATGATCTCTGGAGTCAACAGTGAGAAAATAGACTGCATTCGTCAACAGGGAAGGAATGCAGTCAGGGAAATCATATACTGTATTTTAGTTTAATGTGAATCAAGACCGCAACATCCTGAGATTTCACTAACCCCTTTTTAATAATATGCCCAGCTTGGTCCAATTCAATTCTACCCAGGAAAAGGCTGTTCTGGGCAAGAAAACACTTAAACCTGCTGGTTTTGAACCATAAAACGGTAGCGTCAGTGTTTGAGCAAGGGATAAAATTCTCACTAAGTTTACTTTTCAAAAATATAACAACGCAAAACTTCATAGTATAAAACTAGAGCACTCGCAATATTATAAACAATCAAAACGACAAACTGCAAAGCTACAACTGCTGTTTCAATCTATTTAATTTTCAAATAGTTATGAGAAATTGATTATTATTCTTTCCCATTCTGACGTTCAGTCTCGGGTTCAGGAGATTGTCTTGACCAGGACCACACCCCTAAATGCATTGAAGCAACGGCCATGTGATTGGTTGATTAGATAATTGCATTAATGAGAAATTGAACAGGTGTTTTTAGTGTATTTATTCAATTGAAAAATCAGGGGGGAAAGCGTAGCCTTTGCTTTTTAATAATCGCTCAACGTCAAATCTCAATTTCGGTTTGATTTTGATAGATCGTGCAGCCCTAATGTGAATGCATGGGATTATAAACTTTCCGAATCTGAAGTTGGACTGGATTCATTTCACTATATTTAAATTAGTCCATTTAATCACAGCTAAGGACGGAGTATTTGATTTGGATTGGAAAGTTTAGGGTACATAATATAAACATTAGCCTACTTTTGGAATCTGCAGTCAGATTGGACTTAGAAAATGCATGTAAACGTGTACATAGCTAAGAAGGACATATTCTTGAATAAACATGGTCTTAGAATAGTCTTATTAAACAATCAAATGTTGGCAGAAGAACACTAGTATTAGCAAGGCTTTCCCAAAAAAAGGACCGTTACAATCATCAATGATTTCCTATGATAAATCACAATGAAGCAAAGGTCTTTCGGACCGGCTATGTCTAACCAGTAGCCTGAATCTTCATAAACAAATGCACACCAAAGCAGTCATCATAAACAACAGATGCATCCTTCCTGAAACATGAGCAGGAGAGGCTCTGCGATGCCTCTCGAACATTAGGGGCAGATCTGCTTTCATATCACTCATCTGCCAGGAGGACAGAGAAGCCTCAGATGGCACAGATGCTGGCACTGTCAACACACACTGCCAACCGAGGAGTCTGGGAGATATTGCAGGGCTCAACAATAAGGACGGCCCAGAGCCAGATTGAGAGAAGCTTGAGCCAGCTGACAGAAGCCACTGCATTTATGCTGTCAATTCATAATGTGTTTTTTTTTAAAGTTATTCCTAATATAGTTGTCAAATAAACTAGGGATGCACGATATATCGGCGAGCATATCGGTATCGGCTGATATAATATGTTCATTTTTTTTTTATGTTATCGTTATCGGCCTGGTAAGAAAATGTGGCCGATAAATTAAAGCTGATAAATAATGTATTATTCCCTTCAGCTGAGCACTGTTTATGTTTTTGAATTTCTTGAAATATGATTGAAATCTCTTCAAAAAATGAAAATACGGTTCAGTAAAACATGTGCAGCGCAAATCTGTCATATTGGCTATACAACACTATAACATGGACATGGATTTAATTGTGAGACTTTTGTTTTTTTGTAATAAGGCTCTCAAAATTAGATAAAAATTTGGGATTTAAGTTTATCGGCCGATATATCGGTTATCGGCTTTCAAATATAAAGAATTATCGGCCAAAATTTTCATATCGGTGCATCCCTAAAATAAACCTATAGCATTGTATGATACGGATATTGCTAGCACTTTGATGAATTGCTTTAGTTCCTCTTTTGTAAAAGTGTCTGCTAAATGCATAAATGTAATTCGACAGACTAAATGCTAAAAATATGTTGATAAATGTAAAAATCCATGAGCACAGGTTCTAGCATGCATGGATGGATTGGTGGATGGGTGGTCAGGGATATGATAAATCCAAGAGAAAGTGAAAAGTACATGGAAGAACCCATAAAGATTATGATAACAGCTATACAAAACAAATTTTATCCCTTTTGAAACTAAACATCAACAGAGATCTGGTGCTAATCAAAATGAAACGACAACACCAGTGGCACAACTCAGAGCATTATAGAAAATACATACAAGACCAACATTTATTGCACAGATACAAAGCAGCTCTTGGTCTATAAATGAATCATAGCCTAGCACATTACGGCTCCAAATCTCACAAACAAGAGCAGCATTCAGTAGAGAGACACTGGCCGTAACAACATGCTGATTATTCTAACCCATGCTGGAGTATTGGACAACAAAATTGGTATGTCATACTTGCCTTATCAAATTCATTAGGCATCTTGGTGATAATCTGATCTGAAAATTCAATTTCAACATTTTAAAAGAGCCAATCAGAAGAGCATTTATTTCTTACAGCATTACCTCTGTTTACACAGTCACTTGCTCCCTGTAAATTTAATAACAACTGACACTAACAAGTCAGACATCTGCAGGGTTTCTGTAGGTTTTATGAAGGTACATTTAAGACCAAGTAAAGAACATTTATGGAATAAATTGATGAGAATACATTACATCAATATGCTATCTAAATGTAAATGTCTAAGCTAAGGAGTATCATCTACTCTTTAAACGTTTGGAAATACAACTTACTGAACAAATATTACTTTTTAATTCATTTTACAAAAAAATAAACATAAACACTCACTTAATTTTGTTACGTTTTCTAGGCTTCGTTTTACATTTGAATTTCTAGTAACGTTAAATATATACTAATTTAAAGATTATTAGGCTATCAATGTATTGGATAACAGGGCCATTTTCTTTAGGTCTCTTTAAGCCTTAATTTGTATAAAGGAGAATTAAGACCCTCGGAAACCCTAATCTGAATCATGAACACAGAATTAAAAGACACTCTTAAATGACAATATATGACGACACTCTTAAATTTGATTACAAAGCGATTAAATATTGTCCAATAGACAAGCAATGCTCTGCATAATAAATTAATAACACCTTATCCCTATTTATATTCCCCCATAACAATGAAACATTTCCAGTTTTGTTTAAATGACCAGATATGTAACGTTAAGATACAAAAGCAAACATGTAATAAATAAGTATTATTTACATTACAATATTATTTACTATGCCGCTAAACAATTCACAAAACATTTCAAACACTTATCTAGGACTTATTATAATATATTGAGTCCATAATATGAATAAATAATAGTCAGTTTTATCATTTGGCTGAAGCCCAATTTTAGCCATTAGCATTAGCTGGCAGGTTGCTAGGAGACTCCTTAGAGAGATTCTATACTTAGCCTAGCCGAGCTAACAAGCTATCCCAATTTAATTTCCTCAATATTCCTATTTTTTTAATATATGTGCAAATAGCAATATGACAATTACACTCCACATTGACTTAACTGTAAAATGCACTGCGTCCTTCCTTTTCGGACAAAAGCAGCTTTTCATGACCCGCAGCCCACAGCGGTAGCAGCAGGCGTAGCAGCGGCCGCAGAAGCCGCAGAAGCCTCGGCAGCGCGTAAGAGCGGAGCGCGGCGGAGTGGGAGAGAATGCGGCGCGAAGAGCACGAAAGCTCGGGCGGGCGAAAGCAGAAGCGGAGCTAACAGTGCTAATGCTAATCGACGTCTCTCTTACCCCAATATACTTCACACAGATAGACAGACAGACGCTGCTGTTTGAAAAGATATACGCCACTGGTTCCTTTTCTGTCTGTCGTTACAGCTCACGACTGGACTGTTGACATTCCCGTTATCAGTTAATCCATTTCAAAGGAGCATTTCTCCCTAATTTGCCAGAGTCGTTTAGGGATCCTCAGAAGCTGCCATTTCTATTCTAACCAGTCACTGAAACTGAGAGAGGAGAGGGTGGGAGGTAGGGGTGTGAGTGTGTGTGTGTTCTGTTTTTTGTTGCTGATGTAGCCTATAGTTGTTATGAAGTCTTTGCCTTTTAATATCTGTTTTATATTCTAACAATTACACACAAAAACATTAAAAAAATACTATTGCTGTAATACAAAACTAGATTTAATTCCGAGATTTCAAGATATAGAGGCGGGTTGTGCATGTTGAATAATTAATCAGTTGTTTATTTTAATAATTTAATGTTATCAGCCCTCAGTTAAAGTAATGTAGCCTAATATATGGTACTTTATACTTTCATACATATGGCAGGGCAGTTTAAAAAAAGGGGGCTCGCTCCAGGGGCCACAGGGAGTACTAAACCACAATAGGAGGTCTGTGGAAAAGTTTACAGTAAAAAAAAAAAAAAAATAGAATGGGGGTCCCTCACACCAGGATGATCATATTTGGGAGACTGAGAGACCATATTCATATAGGCCTAGGCCTATACGTTCATCAAAATGACCTTCAACGAATACCATGGTACAGGTCCATAAAGCTGTGGAATTATTCTGGAACCATGTTTAAAACCTTTTTTAACTAACGATTGTAAATGGTAATTTGACTGTGATTGTGCTATTGCATATGGTTTTATATTAGAAAAGGCCCAAAAGTTTCATATTTTGATTAATAGCGTATCGCATCAAAACAGCTTTCATATCAGCAGATTATACCAATGCTGCCGTCTGTAAGTATTGCTTAAGTTCAATAGGACATTTTTTTGCTCTTCATCAAACGTTATCTGCAATCCACAGATTAAAACATGATGAAATATCCATGTGTGTTTGAGTGTGAAAGAGATTGTGATTGTCATGGTTGTCAGATAAAATCTCATTGACTGAGTGTTTTCTTCACAGTATTGGACAAACACTGAAAGCTCTTGATGCCCCAGATCAGAATTTCATAACTAATGAGATCGGTGTAATGAAGCCCACAGTTCATTCTTAACCCGACCCGACCCGACAATTAGGCTACATTTGGATTAAGCCCGAACCCGACCGACCCGAGGCTGATCACATTAACCCGAACCCGCACATTTTTCGGGACCCGTCGGGCTCGGGTCGGGTAGCAGACCTGTGATTCTGAAACGTGTGAAAAATGCTGTTTGAAGGGGTGTTTGAAGAACTAAATATAAAACCCAAGCTCGGTTCGCCGCTAGAGGGCAGTCCGCGTCCGTCTGAAGCGCTGCAGCTCCTGTCCTTCTGGATAGACAGTAAAAGCTGGACACCGGAGGATATCACTGACACGGAAGAAAAAATGAATACATGAAAAATACATTTTACTGGCCCAGGCTGCTGATACAAATCACACAAACATGTGGAGTTATGAATGTGGCTCTTGGTCTATATTAATTCATGTGTTGCTAAGCACTAGTGCATTACTGCAGAAACTATACATTATATGACATCCAAGTTCTATAGGCTACTGAACAAACTGTGTATTTTATCTAACCCTAAACCCTCATGTAGACCAAAAATATTCCCGCAAGGATTTCAAATATTGCCATCTTTGTGGGATCATTCTCTCTCTCTCTCTCATTCTCTTCTCATTCTCTCCGGCTCCACATATATATATATATATATATATATATATATATATATATATATACTGTATATATATACTGTATATATAGGCCTATATATGAAGAGTTCAGATGCAAAAGCCTCTAAATGCCATTTGAAATTTTCTCCTTGAATGATGATTTTTTTCAATCTTGTATATTTAAGTTCAGTAATTTCACTTAAATAACAATTAATAGGTAATCTTCATTGCCATTTAAGTGAGATCACTGAACTTAAATATACAAGTTTGATAAAAATCATCATTCAAGAAGAAAATTTCAAATGGCATTTAGAGGCTTTTGCATCTGAACTCTTATATATATATATATATATATATATATATATATATATATATATATATATATATATATATATATATATATATATATATATATATACAAACAAATATTTTGTAACATATTGAACTCTATGGAAAAAGTAAATGGTAGCCTAACATTTAATTTAAAACCAAGGTTGAAAAAAAAACGTATTTTGACACTGAAATTAGAAATTACACATTTAATCTGTTTAAAACAAATCACAGGCAGAAATGATACTAACACTGAGCGCATCGGCATGATCTGAAAAGCAGACTACCATCAAAACAATTGCATTCAGCAGAACACACAACACAACTGTGTGCGAAAGCCAAGTTGACACCGTCTGGAAGACTCCAGTGAGGATGAAGAGCCAAAACAACCGACGTGACAGAACCGAAGAGATGTTCACAGCACTGAGACACCAGAGGAAGACAAAACAAGCCTCTTCCTCCTCCTGCAACAAGAGCTGAGAAATACATCTCCGGCTCCACGACTGTCACTCTCAATTAACTTTATTGTCTTGGTTGTGGCGAAGTCCCAGGATATTTTTATCCAGTGTCTATCTGCGTTTCTCATGGAGGGCAGAAAAAGATCTCAGGGGCCACAGCTGCAGAAGAACCCCGAGACTGAGGCGTGTGTGAGGATGAGTCCTCCGCCAGCTGGTGTCTGATACACACACCGGTTCAGTTTATCCCCAGAGGAGAGGGGCTATACCTGTCATCGACGACGTGCTGCATGCTTGCTTTCTTTTTAAATAATAAAAATCGTCTAGTTGGTCTTTTTCATTAAACTGTGAAGTGAAATGCAATCATCTGATCGTGGGCCAAACAAACACTCGTATTCTGATTTGCAGTTCATGATCCCGGTTTAAAACAGCACGGGAGTTTTACATCATGGATGTTCAGATCGGAATATCTCCATGCTGGAAAATCTTGAGAAATACAAAATACAAATGTTCAGAAAGGATACAAAGGTGGTAGGCCTATGTGTCAGATCATCGCCGAGACGTCAAATTCCACTCGGCGCAGCCCGTTTTCAGCTGTCAATCAAAGTTAACCGCCCTTATTTGTCATACATTTAATATCTAAATATGATCTAAACTAATGAGTCAGAAAAAAATTCACCCCCCTCACAGTTGTTAGGCACTCGGAACCCATCGAAAAATACAATAAAAGTCCATGGGACCAAACTGTAATAGCATGAATTTATGCTGTGAAAACAGACATTTTAACATGCGATCTTATGGATTTTTGCTCCCTTTTGGGACCTCCCTCTAGCGGACTTCAGATGTATTGCAGTTTTTCGCACTTCCGGGTAGGCTTCATTTTTCAGATTAGAACGTTGCCGCTTGTATTATACGCAAAAAGTCTTCATGCAGTGACTACCAGGGCACTTTGTCCTGATCCATAGACATATGAAGAGTTCAGATGCAAAAGCCTCTAAATGCCATTTGAAATTTTCTTCTTTAATGATGATTTTTATCAAACTTGTATATTTAAGTTCAGTAATTTCACTTAAATAACAATTAATAGGTAATTATCATTGCCATTTAAGTGAAATCACTGAACTTAAATATACAAGCTTGATAAAAATGATCATTCTAGAAGAAAATTTCAAATGGCACTTAGAGGCTTTTGCATCTGAACTCTTCATATACACTAGACCTCACCTTGGCTATGGCAGTTCATTGGAACGAATGCGTCAATAGAGCCGCCATCTTGAAACAGGGAAGCCTCTCCACTTTAATGCATCAGCGTCAATGTAGTAGACACAGGTCTAACGGAAATAAAATCACCATAAATCATTATGAATGCGATTTTTCTTGTTTTTTTTTTTGGTTTTTTTTTGGTTTGTTCCAACGGTCAGACATGTATTTATCATTGAGAAAGAAAAAAATTTTTTTTTTAAAAAAACATTCATCCTAGTTCAGATTTCATCCGTGAACATCATACGCTGCACAAAAGTCCGCCACCATCAATGAATTCGACGTAAAGGCAGAGATAGCAGCATTACCTAGCTATTATGACAAGACCCCTGTTCCAAGATGGCGGCGGTTTTGACGCATGCTTAGAACCCCAAGGTGAGGTCTAGTGTATGTCTATGGACCTGATCAAGTTTTTTTTTCTTTAATTGCTAATGCGACCTTTTTACACCACAGACTGAACAAAATGAAGCATTGCTTGGTAATTCATTGATTGTTATTATCTAATTGTGTTGTTAAATTTAACAGCTGATATATAACATAACCGAATGGGCCAAAAGTTCTTGACGTATTTTATTACCATTTTCTAAACTATAGCGAATAAACTGTGATAATGGGAGAAATGCGTCTGAATACATTTTGGTTTGACTGTACATCAGCTCTTCCGTCACTACTTACATGTCATTTTAGTTGCACAATTCTGTTTGTATAACAAAAAAGCACCACAGCTGCAGATCAAGACTATACAAATCAGAGATGAGTGAGTGTTGGACGACTCCATGTTCAGTTCCACGTCTAGCTCTCTTGTGGCCTGTAGGGTTGGGTGAGCAAGGCAAACTAAATGTGACAGAGGAGAGACCCTGCACTAGCCTGAGGCTCCCAAACTTGCCTTTGTATTAATGCTGGAACAAAGAGATTTCTCAAATTATACAGAGAGCAGTATAAACAAAACTTCAGTTTTACTTTTAACAGTAGCTTTAATGCAAAACCTTTGACCTGCCTTTCCGTCTACATAGGCTCAACCTTTTAGGACACTAAGCTAGCTGTGATTAAAACACAAGCGCTCTACATAAACAACACCACACATAGGGCTTTATACACTTTGACTTTATACACTGACGCATGTATCGTTCGTATTTTGCACCCGCGCAAAGCGGACTTTTCCCTCCACAGACACGCGTCGGTAAACTAGGGAATGAACTTGTGCCCCAATAAAGGAGGCGTGTTCCAGCACAAACAATCCCTGGTGGTATTCTGCAGTTCTAGAAAACAATTGCTGGTCTAAAGTCAGTGGCGCGTTGCGCATTGTTCATAATGCTATTTTAAAGCTACAATACCTAAGATTTAAATGCCGCTAGAGGGCGCTACATTCAAAACAACAACAATGGCTTTGCTTGATGACGACGTGGAGGAACGCGGAATGATGGGAACTGTTGTTTTCAACTCCACCGTGGATAAATAAGTCAGACGGGAATTGAAAATTAGTTGTCATGGATGAGGTAAAGTTCGATTTCTATAAACGTTGCGTTTAATGACATGCTTGTTTTTCATTAAACTGAAATAACCGCAAGAAAAGTCAGGTTTAAAAGTAAATTAGTTACTGTACGAGTCACTGGACGAAGCTATGGTGGAGAGGGTTTGAAGGGGGCAGGTCTCTTGCAAGGAGTTGACGTGGCTGGTCCTCCTTGGTAACTTTATAAAAATAAAAAATCAATTTAATGTACATTTGACACATCTTTTCATGTCGTGTAAGTAACCACAGCTACAGTTTCACAAAATTAACGTTAAGGGGGTCGCACACCGGACGAGAAGCTGCAGCGCCGCGTCGCGCCACATCTTTAAAATTCGAACACTATTAAAATTCGAACATTATTATCTATAAGTGTATACCGGCGGCGCCATTCGGCGTCTGTCCGCGGCGCCCAGCAACGTCTCAGGACCGTGTTCAAAACCCTGCTGCGCCACAGAGCACCATTTACATAGTTTTATATAAAATGTTAATTATTTTTGTCTCAAATCGTTGCTAATGGATCCTGACTTCGCCCTATGCTTCAATATGCATTTAGTTTTGCAGTAATTTACAGAAATCAGCTGCTTGAATGACAATTGCTGATGTTATTATTAGATTTTTCAGGTGAGATTCTCAATTCATTCAGTGAACGGATGCTCTGAGGTAAAGTTTTCAGAATGCAAACTCAGCAACGATTGTATTTAATTGTACAGTACAATCATAACATAGAACAGACATTATCTTCATTTCCTGTCATTAAACATAACAATATTGCTGGCCATACACTGATGAGAAAGTGCGCGTCCGGTGTTCGATAACGTTACTGTGGAGTTGTCCTAAACGTGGCGCGACGCTTCTCGTCCGGTGTGCGACCCCCTTTACAGCCAACAGTTCACATTCCGAGAATAAATGAAAAGAATAATTGTGCTCCATTCCATAACAAATGCGCGAAACAAGCTGACGTTTGTTGCTTGATAGACGCTAACGCACAACTACAACTACCGCATTTGTCCAGGACTACACGCAATACGAGCGGAAACCGAGGTAAGCGGATATGACGCGATTGACTGGCGACTCCCAGCTCACCCCTGTTCATACGCCCCGTTTCCTTGGTTAAAATCTCAATTTTCTCGCGATTTAAACATTGTTTAAAACATTTGGAATATTGTGAGTTATCATCATAACTAAATATATAACACTGGCCTTGTGATTTTGGGATATTTTAATGCAAAAATCTTAGGTATTCCACCTTTAAGCGCGCATGCTTGGCCATAATGTAGCGGGTACACAACACGCAAACACTTTGATTCTCTCATCAACACAGATGCAGTAGTTTTTATTTTTGCAAATCATACATATTAACACATGAGGGAAATCATTGTGGTGTCCATGAAGATATAAAAAAAACATAGGCCTAAATCTAGCTTACACATTTACCCCAATTTTTCCTATATTATCCAGCTGCAGATTCTCCGCACACCAGTTTCAGAACCCCAACGCCAGAACCGGAAGTAAGGGGCGGAGTTACGTTCTAACCAACACCAGCGCCAGGAACGTATGTGAGGGGCGGAGCTTAGGTTTGAAACCTAATAAGGCCACCTAACGTAATTTGGAGGGTATTTTACACATGAAACAGCTTATTGAACAAGAAACGTCCTACTCTCTATGTATGTCATGGTACTACATTACAGTACAATAAGCATTTTAAAACATTGATTTTGTGTAATATAATTGTATATAGTTTCAGTTATTCGTTTCATTGTATTATGAGTTAATTCCTGATCATGATGGTGAAAAAATAATACTTGAAACTTATGGGCATTTTAATGTATAACAGTTTAATAATTTTAGCTAGCAGTTTATACATATGTGTAGATTTAGGAAGGTAAGACCTTTGTTTTGTTTTTTTATGAAGGAGTAAACTTTGTATAATAAAGCTTTGAAAGATATAAAACAAGACAAGCATTGAAGGTTTTCAAAATTATACACAATTTAATAACTCATTAGAACTCTGTGATATTTTGTGTTCTATTTATTTATTTATTTATTGTGTTTACAAAAATCGATATTTGATATCAATTGATATTGAAGATATGTATTTGTAAGATGCTTTTGATTGTTTAATAAAAAAATACGCACGGGTATTTTTTATAAAATATACTTTATTCCACAAGAACATGTGCAGCATGCATTTTTCGTGTAAAAACAATAATGTCAAAATCTAAAAGAGAAAATTCGGCATTGTTTTGTTAAAAATCTATACAAAATGACCAATTCAACCCAGTTTTATCACAACAATCTTGTATAAATTTAACTTACAATGTATCAAATGAGGAACTCACTTTCAGGCCCGTTTTGTCCTTACATTATTGCAAAAATAATTATATTGCAATAATAATAATTCCGCCCCTCCCTCACTTCCGGTTCTGGCGCTGGGGTTCTAGAACTGGTGGTGCTGCGGGTCTGCAGCTGGATATATCTCAATTTTTCAGCAAAGTAGAGCACTATATAGTGACCTCACCAGCATAATAGAAACACAACTTTCGGACACTACTCGATCGTCTCTCGGCGCCGTTGATTACATCTTGTCAGCTGGTGCCGAGCCAGCTGAAATTAATTTTTTTTTTTAAAGTAGCGTGTGTATGACGCGCCAATTCGTATTTCCATTTTTGGCGTGGTATCAACATGCATAATCGCTTTTCAGTGTGTTTATGAACGCCGTTGACTTAACGTTATTACTGTATATATAAATGTATGACTTACCTCAACCCCGCCCCTAAACCTACCAGTCACTGGGGTTAATGGCATTTATGAGTCTTCCCTTACCATCCTAGGAAAAAAAAAAAGATTGCTCCCCAGATGTAGATCTACATTTTGCTTCATTTCGCGCGGACATTTGACGGCGTGCAGACACACGGAATCACTCGGACGTTAATGGCGTAGACATACACGCGGATAGATCAAAATGCGTAGAGATAACACGCCACTTGACTCGAAAGTGGCATGTATGTTTACGCAAAAGTCATGATGTCATGTTGAAAAAATACATTACATTATATTGAGCTTATTTCTCCAAAATTAAATCATTTCAGGCCGTTTCTGTTACAATGCGCTACTCCACACATGATTATAACTTTCACTGCCCTGACAAGAACGTCGGTCTCCTCGGCTGTTAACGCGCCTGGTAAATCCGCCATAATAATAACAATCCGCCACCATGCAACATGCGCACCTGCTCTTAAAGTCCCCGTGAACCGGAAGTTGCAAACGACTTTTCTCCAGTGTTGTGACGGATTTCCGAGAGAAACGGAATACTAAATGAGGCAAAATAGTGGGCGTGGCTTTTTTTTTCCAACTAGCACCTGATTGGATCTAGAAAAATGGGTGTTTCACTCTGAAATGGAGGATGACGCAAGTTTACACACGCTTTCAATCAATGCTCGCTCGGTGCTCGCAAACACACGGCAGCTGTCAGTTGGAGGGGCGTGGTCATGGATGTTAAGGAGACACCCAAACCATAAAGCCTACGTCATCGGGCAAGGTCCTCCAATGCAGAAGGGAGGGGCATTTTCAAAATTTGATTACGAAGCCAAAAAAATTTTTTGTGTGGATTGATTGCATGTATGAATTGTTCACCACAAAACGATCGATTCAGGCAAACAAAGTAAGTATGGTCAATTTTGATTTCATAGGGACTTTAAAGGGTATGTTGGATGACGCTCTTATTGATTTATTTCACGTTACGTGAAAACTTTTATTTCGCGTTACACTGTAGACACAAATACTTGAGAGATCAAATAAAGAGATCTGTGTCACTGTTTCTGAACTCCCAGAAACGCCCCACATTGTAGTCTTGTTTTGTCTTCAGGGAACAAACACATCACGATATTCCTCATTTAAATCATTCATAAATAGAATAAAGGGGCTGTGCCTATTTGAGTTAGGGACTGTTTACACAACACCATTTTCAACTAAAAATGGAAAACTTTTAATGCGATTTGGCCATTCGTTTACACAATGCCAGCGTTTTGGGTGGCTGAAAAGCAAACTGTTTTCAAAGTGGAAGTTTTTGAAAACAGACTTACCCAAACTCGCTCGAAGTGGTTGACCAATCACAGCACACGGATCCAGCTGACCAATCAGAGCACACTGTGCTTTTTAGAAGGAGGGGCTTCATGGAGACAGGAACTAAAGAGAGTGTTACTGACAGACTGGGAAGAGAGGAGCTGCAGCAACAATAGAGAATATGAGGAAAATACTGTGTTTTTGAGAATGAAAACCCAAAGACTACGAAAAAGGGCATGATAGGTCCTCTTTAAATATTGAAAACACAATAAAACAACAACACAAGGACAAAATATATTGTAGTTCAGTCTTTAATTAGAAAATCTACTTATATACAGTATACATGTACTGTAGCAAATATTGTTGATTCCATAGGCCGCATGATAACCCCCCAGGTCATCGTAATATTATAAATAAAGTTTCATTTGAAATGTCTATTCAGCTGTTATCCCCATCACGGGAACACACGCTCTATTTGTCCATCCAGTCAGCGCTGAACTGAGTATCACTCATCGCTCTCTGGCTTTGACAGACATAAAATTAAAAAGAAAAAGAAACAAGATCAGTCAAGACAACATGGCAGTCGGAAACCTGAGTCAGAACGTTTTGGATAGAACATACACCCTGAATCCAGTTTAACAACAGCAGCGATTGAAGTGGAGTTATTTGTAGAAAGAAACGGCAGGTTTGGTGCGGAGAACGAGCCATCTCGACACACACAGATGAAATGAACCAAGTATAATAATGTTATCTTTAACATTTATAATGAAATGTGGTAAAAACAGTCATACATTCCCATTGCAGCCCAAGAGGACAGTCCGAATGAACCAAAACATCCATCTAAAAGAGATAGAAGGCGATTGGACTGTCAAAATATACAATGCAGAGGGGAAAAAAGCACGTCACAGTAAAAAGTACGTATTCATTTCTTATTTGATCATTAAAAATCTGTCATTCCTTAACCTACGAGCCTCCTCTGTTGGTAAAAAGAGTCCCGACGCGTAAAATCTCGAAGAACGCAGTTGTCATATTGATCTGTAGCAGGCACTAAAGTACTATGGCCAGAGAGGGTTTGTCATCAGACCCTGAATATGGTTGCTATTTACATTTTCGTAAAAAAAACACAAAAAAAACACAAATAAACAAAAACAAATCACGATCCCTTTCCCTGTCAGAGTCTGATGCGGTTTAAGTTAATATCTTTGATACATATGGGAACAGATAATACGGTTGACTTGCTCTTTCGGGCTTTTAAGGTTCCGACTGCGTTGGTTTGGTGTGCGTTTATGTACAGTTGGTGTGTATAGGCAGTGGAAGTGAGTCTTTGAAACTGACGCAAACAGCAGCAAGTTCTCGGTCCTTGGCATCCAGAGTCCAGCTGATGGTTTTCTCTGTTCTGGGGGCGATGGCTGTGGCTTCAAACGTTAATATAATTGTTCAATTAGATTGTTGGTTGGTTTTTCTAGTACATTCGAGTGACAGCAGAGAGCATTAGTGCTCTGATATGATTAAGGACCGTCAGTCCAGGAAAGGCCGACCTTAAGAGGCTGATTTCTCCATCCGGATGAGACACGAACGTCTGTCTCATATTTATCCCATGATCCTTCTTGGAATCCTTCTACGTCGTCTCACTCTCCGTTCAGTTCTGATCGCTTTGGCCGCCAGCCCTACTGGCCCGACTTTTTGTCCTTCTGGAAACTGAAACTCGTGCGACGGTTCAGTTTGCGTTGTTTCTGTGCGAAGTAATCCGCCCTCGACGTGCTGGCACGAGACTCCAGGATGTAGTTCACCTGGGAGAGGAAGAGGAAGTAACACACTTGCTGTGAAAGGGATCAAATTTATTCAAATGCACAAAATCAGAAGTAAAAACAGTATAGTGCCCCCATATTATGTTTTTTTAAAGGGCAATTCCACATATATTGAAAGTGGCTCATATATGTAGTAGAATAGTATCATAAGTTTCTCATTTGGGTACTTCTTGGCCTCTTAGGCTTTGACTTCTTAGGTTTTTCACTAGAGCCCGACCGATAAAGGATTTTGAAGGCCGATACGATACAAATATTTTTGGGTTTTAAAATCCGATATATCGGCCGATATATATATTTTTTTTTATTAAATATTGTTGTATTTCACACGCATGTAAAAGAAAAGCTAACTTTTCTGCACAAGATACGTTTGATGCCTTTTCTCTATGTCTAAATGTTCACTCCATGAACAATGCAGGGAGTGTAACTAGAGATATGCTAGTTATAAATACAGTAAACATTACTTTATTTAGGCAGAAAAAGTTCATTGTTGTTTTCCAAGCTCATTAATGTTAATATATATATATATATATATATATATATATATATATATATATGAAGAGTTCAGATGCAAAAGCCTCTAAATGCCATTTGAAATTTTCTTCTTTAATGATGATTTTTATCAAACTTGTATATTTAAGTTCAGTAATTTCACTTAAATAACAATTAATAGGTAATTATCATTGCCATTTAAGTGAAATCACTGAACTTAAATATACAAGCTTGATAAAAATGATCATTTTAGAAGAAAATTTCAAATGGCACTTAGAGGCTTTTGCATCTGAACTCTTCATATATATATTTTTTATTAAATATTGTTGTATTTCACACGCGTGTAAAAGAAAAGCTAACTTTTCTGCACAAGATACGTTTGATACCTTTTCTCTATGTCAAAATGTTCACTCCATGAACAATGCAGGGAGTGTAACTAGCTAGTTATAAATACAGTAAACATTACTTTATTTAGGCAGAAAAAGTTCATTGTTGTTTTCCAAGCTCATTAATGTTAACGTTAGCGGTCTTCCACTGATGATAGTGGCATTAGCTAGCTTTGTGGTTAGCTAGTCTATAGCCATGTTTCCATCGACACGTTTTTATCCGAATTAAGTGATATCGAATGAAAAAAGCCTTGTGGAAACAGTAAAATTCGACTCAAATGAAATACGTTCGGTCTCATCGAATTTTCTCTTGATCGATATATGGCTAATCATGCGATAAAAGCTGATGGAAACGTTATTTGCCGAATAAATAATGAATTGCGATTAAGTTTTATGCCCTTTTATGGTTGCAACACGTCAGAAGACGAGTTCATTTCCGGCCAGTCTGTTTGCGCACATATGGCGGATGTCAACAAAGACAGATGTAAGTGGACAAAGCAAAAAGATGCTTCAACCAAAGGGTTTCCGTGAACCACGATCTCCCAGAACTGATGGAGCGCTGTCGTTCCCACACCGCAGTCACCTCCGCTGTCGTCGGGCATACGTGCATCGTCATCATCATAGCAATGTTTATAGCGTCGTTGTTTTCTTAGGTTAGTTTTGCTTGTTTTTACGTGGCTTGGTTGAATTGTAATGTAGAATGTGGTTTGTTATTTCTAGTTAACAGACTGCGGCGCTGCTAGTATAACACACCGTTGCCATGGACGCAGTTCAGAGACGGAACAGACTATTTTCTTTAGCAGAAGCAATACCCGTTTTTAAATCAATAAACTCGTTTTTAAGTCAATATTTTGTGTCAAATTATTGATTGATTTATTTATTTGGTTGATTTATATGTAATAAGCAGGATAATATATAGCGAGGCGGTTGTGAGGCGAATACAACAACCGCCTCGCATACATTATCCCATTCATATGTCGCTATCAGCTGGCACATAAGCATTATTAGCCTTCAACTTGTGAAATATTGATCATTTTTTGGTAGATGGCGCGATCCGTTTTGTCCAACAAAACTTTGTTCGCAAAAGTTTGCTTAAGTGTTGTTCGATTCAGTGCGAAAATAAATGGAAACACCTTAAAATGTCTCAAATCAATTCGATATACCAATTTGATCGCAAAAAAGCATGTGACGTCATTACGTAGGCCTACAGGTTTTTATTCGCTTTAAAGCCGTTGGATGGAAACACACTTTCACCAGCTTTATCCGCATGAGTTTTTTAACCGAATTTCAGATAATTCGATTGACAAGTGGATGGAAACAAGAGCAATAAATAACATCATACTGCAAATTGTAAAACATACATTTTCAATATAACAGGCCAAGGAGAGATGATTGAAGCGTGTTTCGTCCGTTTTTATTTTATTTTTTAAATATTCATTTATCGGCCATTATAACTGCCGATACTGCTCAACTTGTTTCAGAATCAATTCCTTCATTTAGGAGACGATAACTTTATTTGTCATGCACTTAGATCAGACACATTCAGAAACATCAATGAAAGTTAACATTTGAAAAAGCATTATGGGGCACTTTACAAGATACAAAAATATAAAGTCTCAGTTGAACCCTACCTTGAGCACAATCTCATTGACGGTAGCAGCATCACACTCGAAGTACAGGGCTTTGTAGTCGTGGTTGCTTAGATATGTGAGCTTAAATATTGCATGACCTACAAAGAAAGCATACAAATCTTCTGAGACACAGAACACGATTGGGGATGCAATGTCCGAATGACCACCATGGTGCTGAAATACAGCTAATCTACATTTGGGACATCCACACATTTTTTTTATCCACAAGTTTCCGAGGTGCGCTCCTGTAAAAAATAAAGTGGGTGAAACTTCCGGTGAGGCGGCGGAAGTAGCATTCCAATGGTATTTTGTGTGTTAGTTAGCGAAGAGGCTAGCTGTTTTCCGGAGAATAATTTTACTATTTAAAGACTCAAATCTTTATGAGAGATGTCGTTACGGAGCTCAGGGACAACATGTGCTGTTCGCGGTTGTATGTATAACCGGACTAAACTAATTCAGTGGCTTAAACGTGATTGTTTTGAACATAAGCTGAAAAAGAAATCAGAGTGATCCTGCCAGAGCCCGATTCTGATCCTGCCAACGACTGTAGTTTCCATCACCTCCCAAAAGACGACGAATCTTCCTGTGTACATTAGTTTAAATTCTTAATATTCTATAAACTCTTTGATGTTACAGCTAAACTCAGGAGTTGACAGAATACCAAATGTGCCAGTTAATGTATTCAAGTAGCACATTCATTTATAATTTTGAATAAACTCCAAAGCACAATGACTAAGTGTGTATTTTTTATTTTAATTGTTTGTCAGCTCGCACAACTGTCTGTCACCAAGCCTTGATGAGTATTGATTATTAATAATGTTATTATAATACTCCCAATCAACTACTGCGGAGGGTAAAGGTACTGAATTTGGTTGAGGTTGTGTTACCACATCGTTAGCTAGTTTGGATCGCTATAACTTGAATGACTGTCAACTGTTGAACGAACGAGTGTCAAGCATGTCAAATCGCGCTTTGTTTACTTCGAACCGGAAGTCGCGCCTACTTTTGACGCAAGGCCTCATGGGGCGTAGGAAACTTGTGGATACCTATATGAATATATTTCCTGTATTTTCAGCATCATTACTCCAGTCTGCAGTGTCACATGATCCTTCAGAAATCACTCTAATATGATGATTCGCTGCTCATTATCAATGTTGAAATGCTGCTTATTTCGATGGGTTTTTAGATCAAAAGAAAGCTCAAACAGTTTGTAACATTATAAATGTCTGTCAATTTTGATCAATTCAATGCATCCTTGATGAATGAACCATTACTGAAAAACATTAGGGTGTTGTTGGGTGCATAAAAAACTGAATAAAATATGACACTGTTAAACCTAAATTAAGTTTAGCTTTGACATCTTGGAACATGAGCACAGGACATATAATAAAATAAATGCCCCTGCTCCAAAAACAAACGCTCAGTTCCCACTGTGAGACTGGAGCATTTCCAGGCGTAGTCGGAGCATCCGTGAGCAGACTTCAGCAATCTGTCTTCACTTCATCAATCACTGTTAGCAGCGCGCGTCTGGAGAGCTGCGCTCGTGTCCCTGTCATATCCGCTAAGAAGAGATGTCTGCATCACTTACCAATGCAAACCTTACAGAAAGGCTGCATAAATAGATTTCGTTTTCTGTAACGGAGTTCCCTGTAAGTGTAATGCAATATAAACCCCTTGGTGAGTTTGCAGTGCTACAACTATATGGGTCAGTCGCACTGATGTGGGGACATCAAAAGAGTTTATACACAAACCAGACGCCTTTTCTCTGAGGCGGCGAGAGTGTTTTTGGCAACACTTTACAATAACATATTAGTACTGCATTTATAAACCTTTGTTAATGTTACTTAATTAAAATGTTCGGTCCCACTTTATATTAAAGGAGTAGTTCACTTTAAAAAAAAAAAAAAAAACTTTTGCTGATAATTTACTCACCCCCATGTCATCCAAGATGTCCACATCTTTCGTTTTTCAGTCGAAAAGAAATTAAGGTTTTTGATAAAAAAAAACAAATTAGTACTTTAACCCTCAAACCGGTATTCACTTTATAGCCCTTAATCCTGTAATTGTGGACAAATGTGGGCACAGAGGACTCAGGTGTGATCCTAATTTTTATTTATTATAAATGTTATATCACTGTCTTCGATAATGTTTTGTCTATCCATTTATGGTGTTTTTTTAAATTTTGGGAGTATTTTTGAATTTATTTACTTCAAAAAGTACCTTATTTTCTATGTAAATTATTTCAATGTAAATTAATTACTGTGGTTTTATCTACATTAAAATATCATTCCAATAAGTACTTAGAGCTAAAAGCTAAAGATGAAGTGACTTTTCTGTCACCTGATGTCTTATTTTGTCTTATTTTCGAATGCTCTAAATTACAGTTTTACCCATTCATTTCTATGGGTGCCCATTTTTGACCCGAATACAAGATTAAGGAGTTTTTTTTTCACCCACTTAACATTGAAGAATTTAGTTTAAAAAAAAAATTGTGTGTGTTCAGGAGGCAAACTTAGGAAAAGTAGCCAAGTCTTGTACCGCTCAGATCAAGGGAAGTATTTTTTTAAAAATAAATCAAAACTATTTAGCCCACATTTGTCCAGAATACGGTTTTAGGGTTAAATTATTTCAGCACAACTGTTTGTAACATTGATAACAATCAGAAATGTTTCTTGAGCAGCAAATCATCACATTAGAGTGATTTCTGAAGGATCATGTGACACTGAAGACTGGAGTAATGATGCTGAAAATTCAGCTTTGATCACAGGAACAAATTATATTTGAATTATTATTTCTAAATTGTAAAAAAAACGTGTAAATTATGTAAATTCAAATTTTGATTTAGTTGACCTTTATACTGCACCGACCATGTATAAAGCTTGTAAGAATTTACTTCCAAATTGTGTTCAGAGGCTGTTCGAAATAAGAGAAAGTCAGTATAAACTAAGAGGAATGAAGAGGTTTAAAAAAGTAAGAGCAAGAACTAATACAAAAAATAGATGCATATCTGTAAAAGGAGGAGTAATTGTGTAATTCACTATGTAATTTAAAAAAGCAAGGTGATAAATAATCATAAAACCCAATATGATTTATTTGTTTACATTATATGTTAACTATTGAAATAATGTCTGAGATGTATATCTTTGTAATCATGTATGAATATCTTGGAAATGTTCTTATGTAAATTCACGTTTATTTTGAAAGTTAAATCCAGAGAGAAAAGTGCCGCTAATTGAGTAATATGTACAAAAGGTATGTATAATAAACATAGGCTTCAGCCTACACCCTTTTTTTTGGTTGTTGTGCATGTATGATTGAAAATAAATTGAAAATTGAATTGAATTTGAACTTATATTCACATAGAATACAGTTATTGTAAATATTTCACAATATAACAGTTTTTACTGTATTTTATGATGCAGCCTTGATAGTCTTACTGATCGCAGAATCTTTGTATGGTGGTATAAAAAAAATGTAAAAAGGTTTGATGCAGAACTAGTTATATATTCCTTTACTAAAGTATGAGCAGAACTGACTTGGACTCTTCTCCTCCACCAGGTCGCAGGCACACAGCAGATCCGAGTCTATGGAGATCGGCTTCTGTCGGATCCAGAACTTCGTGCTTGTCTTCTGATTGGTGACAGGGTCGATCTCTACCTTTTCACCAGAAACTCCTGAAAAAGTGGGACGGTTTTATCATAAAAATCACTTCGCAAACCATAGATTTTAGCTGTCAACTTTTATCTAAAGGGTTAACAAAAGAATGGCATCCAGGTTTTAAAGATTAACAGGTGTGTGAATTTATTCCCCCTGCTATTTAAATAAGAATGGAGGCTGAAACTATGTGTGTGTGTGTGTGTGTGAGAGAGAGGTCTGGAATATTATTACAGGTCTATCTCACAAGCACACACAAAGTCCA
Organism: Pimephales promelas; assembly: GCF_016745375.1. Next base: position 420,929 of record NW_024121754.1, read on the forward strand.
TCCATAATGGATGTGACAGCTGTCCATCATTCACATGACATAAAAAAATAGCATGCAAACATCAGTGTGTCAGAAAAAAAATTCCAGCCTGTCAGTCAGAGTGAAATTCCAGAAACGATCCCACAACTCCCAGTGCCCGCAGCGCTGCTGTAATTGGGATGGAGCTGTGACTGTAGCAACTGTCAAGTGTGCTGGGATATTTTTTGTGTGTTTTCACACAACAGTCCTGTGTTTGATCTGAAGACCCTCAGCCAAACTTTTTTTTTTTTGCACATTTTAAGAGTTGGAGAAACTGAGAAGTCAGGAGAAGCAAGAGGGAAAACTCGTGTAATGGGAATTTATCATTTTGTTCCTTAATAAACTTTATATGTATATATTACACTAAATTATATAATTTTATTTTATATTATTATATATATATTCAGAATGGCATGATAACATTTTATTATATATAATATCATACTTTCCTACTATAGTATTAGAATAACAATACTATAATATTATATGCATCTACACTTTATTATACAATTTCTATATTACACCACAGTAGGGTTGGGTGTCGTTTGAATTTTAAAGAAATTGCACAAAGAGCAAAGATAAAAAGATTTTCAGGTCCAGAAACTGATCAAATGTAAAATAAAACTGCACTTTATAAATAAAGTAAGTTATTCAGTCAAGAACAGCTTTGACTTTTTGTTGTTTAACGCTGTTAGACGTATTAGACAGCTGTCACTTTAAGAGTCACTTTTGCTGATAATTTACTCACCCCCATGTCATCCAAGATGTCCATGTCTTTCTTTCTTCAGTCGAAAAGAAATTAAGGTTTTAGATGAAAACATTCCAGGATTTTCTCCATATAATGGACTTCAATGGGGTCCAAACGGTTAAAGGTCCAAAAGACAGTTTCGGTGCAGCTTCAAAGGGCTTTAAACGACACCAGACGATGAATAAGGGTCTGATCAAGCAAAACATTCGGTCATTTTAAAAATAAATACAAAAGTTTAAGTTTTATAAGCACAAATGCTCGCCTTGCTCGACTCTCCTGTTCGAACTTTTTTCGAGTCATTTGGTTCAGTCAACGAATGAAATGACTCGGAAAAAGATTTGTTCATTTTGATGAACAAGTTCGAACAGGAGAGTCACAAACGCGCATCATCAGGCGAGCATTTGAGCTTATAAACTTACAACTTTTGTATTTATTTTTAAAATGATCGATCGTTTCACTTGATAAGACCCTTATTCATCGTCTGGTGTCGTTTAAAGCCCTTTGAAGCTGCACTGAAACTGAAGAAAGAATGACATGGGCATCTTGGATGAAATGGGGGTGAGTAAATTATCAGCAAAAGTTTTTTTCAAAAGTGAACTACTCCTTTAAGACACAACTGAATGTGTTAATGAGGATATTATTGTGTGTAATTGTCCGTTTGTACGTATTTCTGTGCAAGTGCAAAGAAGAGAACTCGGTTCAGTATCGTGCACTATTCAGTATGAGTGGCGGCTTTCGGAAAACAGCACTCTTCTTGCACTTGAATGATTTAAGGTCACATTAAAATGCACAAAAAGGAATCAAATTTTAATCTTATAAGTATCCGATTCCCAATCGAACACTACAGTACGCAATGTTGTCCCACTGATTCTGAAGAGAAAACTCATGTTGGTCTGTGGGATTTGTAATCTGTACCTAGCTGTACATCTGTGGTGAAGCGGAGCTTGTGGATCATGCTGATCTTGAAGGACTTGTAGTGGTGACTGCTCAACATGTCCTGTACCGTAGTGATGTCTATAGGCGGGTCCTCCTCCGAGCTTTCCTCGCCTCGAGAGCCTTCAGACGAAAGAGAAAAAGAAGTCGTTTAGGTGTGCATGTCGCACTATACATTTAAAGTGAACGAATGAATGTGATCATAAAAGAGCATCTATTCGTCTCAATAAAGGAAAAACTCTTCCTGAAATGTTGGGGTCCTATTTTTTACATTTTCAATATTATTTACTGTGTAATGTTGCAGTTTGAGTATGAAAAAGGTCTGCAAAATCACAAAGTCCCTCCAGCGGGAGTTATTCTCTATATCAGTGTTTCTAAACTCCCTGAAGTCTTGAGTTTTCTCACTGTAAAAAATATTTTCAAGATTTGTTATCACAACATATTTTCTTTTGTCAAATCAACTTCATAATAATTTATTTAGTTGAGATAACTTATTATTTTGAGTTTCTGATGATTAAATTATTCTCCTTCATTGTATTAACTCACTTTTTCCAGTTCAATCAACTTAAAATTTTAAGGCAACCAGGTTACTTACTTTTTTAAGTTAAACCAACAATATTTTTTTATAGTGTAGTAATCACAACATTTTTTCTTTTGTCAAATCAACTTTATAATAATTTATTTAGTTCAGATAACATATCATTTTGAGTTTCTGATGATTAAATTAATCTCCTTCATTGTATTAACTCACGTTTTCCAGTTCAATCAACTTAAAATTTTAAGGCAACCAGGTACTTACTTTTTTAAGTTAAACCAACAATTAGTGTTGGGCGATATGCTCCATTTTCATATCGTCCTATCGTCAGCCTGTGAGATCGGCGATACACGATATTATCGTGAGGGGGCGGGGCTAACTTATTTGATTATTAACTTGATTATTTAGCCTACTCATTAATTTGCTTGTTTTATTAGCCTACTTCGTTTTATATACGAGAATCTTTTTTCTATTTTGCTAGCAAAGGTGGAGTGTTTATTAATAGGAACAGGTTATTTCCTGGTATAGTGAGGTAAAAAAAAAAAAAGAGAGATCCTAATCCTTTTGTTTGTTAACGGGAAATTTACGACACATTAGCCTATCCTCATGCCGTTACATGCAGCATTTTGACTTTCTGCACGAGATGAAAACACGTTTTAATAATTTCTTGGGTCAGAAAAAGTCGGAGTTTGCGATATGTGCCCCCCTACCAGTTCTCTGCGCACTTCACATGCGCACTTCAGTAAGCACGAAGTAGGCTACGGGTTAATGTGTTTTAAATGCCGGGAGAAACAAGAGCAAGGGCCAAACGTCTAGCTGAGTCGATCGGTTTATACTTATACTTATGACTTGACTCTGATAAAGGAAACGTGACCACATGCATTGTCAAGTTTATTCAACATAATCAGGTTAAGAACGTCGTCGCATGTAAACGCGCTCAATCTCTGAAAGTGAAAGTAAAAACGGACTGCTTTCGGCATCTGCATTGACGCCGCGTTCCCTCAGAGACGACGATGATAACGGTAACTATAATACTATTTTAGTGATATTATTATTAATACTATTTAGTAATTGTATTGTTTTTGGTGTTAGTGTCATTAAACGTTTTGTTAATGTGTTACGAAAACAAATACTGACGAACAACGATGCCGTTTTCATCTTGGATCTGTAGGAAATTGAATTTTGCGTCTGTTAAAACGAGCACACTTGATAATTTGTGAATGGATCATCTTGCAATTAAATTTTGATGTGGGATGTTTTTTAGTCTGTTTTAAAAACATTCTCTTAGAGGAGTCCTCATTTATTAGTGCGTGTGTTGTTGCAATTGTTATGAGGTGATGTCGTTGTAAATTTAGGCAAGGCAAATTAATTTTAGTTCCTAATATTCATTTAATAACAATACTAGCTTTATAATAATAATAATAATAATAATAATAATAATAATAATAATAATAGGCCTAATAACAATAATTTAATACATTATGGTAAAACGAGACAATTATCGTATTGATATCGTCAAAGGCATCTGCCATCGGCGATATGTCAGACTATCGTCGATACACGATACTATCGTCACAACCCTACCAACAATATTTTTTACAGTGTGGGACCAAACACTTCCCAATATTCTTCATTTACATAATTCCCGCCCAAACATACGCAAAATAAAAGGGCGGGGCCTGGTTGAGTGAGTTAGCAGCTTGTTGAAACTGGCGGTTATGGTGAGGAGCGGGATATTTCCCAAACACTTTCGAAGTGGTTGACCAATCACAACACTGTGCTTTTCGGAAGGAGGGGCTTGATAGAGACAGGAACTAAACAGAGCGTTACTGACAGACTGGGAAGAGAGGAGCTGCAACAGTTGAGAATATGGAAAAAATAATGTGTTTTTGAATATTAAATCGTGAAAACCCCAAAACAAAATCAAGACTTCATAAAAGGACATTATAGGACACCTTTAAAAATGCAATGGAAGGAGCATCAAGAATGTCAACAAAACTCACTGTTTTCTCGGACCAAGCAGAACTCCAGCGTTCCCTGGCTCTCCAGCGTACTGTCCAAATCCACCGCCACATTTGGTTCTGTTTGCTTCTCTAGTCGATACATGGGACCTAAAACAAATCCCACAGTATTTAGGCTTTGATTTGAGCTCTTAAGAGTTTGGTTTAGTTGAATGAGGTTGCAAAATACATTTCATTGTACGAGATCACGTGTTTATTCCATCAAGCATGACTCTTTACTTGTTGCAGCTACATAAGCAGACCATATAAATGTGTTTGTTTTATTAGATTTAACTTTTAATCAATGATCAAATATGTTGATTCTGAACGACTTTTACATTCCCATGGGAAACAACTGCAAGTAGCATCATCAATTTGATTAAAACTAAAAAATGAGTCCATGCCTAATTGTAAACATTACAATTAATGTATAAACGACGCTATAAAATGTACAGCAGCTGTCAGAATAGACAAATAGACCTTCTATTGCATTGTTCTTGATGCAACTGAACTAGTCTGATTCACAAACAAATGACTCTTATGAAGCAGTTCTTTTAATGAATCTGTCAAATAGACTCACGGTTATCTGCCTCAATCTGAATTACTTACTGAATCAGGTACTGAATTAACAGCTGAGTGGATGTTCACAATTTAAACAATATAAAAAAATCCTTATTTTTAAACAGTGTACATGTTCTACTGTTCAAAGGCTTCAGGTCTGAATACTTTTATTCAGCGATAACGCATTAAACTGATTAAAAGTGTTACAAAAGATTTGTATTTCAAATCAAAGAGCAAAAGCAGCTAAAATTGAAATCAGTTTCCACAAAAATATGATGTACAAACTTCAACAACTGATTTCTAGGGCTGTGAAACGATTAATCGCGATTAATCGCATCCAAAATAAAAGTTTGTGTTTACAAAATATATGTGGGCGCAATGTGTACAATTATTTTATATATATATATATATATATATATATATATATATATATAAATACACACATGCTTGTATATATTTAAGAAATATTTTCATGTATATATAGTATATAGATTTATATATAATTTATATTATATATAAATATACATATTTTATATTTAAATAATATTTTTTCTTAAATATACATGCATGTGTGTGTATATATATATATATATATATATATATATATATATATAAAATAATTATACACAGTGCACCCACATATATTAATCAAACTTTTATTTTGGATGCGATTAATCGCGATTAATTGTTTGACAGCCCTACTGATTTCAACATTGATAATAATCAGAAATGTTTCTTGAGCAGCAAATCAGCATTTTAGAAGTAATAGAGTAATGATGCTAGAAAATCAGCTTAGATCATATATTCAGATTACTTTACATTGTACTAATTTCACAATATTACAGTTTTTACTGTACGTTTGATCAAATAAAAAGAGACTTCTTTCAAAAACATCAACAGTATTTCAACAGTTGTGTATACTCAGAATCACAAAAACACACAATGAAACGTGTAGCTTGGTTTATCTACTGTAGTTTCTTCTTTTTCAATACATTAATACCTTTGAATAGTTTAATACAATCACAAAGAGCCCTTGAGAGAGGTTAACCATCATAAATGACTTCAGGGTGACCAGAGCAATCTCTGATGGGATTCAGAGCTATTGGCTTTGTCGCTTGATTAATATTGCTCAGTGCAAACAATCTAATTTGACTTTTTTTTCTGTCCAATCAGATGATATCAACCCATCTCAGACCTAATGACCGATCTTCACAATCCTTTCTCAATAACGATTGCCTTGCAGGAGCAATTGATGGCTATAAAACCAAAAAATGGCTTTATTGGAAACTGTTTATTTCTTGTCAGAGGCCGGAAAAAATGCCCAGGGGTAGGATCAAGTCTTTTCCTCGTTTTTTTTGCCAGAAAAACAATACAGAGAAGCTGCCAATCTAAATAGGGCAAACACTCAAGGCGATATTTACCCTTTTGCAAATACCATGGTTTTCCAAAATGTCACCAGAGCCTCCGAAAGCTTACGACCTCTACGGAGAAAGAAATATGTTCACGACACCCTCCAGCACAATGCGAGATATATCAGAACACAAACCAAGTGAATCAATTCTATACAACACTGCAGTTGCGGACTTGACGTGCAAGAATCGGACTAGTTGAAAATATATGGTGGAAGCGCAGACAGTGTCTCTCTGAATCTAAGGGAGAAATGTGAATCCCTGTAACTGCTGTGACACTGAAGAGCAAGAGACTGTGACTAATTCAGAAACACACAATCTGACCTTTTACGACCTTTCCAATGAGGTGAGCGGTTGCTTTTTATCCATTTTATTCTCCGCCAGGTGAAAACTGTTAAGTCTGATCACTTAGTAAAGCAACAGCACATGACAAATCATTTTGAAATAAGGCATTACAGTGAGCCAGTACATTTAATCTAGATATTATAAAGGTATTATAAATATTATTGAAAGTCATTATTCTGATACTAAATCAATACTATTCCTTATTTCTTCAGTGTCACAAGATCGTTCAGAAATAATTATTGTGATTTTCTGCTCAAGAAACATTTATGATTATTATCAATGTTGAAAACAATTCATAATTTTCTGGAAACCATGATACATTTTTCCAGAATTCTTTGATAAGCAAAAGAACAGCATTTATTTAACCCCTTAACTGTCACCGTCCCGGTATAGTTTACTTCACTATATTTCTATTAAATCCTAATCTAATTATGACAAATTATATATTGAGACTTGTAAATAAATATTCTACCCCTGTTTTGTGTCACAAATTATGTAGGAAGACTAATTGATGAATTTATGACAAGAGTGCACCTCAAAAAATCTGCATCATAACAGGAGGTCTGATCTTTGTCACAAAAAGTCGATGCACCCACTTTTAATCATTGAAACTTCTGTTTTTATGCTATTATCCTCTATTATTTCATTATATTATAAATATTATATTATCCTCTAAAAATTATAATGTATATATACAGTATATATACACACACTCTAAAAAATGCTGGGTTGTTTTAGCCCAATTTTGGGTAAAATATGGACAAACCCAACTATTGGGTTACAATTATCATTTAAAAATGTTACCCAATGGCTGGGTTTGTCCATATTTTACCCAAAATTGGGTTAAAACAACCCAGCATTTTTTAGAGTGTATATATAAAATACTCTAAAACATAAAAAAAATTTATCGCCTTTTTTATTATATCACATATTTTAGTAGTTATCATAAATTAGGTATCATTTGAAAGCTTTCATCCTGTGAAAACCATTGCGTTACAATAGAAACGGTACTTATTTTATCAGGCTCCTCCCCTTTTGGGCATCATTATATTTCATAATTTATGATCAAAACCTTTTCTAATCTTGACAAAACACATATTGTCAGAAAGGTTCCAAATTTTGTGACAAAATTGTTATTTGGACAGAAATTTATTAATTTGTTAAGGCAGAATCTATACAACTAAATTCAATGGAATTCAATGGCACCCGGTGGCTATTTTTGGTACTACGCCTAAACAAAATCTCATGGGAACTTCAATTTTTGTGATATCAACTTCAAATTTGGAACATAACTTGGTTAGATTTATGGCTTTGATTTTAGAGTAATTTTAGAGTAAAAAATATTTTGTAAAATGTAAAATAGTATATTTGATTTACTGTGAATTTAAACTTCCATAACTTTTTCATACTTTCATTTTTTTAAGTGTTTTCACTTCAGAAATAATCTGTTTTCTTGTTTTCTTTAAAAAAAAGACCAAACTTGAGTATATATATATATATATATATATATATATATATATTCCAAAGCATTCTTGAATTACAACCATTTAAGTGTGAATAGTGCATTTTAACCCCGTTCTCAAAAAGGGGGGTGACAGGTAAGGGGTTAAAAACAGAAGTGTCTACCGTCACTATTTATCACTTTAATGTGCCTGTTCTGAATAAATGCATTCATTTTATTTAAAAAAAATATTTAAATATACAATACGTTCAAAAATTTGGGGTCCGTAAGGTTTTGTATGGCAATAATATAAGGTAAAACATTTAAATAGAATTCAACTGATATGCAGTCACAGGTGTGTGTGTATATATATATATATATATATACACATCAAAGGTTTCAATGATCAGGTTTCAGAGCTGTTTTATAATGAATCTTTAATAATCGGAAACCAGATGTGCTGTGGAGTTACAAATCCAATCATTTTTTGTTCATGTGCGTCATTAAAATATCAAGCCAAGGACTAAATAAGACAGCTGATGCTAAATACTTAGAAATCCACACAAATACAGCATCTGCTGAAAATGTTCAGCTTTGTATTACGTCTCACTGCACTCCCCCTAAGCACATAAAGCATAACAGTCACGGTCTTTCTCTTTCGTCTGAGCTCATCTGTAGTTCACACACAGGCACACCGACCCCAAACCGCAGCCATCGCCGCCTCCCAAATGTCACCAACATTTACCCTGATAAGCCTCATTGGAGGCATTCAATCGCGCTTATCTCCCCCAACAGACCCACCGAGCTTTACAAACCCTGAGCCGCTCGTAAAACTAGTCATATTTTACAGTGCGCACCCTTCCTAGTGTCCACATGCCTACCATTATATATTCACTCCGTTTAACTGCTAAATGAGATGATCCGGACGGACGGATGGATGGGGATATGGATGGATGGATGGATGGGGATATGGATGGATGGATGGATGGGGATATGGATGGATGGATGGATGGATGGGGATATGGATGGGGATATGGATGGATGGGGATATGGATGGATGGATGGGGATATGGATGGGGATATGGATGGGGATATGGATGGATGGATGGAGATATGGATGGATGGATGGATGGGGATATGGATGGATGGATGGGGATATGGGGATATGGATGGATGGATGGGGATATGGATGGATGGGAATGGGGATAAGGATGGATGGGGATGGGGATATGGATGGATGGGGATGGGGATATGGATGGATGGGGATGAGGATGGGAAAATGGATGGATGGATGGATGAGGATGGGGATATGGATGGATGGAGTGGAATAAATGGATGGATGGAGTGGAATAAATGGATGGATGGAGTGGAATAAATGGATGGATGGAGTGGAATGAATGGATGGATGGGAATGGATGGATGGGGATATGGATGAATGGTGATGGGGATGGGGGTGGGAGAATGGATGGATGGGGATTGGGATATGGATAGATGGATGGATGGATGGATGGATGGATGGATGGATGGATGGAGGGGAATAAATGGATGGATGGGAATGGACGGATGGATGGGATTAATGGTAGATGATAGAAACAAAAATGATAGAAAGATAAGCAATAGATAGATTGATAGATAGTCAGATGGAGCGATTGATAGACAGATTTATATATATGGATGGATGATGGATAGATGGCTAGATAGACAAAACAACAGGAAATTATCTATCTAGACAAAGGGTTTGTTCAAATACAGGTATTAAATGACTATATAATGGGGGGGGAAAAACAATCGCTCAAAAAAAACACAGCAAACCAGTGACCAGCGGGTGCAGAAGAGAAGGCACCACAGTGGACAGAAGATTGGATTGGTCTCTTGTCTCCAGCGGGTAAATAAACAATCAATACTCATCTAAATGCAGATGAGAGCACGGCCCACGCCGTCTAACGTTTCTCTTCTGGACCAACTACCCCATCACATCCACTCAAGACGTCTTCTGAGACACCATCTCGGACTAAAACAAACCATCACCTGGCCGGGACAGGCCAATGGCTCACTGCCCACAGGGCAATTCTGTAGGTTTATTTCCAATTAAACTCCCTCTGAGGGCTCTCTCTGGTTTCTGTCAAATCAATCCGTCTCTGATGAGGCTGTACATCAAACACAAGTACTCTCAAACCACTGAAACTAAATATGCTATTATATAACTGAGTGAGTGTGGCCATCCTTTTAAGAGCTAGGAGTTTTTCTCTCTTTTTTAAGCTGACTGAGGCATGTCTAAGATGTCACAAATCCCAAAAGAGAAACTCTGGGTTTGTTTTTATGCCCCAGAGACGCCTGGGAAGAGTTTGCGATACCTTTAAAAAGACAAAGAAACGCATATCTCACCAAGTCGGAGCATTTATTTTTCTCTTATTCTCATAGTCTTTGTTGTTGATAGAAAAGCTGTCAAATACTTGCTTGGTTTTGCAGAAAGAAATGGCAACGGATTGAGTTTCTACCAAAAATAGCATCCGAAACATTCTCACATTAGACTATTTGTGAATTTCAAAGGACTAAATGGTTTCAAGTGAAAGGCAATTGTCATTGTGATTGATTATCTTTAAAATGACTACAGACAGTTCAGTTGTACTAAAATAGCACATGTTGTTGTCATATTTGAGGAAAGAAATCAAAATGTGACTATTTGGGGAGAAAAAAGCATGTTTAGGAGTCTATTAAATAACACCTACAAATCAAATCAAAGAACTTCATAATATGGATTAAATATATAAAATTCATTTTAAACATGACAAAAATAATGACAAAACCTGGATATGGGGGGATGTCAAAAGTTTGATTTCTAGACCTGGATATAATGTAATTTAACATAATATAATACAATGTAATTAATATAATATAATATAATATAAAATGATAATTACACATTTAATATAATTAAAAAAATATTGCCTTAAAAAATTAGGAGATTAGGGGACAAAGAAAGTGGAATATTTAACATCATATTCTTCAGTGTTTACCCGTATGTGGATTGTTTTGTATATTTTGTTTGTTGAAATGTGTGTCACATGATTTGTAAAATTTGTATTTGAGTGTTGTGCTTTCAATAAACAGTAGTTTGGAGCAGTTATTTTCAGTGTGCGGGCCTCGCACTTCTTTTTTCCACTATTGTTATTCTTTTTACACCTGAGGCCAAGTAGGATGCGTGGGATGTGTAGGATTACAAATTTATTTAAATGTTTAATTTAGGTTCCAGTACAACAGTATATAAACTGAGAAAGTCTAGTAGACTGAATTTAGCATTTGAGGTACAAATGAGCAGATTACTGAGATTCTTTGTCTTTTGAATAGTTATGCTTACATGCTTTGTTTCAGAGTGTCTCCCCCTCTATGTAAAGCCACCTCAATAAGCTCTATGATAATGGGTGATACAATCAGACTGATTGGATTCTATACATGACACTGTTATGCTGATGAGATCAGGGCTGGGGAATTTCCGGTAACGAGTTGAATCCAGGGCTTCATTTACATGCTTTGTTTCAGAGTGTCTCCCCCTCTATGTAAAGCCACCTCAATAAGCTCTATGATAATGGGTGATACAATTAGGCTGATTGGATTCTATACATGACACTGTTATGCTGATGAGATCAGGGCTGGGGAATTTCCGGTAACGAGTTGAATCCAGGGCTTCATTTACATGCTTTGTTTCAGAGTGTCTCCCCCTCTATGTAAAGCCACCTCAATAAGCTCTATGATAATGGGTGATACAATTAGGCTGATTGGATTCTATACATGACACTGTTATGCTGATGAGATCAGGGCTGGGGAATTTCCGGTAACGAGTTGAATCCAGGGCTTCATTTACATGCTTTGTTTCAGAGTGTCTCCACCTTTATGTAACCCGTAACCTTGTAAGATATATGAACACAAAGTATTTTGCCTTTAGTCGGACTTTTTGGACGAAGCAGACTACAGCAATAAAGAACACATCTTAAAAAGATACTTCCAAGTCTCCTGGTCTTCGCTTCTGAGTTTTCAAACACTTTAGAAGAAAAACTTCACAAGAGAAGCGTGGGATGTGCACACCTTTGTATTTTTGATTGTTGAAAAATAGGTGCCTTGATTCCACAAAGGTTGAGAACCACTCCTATAGACTAGTCAATCTGGTGTTGATGAAGGCGTACATGAGCCATACTGATGAGACTGAGTGGATACACACGGGGCGAACGAGAAGACTATAGCCTCTTTAAACTGACAGGGCTCGCCCGCAGAACCCTTACTGAAGTGAACTTCTCTCGCTGCAGGCTTTGACCTCAGTGTGTGCTAAATCCAAGAGAGATGAGGCTCCAGTGGCTCTCCACGCACCATCATTTTCTCTGAGTTTCATCCATTTTCTCTCTAATATACTTTCGTTCCCGCACCATTGCTTCCCATTCTTTATGTGCACTTCTCCGTCTCCGAGTCAGTCTGCGGCTCAATCTCTTCTCCTCACCCCTCTTATCTCACCGCTGCCCCGGCTCATCATGGCCATCAAAGGGGCGATCCGTTACCTGTGACTTTTTGTATTAAAGTCTCTGGCCTTATCAGATTCGCCCATTCGGCGATGACAAATTAGGACGGCACATTGCCACGGTTATCGGGCCAAATCGCAGCAGACGGCTTCACTTACTTTCTAAGATGAAAACTACGGACACGCACAAATTCCAGTTCGACTGACAATTCAAAGGCACCATTTGCTACACTTCTTACAGCATTTATTATTTTCCCCTGAAGTCCACTTTTTTGCACCACAACATTTCATTTTCATGCCGATATGTAAAGGCATTTGAGTTGTTATTGAAGTGAATTGTTTTTGTTAATTGAAATAAAATATGTTACTGGATTTAAAAAAAATGATTGTAACATTGGCAACTAACTAAAATATAAAGTGCTAAAATTACTACAATTAAAATGGAAATAAAAATAATGAAAAATAATAAAAATAACAAAAACTAAACCTATAAAAATAAAAGCTCAATTAATTCTAATAATAGTAAATAAATAATAGTAAAATAACATCAAAATAGATAATACAACTATAGGGATTTAAGCTTGAATCCAAAACATATCTATCACTTCACATTAAGTGTGAGATGAATCTTTCAGATGTCTCACCTGATCCTTTCTGGGAGCCCTTCCTCTTTTTGAGGGCCTTCTGCAGAATATCCTTCATGGTCACTTTCAGGCTGTCCACTGGGATCAGGGAGAAACCATGAGCGGCGTTTCTGTGGGTGAAGAAGGGAAATCATCAGTCATATTGAATAAATCTTTAACTTGTGAGTTAGATGCGAGGTTCATGTCCATCAGAGCATCAACACTGAGATCATGACCTCAGATTCTCAGGACTGAGCTTTGAGTCTCAACCAATGGCTGAGCATATCATATTCAATTATATGAAAGATATCAAACCATTAGGTTCAAGATGAGATGGACGTGATTTCGATTTTTTTTTTCTCCCCTGTGGAAACTATGAGGTTAGAAACTATGCATCATCGTCAAGTGACGTTGTGATAACAAAGCATCGAGTTACATAAAAATATTAAGAAACCTTTACGCTAACTGAAACAGAATAAATGTAAATAGAACGTTTCTTTATTTTATTTTATTCCAATTTCAGTTTGAAATATTAAAACTGAAAATAATAAAAAACTAAATAGACAGATTTTTTTTTTATTCCTAAAAATAACTAATATTAACATGAAAACAGAAAATGTAAAGGTAAAAACCAATTCAAAATATTAATAGACACTATAATAGTATACTAAAATAACACGCCTACTATTACGTCTTATGATTAGAATTATTCCATATTGTCATAATAAACAATGACGGTGATCACTTAAAACTAAAATGTGCGAGCCAGAGATTTGAACACAATTACTCTGTAATTTACTCTGTAATTTTTAAAAATATTTTCACACTTTTAGAGACATAATAAACGAGAGCGGATTCAGACCAATTAGTCAGACTGATTAACTAAACAGCACCACAACACTCAAGTATAAAAATGAAACCAATATTTTTTTGCAGATGTACTTTGAGATTCAAGAGGACCATTCTTGAATGACAGTTTCGCGCTACTGGTGTAAACAGTAACAGTTAATGTCAGAAGAAAGAGTGCATTGTACTCTTAAATGGTCGCCGGCTTGCTTTATCAGAGCACACAACGGGGCCGAGGGGCCGTCCACGAGTCAAACTTTGAGCACATGGACGCATCACTGCGATAGACTACATCAACACAACAACAACCCCAGGCCAGAAACCGGAGAGCACACACTTTCTGGACAGTGGACTCGCTTGTCCACTTCCATTTAGCAGTCCTGACCCGTCAGCCTCGGGCCAGGGCTTCTGACAGGCTTCACGTCAGAAGAGGTCGCCGGCCCCGATGGCCCACTGAGGGCCAAGCACTGGCTCAGTTCTCGCCCAGGGTCCTGCAGTGCCACATCAGTGGTCCTCTCGTGAAGGGAGCATGCAGCTGACCCAGAGAGCTCTGAACACCAGCCGACGGCTGAGAGCTGATGAATAAATCACAAATAAATACGGACAAAAGACAATGAAAAGTGCAAAGCAGCTGGGCCACAAATGCAACTTTTGTAGAAATAAATAAATTAGTTTATACCACAGGCAAAGAGTCCCGTTCAAAAGTTTGGAGTCGGTAGATGATTAATGTTTTTGCAAGGTTATCAAACATACAGTAAAAAATGTGAAATATTATTGCAGTCTGAAATAACCGATTTCTATGTGGATATATTGTAAAAATGTAATTTATTCCTGAGATCAAAGCTGATTTTCAGCATCATTACTCTCTTCAGTGTCACATGATCTTTCAGAAATCTTTCTAATATGCTGATTGGAGCTCAAGAAATACTTCTTATGATCATCAATGCTGAAAACAGCTGCGTTCTTTAATATTTGTGTGGAAACCAAGATAATGTCATAGGATTCTTCGATAAATAGAAAGTTCAAATGAACAGCATTTATTTGAAATACACTGAAAAAAACCCAATGTAATTTACAAGAAAAAGTTAGTCCAGGCAAGAATAAAAAAAACTAAGTAAATTCCATATCAGTACTTAGTTCAAGCGAGTATAAATGAAAGTGTAATATCAACTTAATAAAATAAAGTAAAAATTACTCAACTTTTCTGATACTGGTGTTCCCATCATGCACTGGACCTTGAATAATTAATGAGGTTAATTTTTCACTGGTTTCCAGCTGTATTTACACTGATTTTGTCGTCAGGATTAGTAACTTGCCATTTTGTGACATTTTGAGGAAATTTTATGCTCAAAATGACACATTAAACACAAAAACGATCCATCAAATGTTACCGTCATTGTGTATTGTCTACCAAGTATTGAGGTCTTTGCATTCACATAATGCTTAACATCTGACATGATGATGTATAAATTACTTAGATAGTCTAAGTAAAACACATACTATAAATGTCTGGTATAATTCAATAAAATTGTTTGAGTGAAATGTAATGCAAAGGAAATTACAACTAAATCGATATTAAATCAACCTTTTACTAGCCAAGTTACTTATATTCTTTGTTACTTTCACTTAACTAAATGAAAGTTTACTTAATTCCATATTCCAAGTAAATTTTAACTTAAGATTTTTAATTAAAGCTACTGATAAATATGTTTAGGTTTTTACTTGGCAAATCTTTGTAAATTTACTAGCATTTTCTGAGTGGAAAAAGTTGCATAGCTTTTTTCAAGCAAATCCTACTCCACATTTTTTTCAGTGTAGAAATCTTTTATAACATGATCAATTTAATGCAACTTTGCTGAATGCAAGAATTCATGTTTTTGAAAAAACAAAAATCATACCGACCTCAAACTTTTGAACTTTGGTGTATCTTATTTCTTTACTCGCTGGTGAAACGTTAATGGAACAGTTCACCCAAAATCTGTAAAATCTGTATTTCCTAATAAAAACATCCATGATTACTTGTTATTTGGTGCAAATATCACCCAATCTAAGCAAGTGCAAGAAAAATCTGTGACATACACAAACAAGCAGAACTGTTTACAAACCAAATTCAGTTTTACAGCCAAAAGCAAGGTTCCCTATCTCAGGCACGACAGTCTGGCAGAGAGCCATTCAAATCTAATTAGCAACTTCAAATGAATAGGGGTCTCCTAATGCTTTGTCAGTCACATTAACCAAACAGTTGATTAGAGATATTCCCAAACGCACAGAAGAGCAGCAATCCAATTGGTCCCACTTTATATTAGCTGGCTTTAAGTACTATATACTTACATCGAAATTAATAATTTCATACAATTGACTTATTGTGTACATACATGTTTTTACATTGTACTTATATTTTAAAAATACCAGCATGTGTATTATTATACGCCAGTGCGACTTTTTAGAATGGGCTGTTTAATAGATGCTGGAAATGTAAAAAAGAAATTTGTACATATGAAGAGTTCAGATGCAAAAGCCTCTAAGTGCCATTTGAAATTTTCTTCTAGAATGATGATTTTTATCAAGCTTGTATATTTAAGTTCAATGATTTCACTTAAATGGCAATGATAATTACCTATTAATTGTTATTTAAGTGAAATTACTGAACTTGAATATACAAGTTTGATCAAAAATTATCATTAAAGAAGAAAATTTCAAATGGCATTTAGAGGCTTTTGCATCTGAACTCTTCATATATGCATGTTCTTTGGCATTGTTCAAAAAAATTCAACCTTTTTGGAAAATTGTGTTAAAATATCTTGGAGAATGTTTGGGATTTGACCTTCTATTTTAATCAAGGATTTGCCTTTTAGGCGATAAATCTCAGATAAATATATTGAGTTTTCCCTTGTTACTGTGGGTGTATTCACGGCAGTACAATTGATACTCCGATTTTGGAAAGATATTCAGATATGTCCTTCATTTAAAATGTGGATTGAGTCTATGGTGGAGAATGTATCATATGAAAGAATGTTAGCTAAAGTGAACGGAAAGCATAGAGATGTTGACATGTGGGAGAATTTTATTCAGTTGGTTACTTTGAGTTGTAACTTGCCCATACTGTTGTGCATAAACTATAACCTCTTTAATTATTTTTTTTTTTCTTCATTCATTCAATGTTATTATTTTGATTGTTGCATCTATTTGTGTATATATTTTGTTATACATGAGAAAACCAATAAAAACTTAATTTCTAAAAAACAAAAATACCAGCATGTAATTACAGCTATAATTAGTTTATGTAGTTACATTTGTAATTACACTGTTGACCCTCCCCTCACACCTTAACCCGACCCATACCACCACACCTGTCCCTCACCTTACCCGTATCACACCTCAATAGCAGCAAAAGAGTTTTACAATACAACAGGAAACACAATAATACATTGTACTTATTGTTCAATGTAAGTACATAAAGCCACTTAAAGGGTTAGTTCACCCAAAAATGAAAATTAAGTCATTAATTACTCACCCCCATGCTGTACCAACCCCGTAAGACCTTCGTTCGTCTTCGGAACACAAATGAAGATATTTTTGATTAAATTTGAGAGCTGTATAACTACCACATTGGCTCCTAAGGGACTGGCTCTTGACGGCCCAGAAAGTCAATGAAGAAAATGTTTAAATATCCCAAGTGACTACCGTGGCTCAACTATATGTTTATCAAGCGACGCGAATACTTTTTGTGCGAAAAAACAAACAAAAATAACGAGTTTATTCGACTATTTCTTTTCTTCCTTGTAGGCCAGAACGAGACTTCCTTAGATTTCCACGACGCATGCGCGAGAATTGCGATCTGAAGTAGTGTAAGCTGGTGTGAGCAGATCGCAATTCTCGCGCATGCGTCGTGGAAATCTAAGGAAGTCTCGTTCTGGCCTACAAGGAAGAAAAGAAATAGTCGAATAAACTCGTTATTTTTGTTTGTTTTTTCGCACAAAAAGTATTCGCGTCGCTTGATAAACATATAGTTGAGCCACGGTAGTCACTTGGGATATTTAAACATTTTCTTCATTGACTTTCTGGGCCGTCAAGAGGCAGTCCCTTAGGAGCCAATGTGGTAGTTATACAGCTCTCAAATTTAATCAAAAATATCTTCATTTGTGTTCCGAAGACGAACGAAGGTCTTACGGGGTTGGTACAGCATGGGGGTGAGTAATTAATGACTTAATTTTCATTTTTGGGTGAACTAACCCTTTAATATAAAGTGGGACCATCCAATCTAATCACAAAGATGAGAGCTTCATGAAGAGGCACGAGGAAAAAATCTCCAACAAACTTAAAGGAGACTTGGCATTTAAACCTACAACCTTCAGATAGTTCTCAAAAGGAGGAAAACTTCAAGATAAAAATCAATAAATTGAATATTTGATGATGACAGTGATAGATTTGTGGTTAGATATGGTTCGTATATACCTATATGTATCTACTTATCGAAATATATACATTACCATTAAAAAGTTTAGGGTTGGTAAGATTGGCCCCAAACATTGGAACGTTAAGTTAAAATTATGGTATATAATATATTTATACAGTTTGTCAACAAAAATCTGTTCCATTATGTATAACGTGTAGTAATTGAGGTACATTTTGATTTGATGTTAACTTTAGGTTTGTTTGTTCTTCGCAGAGCCAGAAGTTAAACTGAAAGTGATAAAGTCAGACTTAAGTGGCTTTCTTACATTCGAACAAAGAGTGACTGTTTGGGCCCCAGTCCAGGAGATGAATACTTCTCGACCAGCGCCAGTGTGCTGAAGCCAAACTTGTGGATGGGTTCGTTAGAGTCCAGCGGAGGGAAGTCTGTGTCCACCTCTCCATCATCCTCAGCGATGTGGAGACAGTAGGTGTTGACATTTTCTCTGTGGAGGCATGACAAAATAAGAGGGATCAAACTCAAAGAGAAGGTTGTTGTTGAAAAGTATGTCCACCATTTCAAAAAGGTCAAATCATTGTTCCCATTATAAGAAACAAAGGCTTAGATTGGTAACAAGTAGAGCCAGACCGATATATCGGCCGATATTATGCATTTTCCAAAATAACGGTATCGGCAGTTATAATGGCCGATAAATGAATATTTAAAAAATAAAATAAAAACGGACGAAACACGCTTCAATCATCTCTCCTAGGCCTGTTATATTGAAAATGTATGTTTTACAATTTGCAGTATGACGTTATCTATTGCTAAATTATGGCTCACCATAGACTAGCTAACCACAAAGCTAGCTAATGCCACTATCATCAGTGGAAGACCGCTAACGTTAACATTAATGAGCTTGGAAACAACAATGAACTTTTTCTGCTTAAATAAAGTAATGATTACTGTATTTATAACTAGCATATCTCTAGTTACAGTCCCTGCATTGTAAAATGTAAGTTATACTTGCGAGGAGTGAACATTTAGACATAGAGAAAAAGTATCAAACGTATCTTGTGCAGAAAAGTTAGCTTTTCTTTTACACGTGTGTGAAATCCAACAATATTTAATAAAAAAAAATATCAGCCTATATATCAGAATATCGGATTTTAAAACCCAAAAATATTTGTATCGGTATCGGCCTTCAAAATCCTTTATCGGTCGGGCTCTAGAAGTCCCACATATCATATGTGTGAATTAATTGCAATGAATTTCATTTATTATGCACTATCAGTAAAAAAAAATTGCTTATGCTCACCAAGGGTGCATTTATTTGATCGAAAATATAGTAAAAACAACATAGAAGAACTGTTTTCTATTTAAAATGTCTTTTGAAAATGATTGTCTAAAATTACAGACTTCAGACAATCTTTCTAATCTGGTATTTGCTGTTCTAATATTCTAATATTTGATGCTCAATTATTATTAATGCTTCTTGTTATTATCTATGTCCAAACTGTTTTTTCTACTTGGAAACCATGATACATTTTTTTCAGGATTCTTTGATGAATTAAAAAGTTCAAAAGAACAGCATTTATTTAAAACAGAAATGTTTTGAACATTATAAATGTCTTTACTTGCTTTTAAAACTTACTGTTTGAATGGTAGTGTTTCAGGGTTTGCACAAAAAATATTAAGCAGCAAAAGCAGTGATTGATAATAATCAGAAATGTTTCTTGGGCAGCAAATCATCATATTAGAGTGATTTCTGAAGGATCATGCGAGTAATGATGCTGAAAATTCAAATTTGATCCCAGGAATAAATGACATTTTCTCAATTTATTCACATTTAAAAGAGATTTTAAATGATAATAATATTGCAGCCTTGAAACTTCATTCAAAAACATAAAAAAAAAATCGTAATAATTCCAAACTTTTGACCACTTACTACTTCTAAAATTACTTTTAACCCTTCAATTCAAAAGTGATTAAAACCTAACTATCTAAGTTCTGTTTTGTGTAAAAGTGGCTCTGAAGGACTCTTTCTAAACGCTCTGGTTTGTTAAAGATGGGTGACGACAACAGGGACATGAAACAAAAGCACCCAGACACAATTTATGAGGGCATGTAAATGAGGGCTATTCATTGAGGAGCAAAAACATTGAGTGTTTGTTGGGATGCAGCCTGGCACAGACTGAGGATGAATCAAAAGAGAAGCACTGGGAAGAGTTAACTTCACTGGTTTCATGGTTAAACCTTTTGTTATATCATTATATATAGTGTAGGCTGGCAGTATTCCAGATTACTTTTGCCCAAAGCTTTGTTTTATATCATAATAGATCGACTCCTTAAGGAAAACTGATCCATCAGAAATATAAAACTAACAGCAACCTATTCCACGATTCATCCAGCGGAGGCATGTTAAGCTTTGTCTTTATGATATAGCTTTCATCCCTCGAGGCCAGTGCCTGCTCTGGTGTTTTTGCTGGGACGATGGCGTTTTAATTTGCTCTGACACACTGTCGAAATCCAGGCCTGAGCTGTAAAGACTAACTGTCATGGTGTTAATCAGACCCATGTTCTGCTCAGGCAGCCTGAGGAGATGACATCCGACTGAGAAGAGGCCTGAATCTGCTCTTTTTGTGTTTCACCTCCAAATTCTGTGCCATCCAAGATGATATATTTCCTCTTGAATTTGTAAGATCATTGTCGGTCTCAAAAGTCTTGATTCTTAACCCTGACATTAGACACAAAGTTTGTTTTGTCGTGCATCATATCTGATAAATCAGGCTTATATGGCTCAAATAGTATAGTGAGAATATGAAGCTTGTGTTAAGCTTGGGGGGGATTTTGAATTTCAGGAACAACCTGAGCTGGGTTGTCCACTTGAAAAATTCGACAACATATCCGACAAAATGGTAACTGCGAATTGGTATTTCGCTGCCTAGTTAAGTTGTTTCGGCAAATTGCAGCGATCCATTTCCTGAAGTCTCTAAAAAGATAGCTCCGTTTACTTGTTTTAATTGGATTCTACAGTCGATCCCACAGCTCTTTTCCATTTTAGATGTGTTTTTGTGTGTTTTCTCCACCAACAGTGGGTGTAAGGCCGTGTGTCCACCAAAGCATTTTTCCACGCGCCTGACGTGGAATTGTTTTCAATTGTTTTCAATGGGAGCGTTTTTTTTCACGCTGAAGCGCCGAGCGCCCGGCGTTTTTACTGGTCGCTGGGAGTTGAAAAATGATCAACTTTGGATAAAACGCAGCGCTCATCACTGTCACTTTTTACCCAGCCGTCCAATCACAGTGGAGGAGGGGCGGGACTAATACCACACCGACCAACTGTCAACATTCAAACTGCTGCGGATATTCTGTATCATAGCAACGAAACGTCTCAACGGAGAAAAAACGCTGCGCTACCAAAACGCTCTCAAGCGCCCAAAGCACGGCGTCTTCAGCAGAGCGTCTAGCGTTTTCAGCTGGCTAAAAACGCTTTGGTGGACACACGGCCTAACCTAGAGCCCGACCGATAAAGGATTTTGAAGGCCGATACCGATACAAATTTTTTGGGGTTTTAAAATCCGATATTCCAATATATGATGTTTTTTTTATTAAATATTGTTGGATTTCACACACGTGTAAAAGAAAAGCTAACTTTTCTGCACAAGATACGTTTGATACTTTTTCTCTATGTCTAAATGTTCACTCCTCGCAAGTATAACTTACATTTTACAATGCAGGGACTGTAACTAGAGATATGCTAGTTATAAATATAATAATCATTACTTTATTTAGGCAGAAAAAGTTCATTGTTGTTTCCAAGCTCATTAATGTTAACGTTAGCGGTCTTCCACTGATGATAGTGGCATTAGCTAGCTTTGTGGTTAGCTAGTCTATGATGAGCCATAATTTAGCAATAGATAACGTCATACTGCAAATTGTAAAACATACATTTTCAATATAACAGGCCAAGGAGAGATGATTGAAGCGTGTTTTGTCCGTTTTTATTTTATTTTTTTAAATGTTCATTTATCGGCCATTATAACTGCCGATACCGTTATTTTGGAAAATGCATAATATCGGCCGATAATATCGGCTAGAGCCAGACCGATATATCAGCGGGCCGATATTATCGGCCGATATTAGGCATTTTCCAAACTATCGGTATCGGCAGTTATAATGGCCGATAAATGAATATTTCAAAAATAAAATAAAAACGGACGAAACACGCTTGAACGATGTCATGAGTGTTGGAGTCGTATAGTTCTGTCCAGCAGAGGGCACTCTACACCATCCCTGTTGGCAACACTCGTTGAGTTGGTCATGAGACATACATTGCTTGAATAACAATTAAAAGAACATTGGCATCAGTTCTCTAAACTCAAATAAGCATGACAAAATTTGTGACTATCATGTCCAGTTTTGCTGCTGTTAAATTAGCCGAGAGTGAAGCGGAATTAGCTAGTGTTACGTTACGTTGTTACAGTATAGTTGACTGACCGTCCTTTTAACTTTTGACAACATGACTGAAGTATTTCTTTAATAACGCGTGACAGTTATAGCAATGAGATGGATCATCTCTCCTTGGCCTGTTTATATTGAAAATGTATGTTTTACAATTTGCACTATGACATAATCCATTGCTAAATTATGGCTCATCATAGACTAGCTAACCACAATTGTGACAATAAAAGAAACAAGTTTCTTTTTAAAATGCATTATCATATTATTTTAGTTAAAATTCATAAATAACTACAAATAACTAATGTTAGGGAAATCTGTTCATGTTTTGTTGCGCGTCTCTGAAAAAAAAAAACAATTATCGGCCGATATATCGGATTTTAAACCAAAAAATATTTGTATCGGCCTTCAAAATCCTTTATCGGTCGGGCTCTAAACCGCATTGACTTCCGCCTACTGTGACGCCATGTGTCTCCATACTAGATGGAAACACAGTCTAGGATTCATTTTAATAAACTACTCAAACGAAGCAGGTCAGCTGAACTGTAGGAGAAAGGGTGATGGGAAATTAGAGGTTCAGAGGGCGATCTGAATGTCCTGAAAGAACCATCTTTATATTCAAGAGGGGCATCCCTTTACCTTGATCCTCACTCAAAAACAGCTTTCTAGTAATGGCCAAAGCCGTACGGAGGTGGTAGACTCATTGAAATCCCACACAAGTAGTGTATCTCTTCCTCTCTACAGCCTGACCCTCCTCCAGGGGGAAAAGGCTCATTGCTATGCCAATCAGGTCTCACATCAACCACCCAGACTGTCTGTGTGAGGCACCAAGCTGCCCAAGAGGGAATCTGCTTTTTTTTTTCCCTCGTCTTCTCTCCATTTTAATGGTTACCCTCTCCTCAGACTGACCGAAGTATAAATCTTCATATTGTACCATGTACCAGGGAGAAAATTCCTGCGCTATACGGTCAGCAAACCTCGGAGACGCACTGAATGAGGAGATGAGAAAGAAACCCAGGGGAATCCCTGCCTTGGCTGGGAAAGGTCAAGACTGGCATTAGCAGCAGAGGTAGATGGAAAAGGAATATAAATGCCTCTGGGAAGGATCACTAGTAGAGTAGCACTTTCCAAGCAGACTGACAACAAGCATATTTTATTTATGGCACCCTAAAGAAGCATCCATTAAAGGCCCCGATATACTCATAGCGAAGATGTTTCAAACTCCTGAAATGGTCTCAAAATTTGCTCTAAATGACCGTTCTTTGATTTGGAGAAGTATACGGAGTTATTGAAATGGTTATATGACTTCTTTCGGATTTGAATGGTGGCCGTCTTAAAGATCATGGGGATAATTGTCGGATCTATATATTTAATCACGTGAAAATTCTCACCACTAACAACATGTAGTAGATCTCAACTAGTGATGCACGGTATATCGGCCGCCATATCGGTATCGGCCGATATATGTTAATTTTTAGTGGCACAAATGATATGGTTTACTCTATTTAGGGAGGAGTGTGTCACCTTTTGGGAGTCTTGTATGAATGAATGTCTTGTTTAGTTTTGGCTTATATATATATTTAGCTATATAGTACTACTGTAAAGCACTTTTTTTTCTTTCTTTTTTTTTCTTGTGTATTTGTTATTTGGTTTTTGCTATTTGTTATGTTAAATTCCAGCTGCTGTAAGGTCAATTTTTTATTTGAATCGTTATTGGCCTGATAAGAAAATTAGGCCGATATATTAAAGTTGATAATTAATGTATTATTTCCTTCAGCTGAGACGCTTCAGATGCACTGTTCAACATGATGGTTTGGAATTGCTTGAAATATGATTAGAAAAATTTTGATTAGCATTATTTTATTTTATTATATTTATTTCTCACTGTAACTTATTTTTTTGGCATGGTACATATGAAGAGCTCAGATGCAAAAGCCTCTAAATGCCATTTGAAATTTTGTTCTTTAATGATGATTTTTATCAAACTTGTATATTTAAGTTCAGTAATTTCACTTAAATGGCAATGATAATTACCTATTAATTGTTATTTAAGTGAAATTACTGAACTTAAATACACAAGTTTGATAAAAATCATCATTAAAGAACAAAATTTCAAATGGCATTTAGAGGATTTTGCATCTGAACTCTTCATATATATTTTTTTTGTCTGTATACGAGTTTACTTGTGTTTTGATGTTGTCTTGGCACAAATGATATGGTTTACTCTATTTAGGGAGGAGTGTGTCACCTTTTGGGAGTCTTGTATGAATGAATGTCTTGTTTGGTTTTGGCTTATATATTTAGCTATATAGTACTACTGTAAAGCACTTTTTTTTTTTCTTGTGTATTTGTTATTTGGTTTTTGCTATTTGTTATGTTAAATTCCAGCTGCTGTAAGGTCAATTTTTTATTTGAATCTCGAATCGAGGACCCCCTCGAAAACGAGATGGCTCATCTCAAGGGGCTATTCCTCTTTAATAAAAAATGTCAAATAATAAAAAAAAATGAAAATACAGTTTAGTGCAGCACAAGTCTGTCATATAGTCCATGTAAACTATATGATGTGATAGGGATATAGATTTTAATGGTGAGACTTTTGTTTTTGTAATCAGACTCTCAAAAATGAAATAAAAATTTGGATTTAGATTTATCGGCCAATATATCGGTTATCGGCTTTCAAGTATAAAGAATTATCGGTTATCGGTATTGGCCAAAATGTTCATATCGGTGCATCCCTAATCTCAACAAAACACAATGTACTATCGTATACTAATCCGGCATGTTACGCTCTGCGTAAGTGGTATTTACGACAGTAACGTTAAATACAAGTACTCCACAGTGACTCTAGGGGTCGCTGTTTGACAAAAACGGGATTCCTGAATAGTGCCCCTTTAAGTATAACGTTAACATCAACGCACTGTAATATGAAGACAGAAGTGCTTATATGAAGGATGTGTGTGAAGTTTCTTCTACTAACATGAGCTTGGGTTCACGGCCCTCACAGGTGTACTGCCAGCAGATGAGCCCGATAAGATCGTGGACCCGAGCGTTAGCCATCGTGACCACCGTCATGGGGTGAAGCTTTTCTTGGGTCGACTGCATCGAGAGGTAGACGTCAATTTTTTTGGTTGCCGTTGTACCAACATGGCCCTGAAAAAGAAAGGGGAAGGAAGTCTGTAAGTAATCGAAAAGATATTGCAAATTTTAAAGGTGAATAGATACAAATAGTCAAACTATGGCCTTTTTTTAGTCTCTGTGTCATATCCTGACTACATTAGTGCTCTCTATCCTCAAAGTTTGTCAGTACAAGTAAAAAAAAAATGAGCCCCAATGAAAGATAAAATTCTAGTTAAATTAAAAGAATCAGAAATATTATTATAGATGGTAAAAAAAAAATATATATATAAAATATATATATATAGATAAAATATAAAAATATATATATATATATATTTTTTTAATATATATATATATATATATATTTCTTATATATATATATATATATATATATATATATATATATATATATTTAAGGTTTTACTGGAAGAGGGAAAGCTGATGTGCATTCCCGACAAATTCATAGTACAGAAAACAGAGTGTTTGTAAAAACATGACTCTAAAGAGCCAAAGGGGAACAGGTGATGAAGACAGCTGTAATTGATGCACAATGACAAACTACACCTAAAATCTCCAAGACTGTCAAAAAATGAAAACGGCAGTCTTTCTCTTCTCTGCGAAGGTGTTATAGCCTGAAGGTGACGCTAATGCACGGAGACAGGGGAGAAACCTGTGTGACGCCGGGTGCTTCTGTTCTGTACTTTACAAAGAGCATGCTTAGAGGATGAGGAAAAGACTCTTTAATAATTGTTTTGATTAAATTAACTCTGCCATTCATTTAAAGCCTCATATTTTTCAACACTGGTGAGAAGGGTTCAGCCCTGCAACATTCATGTGAGGGCTGCTTAATAATGTGAGGGCTGTCTATTGAACATGTTAATTTAATTAATTAGTTATGGGGCAAATTAATGCATTAAATTAAACAAATTTCAACGCCTAAAGCCTAAAAGTTTGTGTAATAAATTCTATGTTGAATCAAAAACTATTTTCTTTTTCTAAAACAACTTTTTGTAATGACATTAGGCTTTTCTCATTTAACACAATAATGACTTTCTCAGCCAAATTCAATGTGCGATTAATTCGATTAATTTATCTACACATCGTGTAAATAATTAAATTAAGAATTTTAATCGCTTTACCGTCCAAGTTATTATGGGCAACGATTAATCGCATCCAAAATAAAAGTTTGTTTTTACATAATATATGTGTGTGTAGTGTGTATAATTAATTTGTATATATAAATACCCACACATTCATGTACATATTAAAGAAAAAATTGTTATTAATATATGAAATATTTATATTTATATATAATATTAATTGTGAATAAATATATATAAAATATATACATGCACATATTTCTTAAATATATACTTTGTACATGCATGTGTGAGTATTTATATATACAAATTAATTCTACACACTACACAAACATATATTATGTAAACACAAGCTTTTATTTTGGATGCGATTAATCGCGATTAATCGTTGCCCATCCCTAATTATAATAATCTAAAACTGAAAATAAACCATAAAAAATGAATAACTTGAAATAAAATAAACATTAACTAGATAAAATACAAAATAAAAAAATGCATTTTTTATTTTATTTTATTATTTTATTTTTAATGTCTTATTTTATTTAAGATAGTCGCCAAAGCAACATTTCTTATTTTCATTTAGTTAACTTGATGTGCTAAAATAACTAAAACTGTAAATAAGTTAATAAAAATATTTTATGCTTTTCAATGAGGTTTCATTTGTTAACATGGACAAACAATGAAAAATACTTCTACAGCGTTTATTAATCTTAGTTCATTTTAATTTCAACATTTACTAATACATTTTTTAAATAAAAAAGTTTAAAGAATGCACTGTGAACTAACATGAACAAATAGTATTTTTTAACTAATGTTAACAAAGATTAATAACAACAGTAAGAAAGTATTGTTCATTGATAGTTAACAAATGAGACCTTAATCTAAAGTGTTACCTAAAAAACTATTAAAAAAGTCAAATACACAACCAAATCACCAAATAAAAACAATAAATAATAAAAACTAATAAAAAACTATATTAGTATCTCACTAATTCTAAAATAACACTGATAATGATGCATTACTTTGTCTAACTATAGATAAAGGGACATTTATTTCTACATTTAAAAATATGATATTTTGATCTCATGTTGACCTTCTGTATTCAAGGATAATCCAGCATGTAATTTTAGAGGGAAAGTACTTGGTCTCTAGACACAGAAGTGCTCACCTTGCCATCAAATTTGGAGTATTCGTTGAAGGGGTTGTTGAGCTGTTGGGGACACTGTTCGAGCCTCAGCGAGAGTGTGGATTTACTGCCTGTGCTCCGGGGCCTGTCCTTAAAGTCCTTCTTGTCAAAAAGCGAGCTCAAGTCATCTACTACAAAAATCAACAGGGGAAAAAACATTCAGAGGACAAGAAACAGAGAGGAGATAATAAACGTGAGCATGGCTACCGCTACTGTACCTGATTGAGACGAGCTTCTCTCTTTCCACTGGATATTTTTGCACTTGATCTGGTTCTGTCGTTCTTTCCTCAGTCGCTCCAGTCTTTGAGCTTTAAACGAAAAGACTTTCATCTCATTAACTGTGTCAGTGGTGTGTGACCCCATTAGAGTTCAAAATGGTCAACTTCAGTTAAATGAAAAGCAACTGTGATTGACAAATACAAGGGCTGAATTCACCTGGTGGATAAAAAACATTAAGGGGGTTATGACACCTTTCAAGCTATGATACATCTTTGATTAAAATGCTGAAGACAGACAGGTTACTATCAGACGGATGATTTAAATATTAAAGTGCTGATCGTCTAACAAACCAATGTTTAACTACATTAGACATTGGTTTTCCTTGACAATATAAGCTGCCAAAAACGTGTTTCGCTGAAATGTGACCGTAAACATTTGTTCGTGAGATTCAATTCAAAAGAAATTAAATTAATAAAAAAGGATATTTTGCATAAAGAAAAATATATCGCATTAACATAGCTGCTAATCCTGTCTGGAAAATTTGTTGTTTATTTTATTTTAATCAGCATGAATTACATTTCTTACAGCAAACACTTTACAAGTCTAATTTAATACTTTATCATTATTTTTCCAATTACATTAATAATAGAGCCAGACCGATATATCGGCAGGCCGATATTATCGGCCGATATTAGGCATTTTCCAAACTATCGGTATCAACAGTTATAATGGCCAATAAATGAATATTTCAAAAATAAAAACGGACGAAACACGCTTGAACCATGTCATGAGTGTTGTGTAGTTTGTCCACCAGAGGGCACTCTACACCGTTCCTGTCGGCAACACTCGTTGAGTTGTTCACGATACATACATTGCTTGAATAACAATTAAAACATCATCCCCATCAGTTCTCTCAACTCAAATAAGCATGACAAAATTTGTGGCCGGCGGAAGTTTCCTTTGCCAGTTATATTGAAAATGTATGTTTTACAATTTGCAGTATGACGTAATCCATTGCTAAATTATGGCTAATCATAGACTAGCTAACCATAAAGCTAGCTAATGCCACTATCATCAGTCTGTTCTGTTGTGACAATAAAATAAACTTTTAGAAAGTTTCTTTTTAAAATGCATTATCATATTATTTTGGTTAAAACTCATAAATAACTACAAATGACTAATGTTAGGGAAATCTGTTAATGTTTTGTTGCGCCTTTCTGAAATAAAAAATGTAAAAAATATCGGCCGATATATCGGCATATCGGATTTTAAAACCAAAAAAATATTTGAATCGGCCTTCAAAATCCTTTATCGGTCGGAAGAATCTTTTTTATTAAGTGACATCATGAAAGCAATGTCACACAAAGGGAAAAAATGCATAGCACAGTATACAAAGCACAGTTACTCGAAGGTCTATTGCGAAAAATTCGTCTGTTTTGCATAGAGAAATACCATCTGAAGCAAACTTGGAAATACATTCATTGTAAGCCAGTCAGACAATCACGGTCTGAAAAACAATCAACTTTAGTCTTTCATTCATGTCATTACTGTGTAGAATATTCTGGAGTGACATTTTCCATTTATTTCATGAGGTCTACAACTGATCTACATCATTTTTAATTTACAAACATGTGCCTATATGGAGCTCGTCTACAAGATGCATAAATGCTAATTGTATTCAGAGTAGTTTTTGTACACTTTGTACCCATTTGTGTCCTTAAAACTAAAATATTCTGCATTTTGAGAGCGAGTACAAATATGCAGCGCTCGAACTTGAAGTATGCAGATGTAAGTTTCCCTTAAAGGACTTTTGCTCTAACATCTCTTATACTCAATATAGACAAGTGACCACAAAGCATGAAATATGCTCTTCACAAATTTGTGAACTTTGTCCATCGTTGCATTATGAACACTCATAATCTCTATTGTAAAGTAAACTCTATTGTTGTCTTGATTGTTGCTTCATTAATGCACATTAAGTATCTTTTCTATTTCACAATGTGTACTTTTGACATTACCTTGCCTGACTGGAGCAGGTATTTAGTTGCGATATTAGTTTCTAGGCAAAATAAAAATATTAGCTATTTGTAGTAGACTAAATTTCTATATTAAGTACACCTGAACAGCCGTGACAGTGATATAACAATCTCAATACAGCAAGACGTCATATAACTGATGTCTTGGGACGTCTTTCGACCATACGTTAACATCCGCCGTTTTAGGGTACCCTAGATGACGTTATCAGATCCTAAACCTACCCCAGACCTAAACCTACCCCGTCACCTAACTGACGTTAAAAGTAAAGCGTCAGTTGTATGATGTCCCAGGATCGTCATGTAACTGATGTTAAAGGGTACCCTAAAACAGCGGATGTTAACGTATGGTCACCCAGTTATATGACGTCTTGGGATGAGACTGTGTTACTCAATAAGGTAATTATATGGACCACAAATTCCACATAACTATCCAAAAAAGTTGAATCGATCTGTTTCTATCTAGAGGACCAAGTCGAACTTCAACTATATTTTAAAAAAAACAAAAAAACTATGAAGATCATTTGAAGTCATGAAATAATTAGGAAAAATATTCCGTCAAATTAAAGATTAATATCTTGAGATCACAAAATGAATTGCTGAAATTCAAACGGAATATGATTGATAGATAAGATTCATATTGATATTTTCAGCACTGTTTCCTGTCCTGAACACTTGCTTACCAGCAGGCTCAGGTCTCACGAAACTGTCTTGTCGTCCTGGGGACAAGTTGTTCAGATGGTTGATAATAGAGGAATATGTCAAAGATCCCCTCTCCAACAAAAGCATTGCAAAACCAGAGCTAAGCCACATCCACTTCATCAAAGTTAGAAAGCCAAGGTGCTAGTGTTGCCCGGGATTAATTCATACTCCAATATTTGCCATGACAAGAGGAACTGACTGAAACCGAATAACTCCTAGAGCAAACCTCGACATAATAACCAGGCGTCAGTATTTCAATCCTTTGACAAATGTTTGTGTTCAAACACGCATAACGTAATTAGAGACTCACATACTTATGTCTAAATCTGCAGTAACACTCTAAACAATGCTGGGTTGTTTTAAGCCAAATTTAGGATAAAATATAGACAAATGTTGGGTTAAAAATGTCATTTCACATTTTAACCCAACTTCAACTGTACATTTAAGTGCATGTTTAACCCAACATTTGGGTTAGTCCATAGTTGACCCATATTTGGGTTGAAACAACCCAGTATTTTTTAGAGTGTATAATTGCCATATTGTTTCCAAAGCAAAAAGTATACATGTAATGTGAAAACTGAGTCACAAGAGGTGGTTTTGAGGAATTGCTGATTTTATTTAATTAGAGAATCACATCACTCAAAACCATTTTAGTACAAAATGCTGAGTTGTTTTAACCCAAATTTGGGTAAAATATGCACAAACCCAAATGTTGGGTTAAAATGTATCATTTCAAAATTTAACCCATTTTTATTGCATTTTTTAACCCATTTTTAACCCAACATTTGGGTTTGTCCATATCAACCCATATTGAAACAACCCAGCATTTTTAGTGTATAAAACAGCAAAATGCTGGGTTATTTAAACCCAAACTTGGGTCAAATATGGACAAACCCAACCATTGGGTTTGTCCATTAAAATTTAAATTTCAAGTCTTATATTTAAATTTAACCCAATAGTTGGTCTATATTGTACCCTACTTTGAGTTTAAACAACCCAGCAATTGTTAGAGTGTAAGGCATTGTGTGTTTACTGAAAAAAAAAACATGACACACATATGTTGAACACAAACAGATTATTCTCTGAAATAGTAAAAAAAAATGTGTTTATACTGATTATTTGGAATATGATTAATAAACAAGAAAGACCATATTTTAATATTTTCAGAAAATCATCAGATAGCTGATTCCAACAACAAAACATCCAATTTACCCAGAAACAGATTTGCAAAGGCAAGATCGTCTAAGAGTTCAAATCAATTTCAGTCAGTTGCCATTCCCAGATAACAACCACATTCAGATTAAACCTTGATCGCGAAAATAAATAAATCACATAATAAAATAACAAATTCCCCCAAACAAACAGTTCATTTGATATCAAATGGTCCCTATTGAGATCAAAACGCTTAGTCAAATTTCTTTTGTGTATTTATGGAAACATTTATTGAGCCCCAGATTATTTTTCCTGCTCAATTCTCTGTGGCTGGTACAGTAAAGCACATAATACATGTAGCGCTGCATAGATGAAGCAGATAAAGGATACTCAAGAACTCAAAACTGACTTTCTGCTTTGTTTTGCTCCAAGGTTTCAGCCTGTATAATCAGTAGGGATGGGAATAGTAAGGAAACTAACGAGTCAGATTCCACTTAAAGAGTCTGGATCCTCAAGGTTGGCATTAACAATTCTCTCAGCTCAGAATGAACACTATTTAGAAAGCAATTCTTTTGATTGCAATTTAGTGTCAAATGATTTCAGATATTCGACAAAAATGAAAATTCAGAGAACCAAAGAACTTCCTCTGATGCCATATTTTGTAAAATGAATAAATGTATTTTTAGATCAATGATAACTTTCTGGAGGCCTGAGCCAGTTCTTGATTCCCAGCCCTAATAAGCTATGATGTAGGGATGCACGATATATCGGCGAGCATATCGGCATCGGCCGATATATGTTCATTTTTAATGTTATCGTTATCGGCCTGGTAAGAAAATGTGGCCGATATATTAAAGCTGATAAATAATGTATTATTCCCTTCAGCTGAGACACTTGTTGAGCACTGTTTATGTTTTTGAATTTCTTGAAATATGATTGAAGCGCATGTGCAGTGCAAATCTGTCATATCGGTGCTATACAACACTATAACATGGACATGGATTTAATTATGAGACTTTTGTTTTTGTAATAAGGCTCTCAAAATTAGGATTTAAGTTTATCGGCCGATATATCGGTTATCAGCTTTCAAATATAAAGTATTATCGGTATCGGCCAAAATTTTCATATCGGTGCATCCCTACTATGATGTCTGTCCATCTGCAAGCCACGGAGCAGTTTAGTTGATGACCAAATAAATACTAGTCTTGATGTAAAGATAACACATCACACTTATTTAACTGAAGACTTTGTTGTTTAACTTCTTTAAAAGCAAGCTGTACGTCCTGTGTGAGACCTAAATGCCTTGCATTTATCCGCATCATCAACCTGACTGCTTACACAGACAGATTTCACGTTTTCATGCATTGCAGAGAGAAAGAGAAATAACTAAAGAATCATGGGCCGACACCGCAGAGCAAAATGGTGCAGAAGCGTGCAAAGGTTCAGTTTAGGCCGGCATCCCATTAGCAGGTTTTTAACATTCAGCATGTTTGACATTATCAGTTACCAAACTCTTGTGGCCTTGGTAGTGACCAATGAGCTTCAAGAAGACAATGATGAGCAAATATATGATCCCACAGCAAAATGCAAAGCCACATATTAAAAATGCTGATAGAGCAAGTTAAGCATGAACGCACTGGTCTGAGCGATACTGGAATTTATAACTTTGATTTAACAATCATTACAATTACCGGTCAAAACATTAAAAGAGTAAAACTACAAAGTACCAGACAAAGTTTGGATTTTTTAGGCCGAATTCACATATTGCGTCTAAAAACGTGTAGAAAACGCTGGGCGCCGCATTCTCCTTTTCCAAAGCGCTAGGGCGGTTGCGCTCCGGTTGGTTCTTGTCACGTGACCTACTGTGCGCTTATGGTGCGCTTGCGGCATTCTGAAAAGTTGAGATGTTTTTATCTCGATGCGGCTTGGAAAAAACGAGCGCCCGCGCCGCTTCCATTATGAGCGCGCCTACATTTGAAATAACGAACTTGAGCGCGCAAAAGACGCGATATGTGAACAGGCCCTTAATGTTGTAGAAAGTCTCTTATTCTCTCCAAAGCTGCATTTATTGGACGAAAATTTAAGTAAAAAGTAGTGATAAACTGGATTTTCAGCTACATTTTCAGTTTCTGGCTAAATAAAGGGTGCTCCAAATCGATAGTTAAGCCCCGTTCACACCGCAACGACAAAGCGACAAGATCCCATTCATTTCAATGGAGCGCTGGCGACATCCGGCGACACGAGCGACAGTGACCGTTGGCGACAGAATGTGGGCGTGTCAAGCGACAAAAGTTGAGAATCTTCAACTTTATGCAAATGAGAAGCGATTTTCGCGAGCGACAACCAATAGGAAAGAAGACTTTCAGTGGAGCTCACGTCACCAGGCAAGACAGAAAGAAAGAGTTTGAGGACGATTTCACTGTTTTATATGATTTGACTGTAACCACATACATGGATAATAAAACGATGCATGGAAAAGAAACTGTCGACAGTGAGTTTAATTCATACATTTAACGTTATAGTTTGAGTGTTGTAATTTTATGATGCACGTTTAGCACTGCTGCAGTTCATTTTACAATTTCTCCTGCATTACGTTGACTATTAGGGACAAGCAATTTGATCAAATTCGAATGACGTTTTTATAATTTGTGACAGTATGAGTGAGTTTAATTTGTTCGTTGATCTAGTAAATGATGTAATCCACTGAACACAGCTGTGGAGATATAAAAACACTCTCCCAACAGCATATGGTTTCTTTTTAGCCTTAAAAGTCATTTATTCCCAGTCAAATTAAAATTATATGTTACTTGTGATGGTCTATTGTATAGATATGGCCAGATGACCAATAACATCAGAGCGACGGCACTACGAACGCCCACAAGCGACATCACAGTACAGAGCCTAGCGAAATTTAAATAGTTTGATCTGTGGTCTCTATAAAGGCCGATCAGACGAGACAAATGTTCTATGCGCAACTAAAATTGCTTCACTATATTTACCTTGAATTTTTATTTTGGGGGAAAAAAAAGTAATGGAAGCCTTTTAAGTTTCTGTGACAACAGGTTTACAAATGGCTCTTATCACAAATCTAATGAAATCTGCCAGAAAATAAAGTGAAGCTGGCCAATATTTACGTTTTTCTTAAAACTAAGTGCGAGAAGGTTTTATGCGATACGTCTTTAGCTGTACCAACCACATCCGAAAGCTGGAGATTCAGGGCCCCGAAAGCAGAGAAGTGAGAGTCCGACAGCTACTTGCCTGTGTTGGAGCGCCGTCGGATGCCAAAGTCCCAGCTGGAAGTGATGTCGACAGACTGAGAGAGTTCGCAGGTCTGGCCTTCTCCTCCACTGCCGGCGTCTCCATACGAACCCCCGGACGAGCCCCCGCCAGCGGACGCCACCGACGGATGGCACTTCTCCAGATCCACGTCGTGATCGATCAGAACCATCTCGCACATCCCGGTGTCATCGCTGGTCACGTGGGACTGCCGGATGTGGGCCAGGATGATGGCGGGGTTGTCGAGGAAAGCCATTCTGCGCACCAGCCCCTCTGTCGCTCTCCGGGTCTCTGTCCGGATGTGCCGACCCTCAGTCGGAGATGGAGGCTGAAGATTCCTCAGCAATGCAGCGTCTTCTTTTCCTTCTTTTGGGGGTTATTTTCTCCTCTCCATGGTGGGACATGGATGCCTGCCTGCAAGGTAACACAACCCAGAGGTTTAATCATAAAGCCACCACAACACTCCCACATGTCACTTAAAGGGACAGTTCACCAAAAAATTTAAATTCTGTCATCATTTCCTCTCTCCCTCAAGTTCTTCTGCTGAACACAAAAGAAATTAAGGTAACACTTTACAATAAGCTAACATTATTAACTAACATGAACTAAAAATGAGCAATATATTTGTTATATTTGTTTTATTATTTTTTGTTAATGTTAGTTAATAAAAAGCCAGCTGTTCATTGTTTGTTCATAGTGCATTAACTAATAATGTTTAATAATGTATAAGTACATGTTCAAATGAATTTAATAAATGCTGAAGAAGTATTGTTCGTTCTTAAACCATGTTAACTAATGAACCTTATTAAAAAGTAAAGTGTGACCGGATTTTTTGAAGAATATGGATAACCAAACATTTGCTGGTCTGACTTCCATAGTATGGGGGAAAACAATACTGTAAGTCAATGTGGTCCATCAACTGTTTGGCTCCGATATTCTTCAAAATATCGTCTTTTGTGTTCAGCAGAAGAAAGACATTCATACAGGTTAGGTTGAGTAGCTAAATGATGACAGAATTAATCCATCTCTTTAAGTAATATTTAACATATGAATTAAGGACTCTAAATGATCAAAACTTTATTGAAATGCCTGTGGTACACACACTCTTCAAGGCTTCTAATGATAGTTCATACTACACCAGTAGTATAATTGAAAAAAACAAACAAAAAAACAGCTCATTATGCTGTGAAATCTGATTGTTATAAGGTAAATGCAAGAATAACTTTTGTTTTGTTAGTAATATTTAAAGATAAACACTTAATAAACACAAATAGCCTCTTATTAAGACTGGGCGATATAGAGTGTCAGCTGATATTTATATGCATTTTACGCAAGTAGCCTAGTCTGCTATGATATATCATGGTTATGTAATAATGTTATTGATTTACATTATAAGGTATCAGAACTTCAGCCTAATTTTTAGCCATATAAATACAACAACATCAGCACCAAACTGCATGTTAAAACATAAAAAGATCAATAAGCTGTAAAATCCATTCAACCAGTTTGGGACAAAAATCACGAGGACTGTACACACAGGTATAAGGGATAAACCGGTCTTCCAGGCTCTAGTCTTGTTCTTATGAGGATGTTTATGACCTAAACACACAGTAAAGTAAATACATGGTGGTGTGTCACTAACTAGACACAAGCTGTCAAGATCGCTCCTGTCACCAGAAACCTAAAAACAAACTTCTGAACAGGACTACGACATAAGCAGGGACAACCGTACCAAATAACTACACTACATGTTACCGTGTTTTTAAAATCATTCATTGTAAACAAAACGAGAACTGATGGAGCTAAAATGCTAACTAGCCAGAAAGCTAACGAATTCTAAATTCTAACCGCATTAATTGTGTTCGTTGTAAAGGGGAACTGATCACAATAGTACTCACGTTGCTGTCTGATAAGAATACGATTATATTTGAATAATACTGTTGATAAAACACACGTAAGTAACAGCTGACTGAACGCGCAAGTCAGGCCCTGCTAAAGCTCGTGCTAATCTGCTCGATAAGCCTCAAACATCACCTCATCATTACCTTCATTCATGCCTATAACAGCGGCTGAAAACATCACCGACACGCCACACCGTCTGAGCGAGGGACTGACTGGACTGTCTCATTTCATACTTGTGGAGATATCGTCCCAAAAACAGAATAAACGTGTCTGTTGTTTACTCTGTTGTTCCTGTGTTGGTGGTCCTGTAAGCTACTTCCTGCGGGTTTACCCCTCATACCGGAAGTACATCACTCTGGGAAACACCCTCAAGAACCAAAGATGGACAAGACATGCGGCCAATCGAGAGAGAGAGAGAAAACGATAGAACGATGGATGGATGGATGGATGGATGGATGCAATAGATATAGATAGATAGATAGATAGATAGATAGATAGATAGATAGATAGATAGATAGATAGATAGATAGATAGATAGATAGATAGATAGATAGATAGATAGATAGATAGATAGATAGATAGATAGATAGATATTAAATCGTATGATGCAAAACATTTCCATAGTCTGTTAAATAAACAGAAATAGAGTTTAATTGCTTTTAGTTCTATTTTTTTTTTTTTTTTTGCTATACTGAATTATATTTTATGATCTGATGTCTTTATTTTTTCAATACATAATAAATGCACTAGCCTCCTTCATATTAACTCAATACAATGTTATTTTGCAGGGAATAGTGTCAATAGTACATCTTATTTTATCAAAAGTCAGCATTAACGATTCACAGGAACTGCACAGAGACATACGTAATCCTTCAGTCAAATTCTTCACTGTAGTGAAAATGTGCCCGTTTTAGGGCTATTTCTGCTCAGATCATAAACAACAACAACAAAGATGAATCAGATTTTCAGATTTATATAGTAATTTATATGATACAGATTGTTTCAAAGCAGCTTTACAGTGATAAAAGGAAAATACATTCAGGCTGTTGTTCAGCTTCAGTCAGTTCAGTGTTGATTCAGTTCTGTTGTAAAGATCATCAAATATTAAATTAGTTCATTTAATATATAAAGCAGCTCAGCACAAAATTATGTCAATGATGTCATCATCCAGCTCAGTTCTCGTCCAATAGTGTCAGTTCAGTCAGATCAATAATATTGCTAAAAACTGTGTGCCCATGCAACCAAGCAAGCCAGAGGCGACAGTGGCAAAGAGACTTCATCAGATGACAGAATGGAGAAACCAGGATCAGTCTCTCACACGCTGGTGCCAAGAGCATTAGCAAGACCAAAGAGATTGTGATGGACTTCAGGAGAGGAGAACACAGAACACCATCAACGAAAGCTCAGAGAATCCTCATCCGGACTCAGCATCATCAGACGACAGCTTCTTCCCCACAGAGAGCTCTTGATCTCCCACATTCAGCTCTTCTTCAGTCTCACACTGGACACTTATATACTAGTCATCCTAGTTCACTGGCTGACTTGAGCTCATATTGTATTATATTGTGTATTTTACATTGTATAATGGGGGGATATAAATTCTATATTCGGTCTCATCCCAAATCGTCATATAACTGACGTTTTGGGACGTCTTTTGACCATACGTCAATATTCGCCTTTTTAGGGCCCCCTTAAACGTCGGTAGATGAGGTTATGGGATCCTAACTCTACCCCATACCTAAACTTAACCCTAAACCTAACCCGTCACCTAACTGACGTTAAAGGTAAAGCGTCAGTTGTATGACGGCCCGGGATCGCCATCTACCGACGTTTAAGGGGGCCCTAAAAAGGCGGATATTGACGTATGGTCAAAATACGTCCCAAAACGTCAGTTATATGACGATTTGGGATGAGACTGTGTTAATATATTCTGTGCATTTGTATCTTAAGTGTATAGTGTGTGCGTGTGTGTTCCCCACCCCTAATCCTACCCATCTCCACCTCCTGATCCCTAACCCCACCCCTAATCCTACCCATATCCGCCCCCTGATCCCTAACCCCACCCCTAACCCTACCCATCTCCACCCCCTGATCCCCAACCCTACCCATCTCCACCTCCTGATCCCTAACCTCACCCCTAATCCTACCCATCTCCACCCCCTGATCCCCAACCCTACCCATCTCCACCTCCTGATCCCTAACCTCACCCCTAATCCTACCCATCTCCACCCCCTGATCCCTGACCCCACCCCTAACCCTACCCATCTCCACCCCCTGATCCCTAACCCTACCCATCTCCACCTCCTGATCCCTAACCCCACCCCTAATCCTACCCATCTCCACCTCCTGATCCCTAACCTCACCCCTAATCCTACCCATCTCCACCCCCTGATCCCTGACCCCACCCCTAATCCTACCCATCTCCACCCCTGATCCCTAATCCAACACCAAATCCTACCCATCTCCACCTCCTGATCCCTAACCCCACCCCTAATCCTAACCATCTCCACCCCCTGATCCCTAACCCCACCCCTAATCCTAACCATCTCCACCCCCTGATCCCTAACCCCACCCCTAATCCTAACCATCTCCACCCCCTGATCCCTAACCCCACCCCTAATCCTACCCATCTCCACCTCCTGATCCCTAACCCCACCCCTAATCCTACCCACCTCCTGAACCCTAACCCCACCCCTAATCCTACCCATCTCCACACCCAGATCCCTAACCCCACCCCTAATCCTACCCACCTCCTGAACCTTAACCCCACCCCTAATCCTACCCATCTCCACACCCAGATCCCTAACCCCACCCCTAATCCTACCCATCTCCACCCCCTGATCCCTGACCCCACCCCTAATCCTACCCATCTCCACACCCAGATCCCTAACCCCACCCCTAATCCTACCCATCTCCACCCCCTGATCCCTGACCCCACCCCTAATCCTACCCATCTCCACCCCCTGATCCCTGACCCCACCCCTAATCCTACCCATCTCCACCCCCTGATCCCTAACCCCACCCCTAATCCTAACCATCTCCACCCCCTGATCCCTAACCCCACCCCTAATCCTACCCATCTCCACACCCAGATCCCTAACCCCACCCCTAATCCTACCCACCTCCTGAACCTTAACCCCACCCCTAATCCTACCCATCTCCACACCCAGATCCCTAACCCCACCCCTAATCCTACCCATCTCCACCCCCTGATCCCTGACCCCACCCCTAATCCTACCCACCTCCTGAACCCTAACCCCACCCCTAATCCTACCCACCTCCTGATCCCTAACCCCACCCCTAATCCTACCCACCTCCTGATCCCCAACCCCACCCCTAATCCTACCCATCTCCACCCCCTGATCCCTAACCCCACCCCAAAACCTACCCATCTCCGCCCCCTGATCCCTAACCCCACCCCTAATCCTACCCATCTCCGCCCCCTGATCCCTAACCCCACCCCAAAACCTACCCAGATTTTTCACTATAATGATGATGAGGAGGAGGAGAAGGAAATCAAATTGTTTGATTCACAGACACACATAGTAAAGTATAAGTCCAATAGTTAGGCTGCTGATCAGACACATACCTATTCAAATATATTAGTTTAGCCTTAGTAAATTGATACAGCCATATTGATTAAGATAATTTATTAAAGAGGTAACTTCCAAGCAGGTCATCTTAAAATAAACAGGCTCCTGTAGAGTATTATATTGTAATTGTGAGCGCGAGCGCGAGCCCCGGGTGGGCGGAGCCGAGAGTCCGCGCGCTG
Source organism: Pimephales promelas (assembly GCF_016745375.1). The sequence goes on from NW_024121754.1 coordinate 462,205, forward strand.
TTGTGCAACACTGGCTACATCATCTTCATCATCAGCATCAGGAGGAGCTGCTGTGCACGAGACACACACAGCAATCCACACGGATATTCTCACAACCCATTACATCTGCTGTAGATCATCCACAAGACAACGTGCATTTAACAACCTGTCTGAGCTCAGCAGGAGGAAGGAAGAACACTGGAACGCCAAGGGTTTATTGCAACTTATATTCAACACATTTTTATTTTCCTTTCGCGCTCGAGGACGGAAATCAATTCAAAGAGGTGGGATTTTCTGAAGTTTTGCAGAAGCTGCCGCTGGACTCGATGGAATAATAGTGTGTAACTACAGAGCGAGGCAGATGATGAACAAGCAAAGCATCAACGTGCACTAAACTGGAAATCAGAGCATCGTTTTATTAAAGCACTTTTTTGTTTTCGCGAACTCATCGGGACTTTTACGCATCCATCATTTTAATGTAGCTGATATATCCAGGACAGCATCAACAGCTCTATCGTGTGGAATAAAAAAATAAAAAATAACGAAAGGCATTTGAGCCTGAGGATGGAGGAGCAGAGTCATCTGATGCACACCCTGGGCGGCGTGACCCTTACCGGACTCCCGGGGGCTCTCCCGGTGCCTCATGATGGAGCAGACGCGAGGAGCAAGCAGGACATCGGAGACATTCTGCATCAGATCATGACCATCACCGACCAGAGCCTGGACGAGGCTCAAGCAAAGTTAGTTTTACAATTACGAGGGCACTTCACATTGCTGGCCATGTTAATACACTTTATTAATAAAGACAACAATAACGTGTAGCCCACTCGCAACCAGCTTCGCATGTCACACTTTTTACTCCATGCTGTGAATATTTATCAGCCTGCCAATCTTCACAGTAATGAATACCAAAATATTTTGGGTAGCCTACTAAAATATTCATTGCTGTTGCATTAATTTAACACATCCTATAGCGGGGCTTGTTGTCACACGATGGGGTCAGCTGTCATTAAACAGCCTAGCTATATATCTCTTATCTCTATATATATATTAGGGCTGTGCAAAGATTAATTGTGATTAATCACATCCAAAATAAAAGTTTGTGTTTACATAATATATGTGTGCTGTGTATAATTATTTTCTATTTAAATACATATGCATGCATGTATATATTTAGTTTAAATATACATTTATATGTATACATTTAAACTAAATTATTCATGTATAATATGTATAAGAATTATTTGCATGTAAAATACATAATCTATATTATATATAAATATAAATATTTTCTATATGAATAACACATTTTCTTAAATATATAAAAGCATGTGTGTGTATTTATATACAAAATAATTATACACAGCACACATATATTATGTAAACACAAACTTTTATTTTGGATGTGCTTAATCGCGATTAATCTTTGCACAGCCATATATATATAAAATATATATGTGATATATATATATAAATATGGCTTACAGAAAATTATGATAAAAAACTTACAGAAAAAATTATAAAACTTAGGCTAAGTGACAACTTACCCCGACATATATGAAAAATAATCCGTTTTTAGAACAAACTAAAGGACAAAGCATGAAATCAGTCATGTGTCATCTCTACCAGATTGGTTGGTGTTTAATCATATTAACAATGTTAGGGTTATACAGTATATACAGTTTCATTTGTTGCACACTACCACTTTTAGAGACACAGGTGTTGATTTAACCACAACAGTCTGTTTTTAGAAAAACCTCTGCCCTTAAAACAATACATTAAAAGTACTCTTTATAAATGCACATGCATGAAACATAATAATATTTTATGTTGGTTTCCAAATGAGAACTCACATGAAGCTGCAATCAGGAAAATATATTTAGAAGATTTTCAATGCCAAGTACAATGTGTGGATGTGGAGATCTTCTAAATAACTTGTGTTTTCTTTGATAGAAAGCATGGGCTGAACTGTCACAGAATGAAACCGGCTCTGTTCAGCGTGCTCTGTGAAATCAAGGAGAAAACAGGTAAGCGCTCCTTTATGCCCCACACAATACACCTGCACGCATGCTGCTCTTCAATACACACCGCTGTTCAGCTCACAATAGCCAGCACCAGTCCTACGGAAGCTCACGTTTATACAGACAATAGTGCTTTTTACACCGACAGATGCTTCCTTACCGAAGTGGAAATGAGCTGCGAGTGTGACGTGTTCTGACGCTGTATTTTGTAATGGTGTGGTTGATATCTTCAGTAGGCTTATTAACTTGACTGCGTGTTAACAGAGCACTGCATGCAATAAGAGGTCTGGAGATGATTTGAATGTTTTAGAGCTGTACTCATTGATGTAAGCATGCAGAAACTATATATGAAGAGTTCAGATGCAAAAGCCTCTAAATGCCATTTGAAATTTTCTTCTTTAATGATGATTTTGATCAAACTTGTATATTTAAGTTCAGTAATTTCACTTAAATAACAATTAATAGGTAATTATCATTGCCATTTAAGTGAATTTACTGAACTTAAATATACAAGTTTGATAAAAATCATCATTAAAGAAGAACATTTCAAATGGCATTTAGAGGCTTTTGCATCTGAACTCTTCATATGTCTACTCTTAGAAGAAATGGTTCTATTTAGAACCAGAAATGGTTCCATCCGCCGCTTCATATATGGAACTCCAAAATGGTTCTATATAGAACCATTTTTTGGGGGTAAAAGGTTCTATTGGCCAAGTATGGAACCCCAGGGTTCTAAAGAACCCAGAGGAACCCTTTTTTAAGAGTGTATAGAACCTTTTAGGGGTTCCAAATACGTAGCGCTGATAGAACCTTTTAAGGTTCTATATAGAACCTTTTCTTCTAAGTGTGTATATACAGTATGTATAGCTTAGCTTTACAATATTTCATTGGCTTGATATTTCTTTGTAAGTGTAATAAATGAAATAATTCAAAATCCTTATCCAGTAATCACAAACACCTTGGAATGTCGTGGAAATTCATCGGTGAACTGTGTGGGGCAATTGGTTGTGTAAAAGTAGCACAAAACATTCCTCCGTCATGACAGCAGTTCAGTGCCAGCGCAGTAAACACTGACATTGCCATGGTAGTGTGAGCAACTCCCCTTTCAACACTGGATATTTTCACAAACGCAAGTTTTGCAGTGCATGCATATTTGTATAAATATGCATCTCTCAATCTGCAAAATCAATTGTCAGCTTTAAGTAAAGCAAAGCAATCGCATTTGATTCATTAGGTTGATTTACAGGCGTGCTTTATATTAAGTAAGCACTTCTGAAGTCTACTGGGGCCATTTTAGTATTGACGCAATCCCACAAAGCTAATGAGGGATATAAATCCGGCTGGATATTATATCTCTATTTGGGCAATAAAAAATATTACGGAAGTTAAATACATCTCATTCTGGCTGTTGTGTTAGTGATAGAGGTAATAGTCATGCAGAAAGTGGATTATGAATGATAAAGCAGGAGATTTTAGCATTTTCTTAAAGGAGTAGTTCACTTTAAAAAAAAAAAAAAAACTTTTGCTGATAATTTACTCACCCCCATGTCATCCAAGATGTCCATGTCTTTCTTTCTTCAGTCGAAAAGAAATTAAGGTTTTTGATAAAAACATTCAAGGATTTTCTCCATATAATGGACTTCAATGGGGTCCAAACGGTTCAAGGTCCAAATGAGAGTTTCAGTGCAGCTTCAAAAGGCTTTAAATGATTCCAGACGATAAATAAGGGTCTTATCAAGTGAATCGATCGGCCATTTCAAAAATAAATAACAAAGTTTTAGTTTTATAAGCTCAAATGGTCACCGCTATCAATATGCGGGAGAGTCCCGGATCTTCCCGGATGTCTGTATGGGAAACCCTGATGATAGCCTAACAGCTTGGATAACGTGCACAATTGTGTTACGATTCAAAAACTTTATTGTTCATTAGACAAAACAAAAGCATTTCATTTTCAAATGCGTGTAAGCCTCGTGTATATATATTTTTAAATATATATAAAAGCAATATTCGAATAGTATTGGTTTTTTAAATATTCGAATTATATTCGAATTTCGGAATTCGTTCCAACAGTCGTGCACAATTGTGTTACGATTCAATTGTGTTACGTTTCAATTGTGTTGCGTGCACAATTGTGTTACGATTCAAAAACTTTATTGTTCATTAGACAAAACAAATTGGTTGGTTTTTTAAATATTCGAATTATATTCGAATTTCGGAATTCGTTCCAACAGTCGTGCACAATTGTGTTACGATTCAATTGTGTTACGATTCAATTGTGTTACGTTTCAATTGTGTTACGTGCACAATTGTGTTACGATTCAAAAACTTTATTGTTCATTAGACAAAACAAAAGCATTTTATTTTCAAATGCGTGTGAGCCTCGTGTATATATTTTTTAAAATATATATAAAAGCAATATTCGAATAGTAACTTCAGCATTCGAATAGTATTGGTTTTTTAAATATTCGAATTATATTTGAATTTCGGAATTCGTTCCAACAGTCCTAAGACACACGTCAGCCGCGTCTTACGTCAGCCGCGTCACTGAACGCGGATCCACAACAGAACCGGAAGACGATACAATGCTGAATAAAGTCGTAGATTTTGTTATTTTTGGACCGAAATGTATTTTCGATGCTTCAAAACATTGTAACTAACCCACTGATGTCACATGACTACTTTGATGATGTCTTTATTTCCTTTCTGGACAAGGACAGTATACCGGACACACATTTCCAATGGAGGGACAGAAAGCTCTCGGACTAAATCTAAAATAACTTTTTGGGACAACATGAGGGTGAAGCATTAATGACATCATTTTCATTTTTGGGTGAACTAACCCTTTAAGTGAGCTTCAGTGGTTAAGATGTGCTTGACTGTGGTGGGCGGATCATTACCCTCTCTCGGCGCAGGCTGGTTGTGTTCGGCTCGCTTACCCTGTCGGCAGTGGAGGACTGTCAGAGACGGGCGGCACGGATCAGTGGCCTGGAAAATGGACACGAGAATGGAGCATAATTGATTTAAATCCCCGTCGTTTCTTCCCTGCTTATGTGTTTCTATGTAGAACTAAAAGCATATGTACATTTCTTGAGCAAATGTGCTTTGTGAGTGTTGTGATTGTGAGGCCAAAAGCATTCAGCAACAAAAAAACGCTGTTTGTGAAGCATTAGTGGAATAGTTGATGAACTTTACCTGCACTCAGAGAAAAGGCACAAAAGCTGTCATTAGGGTGATACTCTTTCATAGAAAGGTGTAAAGTGAAGGTACAATTGTGTTCCTATGGGTACAAAATAACAAAGGTCCACAATAGGTCATTAGGGTATAGAGAGCCTAAGCCCCTGCCCTTCCGGTCGACTACCATGGGACTTTAGTTTTTCGGAAAAATATCAAGCTAAATGTATGAAGTAATGGGAATGTTTGACAGTCACCTGACAGATTTGACACTGAGTTGGGTCTAAAGCTAAAGTATCACGGCATTCATTTTTCATTTCCCCAACCTCGTCTATTTTAATATATGACATTTCCCGTGTGACATGCATCATGCATGCGATGTGAGTGCCATTTTTGATCTGCAGTCGTCCATAATTTTTCCACATGGGATAAAAGCCTGAGAGGGAAGGGTCGTATATTCATTCTATAGGGAGAAAATATAACGCGAGTCCGAGTCGTGCTGATCAAGACGTCATGTGTGTGACTTTCACACAGGGCCGTTTCCTCTTTTTATCATGCATTGGGAAGTTGTGTGCATGCATTTTTGTCATTCATGGCAACGCAGGTGTGTTCTCTATGGTGCATGAGAAATAATATTCAAAATGTAAAGAAATTGCTTCAGATTAAATCTTTATGGGCCATTCTTTGTGATTTAAAACGGAAACTTATTGAAAAAATGCTATTATATTATATTCGGCTACTCTGCCATTTTTGATATTGGTAAAGTTCGACATTGGGGATTTTTAAATTAGGGACACTTTTGACAACTTTGAGTCTTGCAAAAATTATATTTATGAATTAGTGGCCTTGATCACATGGAAATTAGTATAAAGTGACAATGTGGATTTCTTTATGTCACTTTTCTTTTTAACGTTTTTTGAGGAAAATAAGAAGATAAGCCATGGTTTTTATAACAATAACGTTAGCTATTGTTAGCTAGCATGCAGTCACTTTGTTTAAAAGAAAAATTAGTTCAGGATTGTACAATAGTACAGAATTGACGTTATCTGTTACTGAATTTAAAATATTTTTTTTTTACAAAATTGCAAACAAAAGCAATTGTTCTCCAAAATGCTTGATGTGATGACAACAGAATTAGAGATAGATTGAAGTTTAGGAAAAGTGCAAAGTAAATATATATATATATATATATATATATATATAATTTCATACAGATTATTTGTGCAGTCATTGTAGCCAGCTGGGTTACGCCCTACAAAGACACATCAGCAATGATTGACAAGCAGAGGTGCTTTCTGATTGGCTAAAACAGAACCATTGGCCACTCCCCTGACTTTTTTGTTTGTTTGTTTACCGAGTTTAGAGATACCTATACCTATTCCGCAATACCTATTTCAATGATCATTTATTAGAGACATTTATTTGTGCTCTTACAATAAGGAAAAAAAACAAACAAACAGATTTGGCGTTTAGTGTAAATACTAGCTAGTTAGCTACTTGTCAGATACTATTTGCACCTCAGTGTTGTACATTAAACAGCATGTAATAACAGTGTGTAAATGATTATTATTAAAGTTGTTAATAAACAATAAAGCTCAATAAAAATATTTTTAAACACACATTAGACACTTTATTTATACTATTCTACATTTTTATTGAAAATAAATGCCTTTCCGATCTGATGTGCGATGGGAAAAGTGAGTGGAGCGAGTTCGGCAAAAGGCGGATTTAAACTCGGGTCGATTTGCATCAAAATTGTTTGCTACACACACCTTTCCCGGCCTACAATATTGACAATCCAGCGCGTTGCGTTATTTTGTCTTGCCCAACCAGCCGTCAGTGGGCGGAGTTAGTGTAAATAGCCTCTGCCAATGAGGCGGGCTGTTTGCACTGTGTAAATAGACACTTGGTAAAAATAAAGTTTGTTATGATCAGTCTGGAAGTCACAGACATGTGGTTTCTTCTCTGCAGGACTGACACACACGACCCTCGTCCACCGTTCATCAGATATTTCACTGCAGAATGTGGGGTGCAAAAAGACTGCAGTGAAATGAAAATTTAATCAGCATTTTCTCTGCCTTAACAAGGCAAGAAACCCTCATTTGCTATAGAGGGGAAGAAACTGATATTTTATTCATAACCGTTTTGGAAGTTGGAAGTCATTTTTCTGAGGAGAGGTGAAAATAAGACAACAAACGAAAGCTTAAAACTCGCTGCAAAGCACAACGGCCTAAAACTTCATATCTCAATATAATGCAATATCATCTCATTAGCGTATTCACATTCCTTCTAGCACACGTACATTTGGAACATAAAATATCAACAAATTGACAGCATATAAAGACATAAAAATGCTTACAAATCTTTGTGATTGTTGAGTTTTATGCTAATTACAAATAATGCACAATTTGGATTTGATTTATAAGTAAATTTGCGATTTACTGATAACCAAGAGTCTCGATGTGGGATTGTGTTCGAGTTGTGGTTTTGCTTTCCTTCAATTCCAGTTTTCCAGTTCACTTCAATGGATTTGCAAACATTTGCAGACATTTAAAGATGCACATGCATAAAAGACTTTACTATATATATATATATATATATATATGAAGAGTTCAGATGCAAAAGCCTCTAAATGCCATTTGAAATTTTCTTCTTGAATGATGATTTTTATCAAACTTGTATATTTAAGTTCAGTGATTTCACTTAAATGGCAATGACAATTACAGTACCTATTAATTGTTATTTAAGTGAAATTACTGAACTTAAATATACAAGTTTGATAAAAATCATCATTAAAGAAGAAAATTTCAAATGGCATTTAGAGGCTTTTGCATCTGAACTCTTCATATATATATATATACATGCTGTCAGTATGTCGATATTGTGTATGGATATGATTGATGATCATCACACAGGTTTTGTTAAAAGGAAGAGCTCATCATCAATTCTTTATACTGGACTTGATTTTCCCACAGTGCACTTCTCTTTTCCCTGGTTTTTTATCATCAGATCTCTTTTATAGCCTGTCTCTGTTTAGCAGGTTGGGTTTATGACTGTCTATCAGTCGTGTCAATAGATCGCCTCCTGGGAATCTCACGCTGGACGTACTCAGATACAGTAACTGAATGTCCAAGGGACTTTTAACTGTGCTGTTATAACATGAAATACAACCAATGTCGGATACACAGTGTTGTTGGATCGCTGTTCTTCTTACACTGTCACACAATGATATATTAAAGGAGTAGTTCACTTTTAAAAAAACTTTTGCTGATAATTTACTCACCCCCATGTC